>CM064521.1:30176057-30776057 GCA_032716605.1 Paralithodes platypus | reverse complement strand
TAATACAGGACAACACAAAATATCCTTATACTCAAGTTTAGGTGAGTTTATTTGACGAGCGCTGTAAACAGCTTGCTAGATCAGCTGATTTTCGGGAGCGTGGGTGCAGAGCGTGTTGTCTCGTCGGCGGTTCTCGTGTGTGTGTGTGTGTGTGTGTGTGTGTGTGTGTGTGTGTGTGTGTGTGTGTGTGTGTGTGTGTGTGTGTGTGTGTGTGTGTGTGTGTGTGTGTGTGTGTGTGTGTGTGTGTGTGTGTGTGTGTGTGTGTGTGTGTGTGTTCTTATTCGTCGGTTGGCCGGCATATCAACAATACTTTCTCTCACTCGGTTTTAAGTGGAATCCTGGGGGCATCACATGCTTTCATTAATTTCTTTTGGGGTGTTATTGGTGTTAAAAACTGTTAAAACAAATATATATAATTATACCCGGTATATATACAGTATATATGCCTATATATATATACTGTATATGAAGCATACACCTTTTTATGCTGGTGAAGAATTGGTAGCAGTTATCTGAACTTTCAGATTTGTTTCAATAATAGCGACTGAAAATTTAGTAACCGTTAGAGTATACCTGTGTGACTCACCTGGTAATGGTATTCTGGGAGCTTTGAGGTGATCAGCAATATGTCGGTGCTTCTCATTGTCAGACCAGAGATCATAGTTACCCATCTGCTTCATCTTCGCTTGACGTTTTCTATGTGAAAACTTGATAAGCCCACGTCTAATCTGCTCTGCTCTCTTGGCTACAAAAGCGGCTTCATGCTGTGGATTATAATATGTAGTTACAATACGATCAAGTTGTAAGGTAACATTTTAGTAACCAAGTCCTCTAAACTCTCTCACGCTTGGTTAAGTTTCTTAGAAACTTATACCACAACCAGCTTGGTTAAGTTTCTTAGAAACTTATACCACAACCGTTCACTCTCGAGCGCTAATCGCACTACCGCCAGATGATACATGCATAGGGGAGGTGTGGTGGAGTGGTCTTGCCACTGGCCTGGTAATCCAAAGGTCCCGGGTTCAAATCCCGATGTATCAATGGGAAGATATTATTGGGATGGAATTTGTGCTGTACCTGGTATCAGTGCATTACCACAAGCCCACCGAAACGTCAATAAAATACCCTCATTGTTCCCTGATTAAATAGCACTGTATGAATATTCCCATATTCAAAATATGCTATAGGGGTGCAATGCCTGGTGAGTTATCTGCTCAACAGGTGGCGTTGTGTGTGTGTAAGTGTGAGAGTCTGAGTGTAGGGGGTGAGACAGTGAAGCACGGGAACGAGGTGGCTTCAGAGATGGGGTCGTTTCGGGCCATGAGTGAGCACCGTGCCTCATGTGAAGGCAAGATGGCAGGTGCTCGTTGTACTCTACGTGCTTCACATGTCTCACTCCCTAGACTGGAACAAGACCTCACGGGCTTCACTGTTCATTGTAAAGCGGTGAATGTTAAGGCTCTCAGCCTATGCCCGAGAGGAAGCAAGTTGGAATATAGAAAAAAAAAAAAAAAAAAAAAAAAAAAATTATCACTCTTGTTATAACCCACAATAATCGCCTCTACATGCAATGTATTATACATCCAAAGATAGACCAAGACCATATTATTATCCAACTGGAATAATATCAAATAAGATCAAATTATCACATTGAAAATCAATATATAAAAATATTTCATAATTTTTCCGAGTTTACACCATCATAATTTTGTTATAAACTGAGCAATAAAAAAAATAAACAATTAATACAAAAAAATAAACCATTACAAACATTTGTCAAACTCGTTCAAAATATGTCAATAGAATTTATTTATCATCAATATTGATGTACATTTTATGTGGTGATTTTGATTTTTCAAAATTATATATTGCTATATCTGTTATTTCCAAATGCTGTAGTGATTTTCATAAATTGTTTGGTATTCATATTGTACCATTCCTGTTTAGGTTTGTTTGTTTGCAAGTTTTACATATTAATTACTGTACAGTATATGAATAAAATACAAATCTGTACTTGGCGAACAAAAATTATGCATGTATAACAAAATATTAATTCTACATATATTTTCAGCAACAAGAATTAACTTTAGTACAATCTACAGTATTATATCTCAATAGAAAGAGGTAAGGCCAATCTACAATATTACAGTAGCAAATCCCACAAAATAAATAAACATCCGTAACTCATTTGCATATCTAACCATTATGAGTGTTAAAAAAAAATTGTTTAGATATATACGGCAACCCTATCATATAGTATCAGATTTTTGCGAGAAGTAAAGTATTTAGAGAGAAATAAGGATATATTTTGGGCTTTTATGGATTTGGAAAAAGCGTATGATCGTGTGGATCGAGAAGCAACGTGGAAGGTGTTAAGGATTTATGAAATTAGAGGAAATTTGTTAAGAGCAGTCAAGAGTTTTTATCAAGAGAGCAGAGCGTGTGTTATAGTAGGAAATGAGTAGAAAGTGAATGGTTTGAGGTAATTGTAGGTCTGCAACACGGTGTGTAATGTCACTGTGGTTGTTTAATGTACAGTATACAGTATATGGATGGTATGGTGAGGGAGGTAAAAATGAGAACTATGGGTAGAAGATTGGGTTTAGTAGGAAAGAATGGTGGAGATTGGGAGTTGAATCAGTTGCCAATGACACAGCGTTGGTGGCGGATTCTGAGAAGCTGTAGCGAGTAGTAAAAGATTTTGGTGTGGTATACGAGAGGAGGAAGCTGAGAGTTAATGTAAAAAAAAGAAGTAAAGTGATGGTATGTAATAGAGATACTCGTAGGGTAAATCTAAATGTATGACTGGATGGGTAAATACTGGAACAAGTGGAGTGTTTTAAATATCTAGGAAGAGTGATAAGCAGATACGCAGGTGTGAAAATAAATGTAAAACAGAGAGTATATGAAGGAAAGAAAGTTTTCGGAGCATTGGGAAGTATGTGGAAGGTGAGAAATCTCGAAATGAAAGCTAAAACTGCAATGAATCAAGGGATAGTTGTACCAACAGTGATGTATGGGGCTCAGACATGGGCTTTGAAGACACAAGAGAGAAGAAAGTTGGATGTGATGGAGATAAGCTGTTTGAGGAGTATGTGTGGAGTGACGCGTAGAGACAGATTGAGGAATGAAGAGGTGCGTAGAAAAATGGGACAGCAGTAAACCCTTATCGGCCAGATTGGACAGAAGGGTGCTGTGCTGGTATGGACATGTTGAATGAATGGGAGATGAAAGGCTTACAAAAAGAGTATATACTGTATATGAATTATTATGTTCTCTCCACCAACCAACTCTACTCCTAAAATCGATTAATGAAACAAGGGGAGGTAGAGTGAGAGGAAGACCTCGGATGAGAGGGAGAGATGGTGTAGTACAAGCGTTGGAAGGTAGACAGATGACTGAAGAACAGGCAAGAGAAGTGGTAATGAATAGGAATGAATGGAGAATGCTTGTGAATAGAGGAGTGATAACGCGATCGTTGGGAGAGGGGGGCAGGCGCCAGTTGGACTAGATAATAGTCTGTCAGGCGCCTGGCCCAGGGAGCCGGTGTATATATGAAGGGTCATGCCTGGATGCGAGGTGGGCGGGCATTGTGGTATGGTTCCGCTACGTGGCTGCCTGCTGAGACTGGAACCTCTCCGGGAGGTCTGGGACCTGTGTGAATTTTTATATATACTGTACAGTATATATATATATATAATCTTGTTTTATGTTGTGTTGTCTCTGTTTGGGCTATGTCTCGAGTCGGCCACCCCCAGCTATGAGGTATGTGCTCGAGGATATACGTACATACATAAAGAATTCTAGATACACAAACCCGAACTCCAGGCAGAATATCCGACATGTTTAAAGGGACTGGCCAGTGCACTCTCCCTCTGCCTTCCCCACTAACACTGATGGCTCTCGCTCTCTAAACCTACAGGGCGGGTGGAGGTTGACTGAGAGCAGCGTTGCCCATGGCTTTATTCAGCAGGCTACTACCAAAACTTATAGTAGCTCAATTTATATGCAATTTGAGTATTCAGTTTTCATTTCATTTATTTCTAAAGTACAGTATCTAATACGCTACTCACCCATCCGCTGTGCATTTAGAGACACCCTGAATACGCGATTCGAGTATCCAAGCGCGAGAGGATTAAGTACTATCTTTCAAACACATAATTTTGGTTACCATACTTGGTGTCAATAGGGCTTAGCAGGAGCTTCAAGATAATCAAGCTAAAAGTTATTTTAATTATTTCATTATTCTCTGGTTTGGGTGAGGTCTGGTCCTCTTCAGAGTGAGGTTCTACATCCTCTACCCAACCTTAGCCTTTTCTGACTGTCTCTCTTTTTGTACTACTTTTCCCATTTCAGGGGCGGGAGGCTAAAAATCCTCCTCCCCTTGTAAAATTCAACTACTAGAGGAGACAGAGAAAGGGGGGAAGGAACGCGAAAGCGGTCCCAGACCGTAAGAATTGGAATTTTAAATTTTGTTTCTGTTCGGGCTCTATCTCGAGTCGGCCACCATCAGCTATGGGGTATTGTGCCCGAGTATACATAGTATACAAACATGTTTATAGCACAATACTTATTTTCTATAATTGAGTTTAGAAGTAAAGTTGGTTGGTGAAAATATATAATAATCAACTTTATTATTTAACTTTTGGTGAAAAATATTGTTGGTATTTTATTATATATATTTTTTGTTCTATGTGAGTGAGGGAGACAAAAGGCAGAACTGCAAGTGACAAGTTAAGTGCCTCCCCCAGAGTTGAAAGAGTGACAGAGCCAAAATGCCTGGACACACAGCACTTTAAGTCATAGGAAGAAGGAAAGAATGATTCTGGGAGAGTTCCCGAGCTCAGCTGTTGAATAGAAGAAAGATTGAGAATTATTATGTTTTTTACACCAACCAACTTCATATCTAAATGAAATCAACAAATACATGTGGCACTCCGAGGACTCGAACCCAGGATACTCACATCGAAATTCCACGCACTATGCATTACACTATTAAGACAGTTTATAACGTTTTACTCTTGGGTTGGAGGGTTGCACAGAGTAGGGGTAGGATTGTGTTGCAAGATGGGTGCTACGTGCATATTGCATATCCACCTCTTAACCCGTCCAATACCAGCGACGGCTGGAAGCCGTCAGTAGATAAGTCACTCCCCAGTCCCAGCGACGGCTGGGAGCCGTCAGTAATGTACTTTCCTTGTAACTGCCTGTATCAGGCTGTGCCTGGTACCACGACCGTTTGAACACTTCTCAGCTTATCTTTTTTTTTTTTTTTTTTTTTACCACAACACCAAACACCTCATATGAAATTAATAAAAGCATATATGTGAACCACCAGGATTCGAACCCGGGTTATCACACAGATTTTTAGACACCTTAACCATTACACCACCAAGATGGTTATATCCAACCCTCTGAAGGCTGGGAGAGCCAGTATTCTTTCATCTCTTAGGTGGAAGGTTGTTCTATCTTGCCATTTTGGCCACATTGCTTGGGACTGGGGGGAACTTTTATTACTGTATCCTCCAGTACAGTAGGGGTTAATCAATTCCTTAACACAAATTAAAATTTCTTCAATTTTCACATTTTGTTCAATTTTGTTTAGTAGTTTTTCCTTGTATCAAGAGAAAATACAGTTCAAAGTTTGAAGGAAAAACAAGACTTTTAGCGTGATGTCAGTATGTTTGTTGTTGTTGTAACAGGGTATATGTCAGTAAACAGTAAAGACAAAGAACGTTATCAATATAATTACCTTTGAAGGGAGGAAGGAACGTTTGTGCTCAGGTCGGCCTGAGAGCGGCATCTGCATGACCTCGTGTGAGAAGTGGTCAATCCATTTAGGGTACATTTCCACCTCACCATCGGGCACCCGGCTACTGGTGACTCGCTTCACTATGTCCAGATCTTTATCACTCAGCCGCACATTCTGACCCGTCTGTTTGTCGAACACTGTCCGGCTGGGGTCAGGTGTAAGTATCAATAGTTAAATCTCCCACATTCAGTTAAGTATCTTAAACATTTAATTTATTACCACAACCGTTCACTCTCAAGCGCCATTTTGCACTACCGCGAGACGATACACGGATGTTATCGCTCTGTTGTTAAGTTTTTCACCCAATATTCTCTCTACATGCAATGTAATACAGTATACATTCAAAGATAGAGGAAGACCCATTCTATTATATGATTTTAAACAAGAATTTGTTTTCCATAAGAACATATCACATTGAAAATTGATTAAATATCTCTTACTGTATACAGTACATCAATTTTCAATGTGATAATTTGATCTTATGGGATTTTTTTCTGGTTTAAAATATTTTAATAGTATGGGTCTTCCTCTATCTTTGGATACATTGCATGTAGAGAGATTATTGTGGGTTAAAACAGAGCAATAGCATACGTGTAGCTTCTCGCGGTAGCGTGAGCGTATATACGGTACTTTTGATAACCCAATTTCACTTACAGTACTTATATAGAGATGTACATTCTATGTGGTGGTTTTGTGTTCTTTTATTTCAAATTATATTTTACTAATCGTTATTTCCACATAGTGATTTTGATTAGTTCATTGTTATAATGTGCTGTTTTGGTTTGTATATTTTGCAAGTTTTACATTACCTATATATAGAACATAAGAAAATGGGAGTCTGCAAAAAGCCGATCGACCCACACAAGGCAGATCCCTGTCACACCCAACCCCAATTACATAACAACATAAGGTCATAAAATTGCAGGAAACTGCATATGGCCATGCAGCCCACATGAAGCTGCTCCCATTCACACCCAACCCATATCACCCATATGGGAATCCAACTTATGCTTAAAGATTTCAACTGTTTCTGAGCTAATTACTGTTCTGGGCAGTGCATTCCACATGTTAACAACTCTATTTCCAAACCAGTGCTTTTCTATGTCTTTCCTAAATCTAAACTTATCTAACTTGAAACCATTTGAGCGGTTATGTCGCCGTTCTTTAGCTTTAATACCTCATATATATCGCCCTTATTTAAACCTTTTATCCATTTAAATACCCCTATCATGTCTCCCCTACATCTTCGTCTCTCTAGTGAGTGCAGGCCTAAGACTTTCAACCTCTCCTCATACGATAAATTTCTAATATTATGTATCTTTTTGGTCATTCTTCTTTGGACTGCCTCTAAAGGGTCGATATCCATTCTATAATAAGGGCACCAAAATTTAACAGCATAGTCTAAATGGGGTCTTACTAGAGCTAAGTATAGTTTTAAGAAAACTTCAGCAGTCCTGTTGCTCACACTCCTAGATATGAATCCTAGAATTCTATTTGCCCTATTCCTAACACTTATACAGTTTTCTGGGTTTCAGATCATTACTAACGAGCACCCCCAGATCCTTCTCACACTCTGAGTTATCCAATTCTACATTGTCTAGTTTGTATTTAGCATCTAAATTACGATTTCCAATCCTTAATACCTTACATTTGTCTACATTGAAACTCATCTGCCAATTTATGGACCACTCGTGCAAGTGATCGAGATCTTTTTGAAGACATTCCCTGTCGCTAGCTGACTCTATTATCCTACCTATTTTAGGATCATCAGCAAATTTACTGATCCTACTCTGTATGCCTGAGTCAAGATCATTTATGTAGATAATGAACAGAAGGGGCCCCAAAACCGACCCTTGGGGGACCCCACTTTTAACTAATCCCCAGTCCGATTTTACACCATTTATACTAACTCTCTGTTTCCTACCAATCAGCCATGACTTAATCCACTTGAGTAGCATCCCCCCAATACCATGTCCTTCTATCTTCCTTAACAGCCTTTCATGTGGAACTTTATCAAAGGCCTTACTGAAGTCTAAGTAAACTTTATCATATGACTTGTCGTTATCTACCGCTTCATAAACCTCAGAGAAAAAACTGAGTAAATTTGTTAGGCAGGATCGTCCTGGAGTGAAACCATGTTGAGAGGGTTTTATTAACTTGAACATATCTAAGTGATTTCTAATTTTCCTGGCAATAATTGATTCTAGCAATTTCCCTATAATTGATGTGAGACTAATAGGACGGTAATTTGATGCTATGGACTTATCACCTTTTTTAAATATCGGAATTATATTTGCGAGCTTCCATGAATCAGGAACTAAGCCTAAAGCTAGTGAATTATTAAATAGGTGAGTTAATGGGTAACTTAATTCGTCCTTACATTCTTTTAATACCCTAGCATACACCTCATCTGGACCTGGAGATTTCTGGGGTTTTAGTCTATCTATTTCCTTAATCACTTCATCACTAGTGACCTGAACTGTGCTTAATATTTCGTCTATACTACCGTTAAAAACTTGGTTGACTACTGGAACTTGATCTAAATTTTTGTTTGTAAAAACAGAAAGGAGATGACTATTTAGAGTATTGCACATTTCTAACTCATCATCTGTAATCTCACCTATCGCATTCTTAAGAGGCCCTACTGTATCCTTTACCTTAGATTTATACAATTGATAAAATGCTTTAGGGTTGTTTTTGGATTAATTTGCTACCTTGATTTCGTAGTTTCTTTTTTCCTTCCTAATTTCCTTCTTTACCTGCCTCGACAAGTTATGGTGATATCCTATAAGGTGGATTTCGCCTTTCTGTATTTTTCTGTATACACCTCTCTTTCTACCTATAAGATCTAATAATTTATTTGTCATCCATTTTGGTTGGTTTGTATGTGATCTAAATTTTCTTTTTGGTAGTTAGTTATGTAGAGCAGATTAACCAGACCACTGAGCTCCATACGGAACTCTCATAGGTCTGGCATTTATATATTTATCTTGTTCGCTCTGTAAGGCAGAGATGAACTGATTATACACACTATTTAAATTTTCAGTTGGTTGTCTAACTATCTCAGCTGTGTGACCCACCTGACCCTGACCTCTCGGTTCTGCTGGAACTAATCGGCTTACTTGACCTAAATCTCCTGCCTCCCCTTAATTCTGAGTGATCGTTTTAATCCCCTAAAATTGGCTTTTCTAAAGTTAGGGATAAGAACCTTATTTTCCTTTGGTTTATGATTTAATTCTATAGATAAATATATTGATTTATGGTCACTGTTCCCTAGCTGGTCGCCCACTTCTAAATATGAACGTAACCCTTTTTTTTTTAAGAAAAGAAAAGTAAATGGACATAGATAAATTCTGATTGCATTTTTGGAAATTGAAAGAAAAATACTTGACATATCATATATTTAAACCTATTGTCGTCATGCTATATTTATAAATATTTTAATGACACAATTCAAAGTGAAGGGATGTTGGAGGAACATAACATTTTCTTTTTTGTTGTGGGTTGTGCTACGGTAATACTGTAGATCAACCTTTCCTCTTTCTGTTGAGATATAATAGAGTGTACCAAACGTAATTGTCATTGCTAAAAATAACTGCACAGTACTGTATAGTGAATATTTTGGTTGCGAATGCATACTTTTTCTTTGCTAAAATTTGTTTTATTATATTCATATACAGTACAATCAAGTATTGATTATAAAAAAATTCTGATGACACATACTGGTATGGAATGAGCGTAGAAAATTATTCTAATTTCATAATTTAGCCTAATGTAAAACTTGCAAAATATATAAACCAAAACACGGATGACACCATATAAAGAGAAAAGAACCTATCAAAATTAGTTGCACATATATTAACATACTCTTGTCATATTCAAGGAATTAGTCAATTTGGGAAGTTCAGGACGTTCTGGTAAATTCTGTGTGAATAGAGAAATAATTTAAGTACTGTACTGTACAAAAAATTCTGTTCAAACAAATTTGCAATAAGACAAGATATTAATAATTCAAGATCAGACTGTAAGGTCTGATCCCATGTCTTCCTTGTCTGCCCCTTGTGGCAGCTCCCTCCATATTCACGAATTTGCATCTATTCACCCAACTTAGTTCATTTATCCTCTAAACATGCCCAAACCATCCAAGCCTGCTGGTACACATCTCATCACTGATACCCTTGATACCTAACCATTTCCTTAGCTCTTCACTAGATATCATATCTTGCAGTTTGGCCCCACACATCCATCTCACCATTCTCATCCCCTTCAAGGGGAGAGGGAATCTTCTCCCTCTCATACACTTTTTACTCATTCCCTCACTCTCCACACAACTGAACCACCTCAAGATGTTCTTCTTCATACCTTCAAACACATCCACACCCCATCGCTCTTGCACTTCCTTATTCGTCTGTCTATCTCTCCATGTGACTCTAAACTCATTTCCAACCCTCTCACTCCACCTGGGTAAATATCTCAAATACTGAACCTTACTTGTAATCTGGGTTCTCCAATCTGTTCAAAAGTTCATCGAGTGTGTCTCCCCGATTGGGTTTGATGATTTCCTTCCCTTCCAGATCATAACCAAGATGCGGGTACTCGTCATACCACTTGATCGGAATATTGCCTGTGGAAAAGAAAAACAGAATTATCTATTAGTCTAGTTATGCATAGATTAACTCTTTCAGTATTTAAGGACGCCTTTTATAATTTATTCTGGCTATAATTAGATGATTTTATGCAGTTTAGGAATGACCTTTAGCTATCAAAAGGGTAAACTTGATCCCAATTACCCCTTTGACTCCCACACAAGTCCTTCCTAAACTAAATAACATTGTCTAACTAACAATAGCCAGAATAGTTTTTAAAATGTCCTCGTACTGTATACTGTAAGGATTTAACTTATAGGATAAATGATAAGAGTATCGGTAGGTAACAGATAATTAACGCTTTCAGTACAATGACGATTATATTTATTCTAACAACAGACAATTTTGATCATGTTATGAAAGACCTGAGTGTCAATTGGGTTAGTAAATCATGATAGCTTTTACTCGGTCAATTCCTAGAAGTTCCTCCAAAAATATAATTTAATATTATTGTATACTGTAATGCTAGTTAGACAAAATAATAATTCAATTGGATTTAATGGTTGCAGTGACCCTAAGATGATAACCTTTCTTTGCCGACAACTTACCTAACTTACCAAGTACTGAAACTAAAATTCGGTGCCAGTAACCCGCCATTAGGCAAACTTGGACTATAAAACAGTAAAGTCTTGCTACAACACTGTGTCACCCTCGACCATGTGATCGACACACATACACAGAGGGGTATTGATACATTTTTCCTCACACACACATATACGCACACTCTCTCAAGCAGTACCTAGGCCTGGAATAGTTGCTTGTTGACTCTCACGGTGCTCACACAGGAACCAGACAACTTAAAAAGTAGCATTTTTCGCCCTTCTCAAGGTGAAATAAGGTATGGTTTGTGATCATGATATATGTTTGGTTATTGTCCATTAATTACCTAAGAGATACACCAACTATAAAATTATACATATTTTCGCCAAATATGCACCATGTAGGACGATTGGAGCGAAAATTAAGCCCCAAAGCATAAGAGCTAAACAGTAATCTAGAAGAATTGAATGAGACTCACCTATTGTATTTCTCAAATCCTCCTCATCTGACGAATCTTCTTCATATTCATCATATTCTCCTGTTTTATTTGTCCTTGACTTTCTTCCAGAGCTCGTGCTTGTGCCGGTTTCCTCGGACTTGCGCACACCTCCTCTCACATTCGTTAGCAGTGTTTTCAGTGCTTCCTTCTGGTCCTTCTTTTTCACCTTTCCTATCTGTGTTTTTCCTTGTGATGATGTTTTTTCTTGGGACATGTCTTCCACCCCACTGTCACTATCACCTTTCTTCTCAACTTTGCCATTACTGTGGTTCTGGATTGCCTCATCGTCGCTATCCCCATCCTCTTCACTGTCAGAGTCCTCCGGAATATCCTCTTCTCCACTGCTCACGTCTTCAATGTCATCCTCATCGATGCTGTCCGAGTCATGACTGTCTCTTTCATCATCGTCTTCCTGCTCCTCGCCACCTTCAGGAGCAAAGAATGGCTCTTGTATTTCGTTTTCATGATCATCATCATCTATGTCACTGGCTTCGGGGTCTGAGGAGTCACCGTCTTCATCTAAGTTCAGGCCAGTCAAACTAACCTGAAAGGAATAATTATTTAAGTATAAAAACACCAATTTACTAGAAGTTCAGGCCAGTCAAGTAAGTAATCTATATAAATATAAAAATAATTAATCTATATAAATATAAAAATAATTCTAAAAATAGTACCGTAGAATGGGGTAATTGTGACATTTAAAAAAATATATATATTAGGCTAGGCTATATAAATTATTAAAAAGATGGTTTTTATGTAGTTTATTGCTGGGTCGGGACCCATCAATGTTATTGAGTCCTATAGGTTTCTTATAAAACATACAGTACTGTACGGTCTGTGCTGTATTTCTTGTATTCTTTATGTGCATCGTTACCAAAACACCTCATGACCCATACTGCTTTGTCTGTGGGACCGTGGGTCAGCGTCAGGCCATTGTACTGTACTTCAACATGGCATGTCAAGACTTGAGATGTTGGAAATCACAAATTTTGTCATTGTTATGTCGATGCATTCGATGAGTTGGTCAAAGTTTGTATGCATCATGACCTTATTTTGGGCAAGAAGTGGTGTGAGAATTGTGACCAGAGTGCGATATGTGATTTAAATTAGAAAAGATGGCATTGTCAGTAAAAGTGGTCGTTCACAAGCAGAAACCGCTTACGTTGTGGCTGGTCACAAAGTGTTTAAAATTAAATATACATTTTTTGAACATGTGCATCTTATAAGAACATAAGAAATCGGCCATGTGGAACATATGGGAAGCAAGAGAACTAAGGGAGTGTACGAGAGCAAGATGGAAGGAATGAGAGGGAGAGGTGGAAGGATGGAGTTAAGATGTAGGCTATAGGCTAGTACTGTATATGCGTGAAAGCGGTGTTGGATGGGAGGAGGAGCGTTGACTGACTGGGGACAGAGATGCATGGGGGCGTTTCTTTCATGGCCACCCCTTCGGGGATCGCGGCATCCGGCAATATAGAGATAGAAGGAAACGGAAATCTGAATTAGGCCGACTGACCCACTTAAGGCAGATCCCATTCACACCGAAGTGACCAAACCCATATCATTAATATGACTCCAGTTTGCGCTGGAAATTGTCTACCTTTCCTGAGCTAATGTCACTTATCTATTCCACACATCTACAACTCTGTTGCCAAACCTTTTCTAAAGCAGAATTTATCCAATTTCAAGCCAAGGCATAGCCTAGTCTATTAAAAAAAACAGGGTAAAATTGAAGACAACCCGGATACGAGCGGACGAGCCCCATCGATAATTATCAATGTTCTAGAAGTTTCATGGACGATACTTTGTTGGTGTACATGTGTTTACCGTCGCAAAATCACTAAGTGAAATACGAGAAACTGTTGGATTGTTCACCAATAAACAGGGAACGTGAGCTGGGTTTAGACCGTCGCGCACCCTTAAACAAGGAACGTGAGCTGGGTTTAGACCGTCGCGCACCCATAAACAGGGAACGTGAGCTGAGTTTAGATCAACAGGTTAGTTTTAGGTTAGGCTAATGTTGAAAATACTAAAATGCGACAGTCCTCGGTATTAAACATAACTGTATAGCTTAGCCTATCAAGGAAAAGGCCTAAAAAAAAAAAAAACATTAACTAGGCCTAGGCCTAGTAAAAAGACTGGTCAATATACAGGAGGGTAAATCTACAGTTATACTACCCCTCCCCCACTACCCCCTTAAAACACGCCTTTTAGCGTGTTTTTGGATGGTTCAGCAGACGCGGAAACTCGAAAAAAACGTATTTTGATAAAAAATTATCACCAACCAGATACGAGTTTTTCAGGTAATTTGTTGTTGTTTTTAATGTTTTCTTTGATATACAGTGTTGTTTAATACCGAGGACCGTCGCATTTTAGTATTTTTAACATTAGCCTAACCTAACCTAACTTAACCTAACCGAAAAGTAACCTGTCTCCACGACGGTCTAAACTCCCCCTCACGTTCCCTGTTTATGGGTGCGCGACGGTCTAAACCCTGCTCACGTTCCCTGTTTATGGGTTTGCGAAGGTTTGTAATACTTCAATATATCTATTTCAAGTCAAATATACATTTCCGCGCATCATCAAACCATACTAAGTCTACTACTAATAATATTAACCCATTAGTACCAACAGAATAGGGGTAGTATAACTGTAGATTTATCCTATATACTGTACTTTTTATCCCCGGAAAAAAAAAAAAAAATCTTGGGATTTTCATATTTTTCTTGGGATTTTTAATTTTTTTCTTGCGATTTTTTTTTTTTTGTCATTAACCTAACCAAAAAACCTAACCTAACCTAACCTAATAGCCCCCAAATACATTTAGGTTAGGTTAGGTTAGGTTACTAAAACAAAAATAAAAAATCCCAAGATTTTGTTTCTTTCCCCCCCCGGGGATAGAAAGTATAGCCTATAGGCCTAGACATGAAGCATATGATGATAGTAACCCAAAACTACCATTAAAAATTTGCTACAGCCTATATTGTTGCATCTCCTGTAGCCTATAGGCTATTGACCAAAAGGCTGTCCGGGGTCTCTTCAATTTTTACCAAAAAACAGCCTAGCCTAGGCTAGGCTATACAAGCTTTGACATCGAGTCTGACTAGCCTATTTCAGTACTGAATGTGAATCAGTAGGCTAGTTCAGGCGACAGGGCCTAAGTGTGAAAATAGGTCTAGGGCCTAAATGGCATTGTGTATGGTGGCCGCGCGTAATAACCCAAATGGGTAAACCTGACTTTTTGGACCGACAGCGATTTCAGTAGCCTAGGCCTAGGATTTTTTTTTTTTTTTTTTTTTGTAATTTTTGGTTAGCCTATAGGCCTAGCCTACTGATGTTTTGGACCGACAGTTAACCCATCGATCTTTTTAGGCCTAATAGGTCCGGTAGAGCATAATTATACATCATTGCTATATATACAGTATATGTCATTAAGAGCTGAAATGTATTATAAGGGAGAAAACAAAAAATATATAAAATACATACAGTATATAGGCCTACTTTAGGAAAACAATAAGTTTTTCAGCCAGTACCCAACCAGCGGGGGTGTGGGGGCAGCAACCCCCACCCATATACTAGGTTAGGTTAGGTTAGGTTGTTAAGTTAGGCTAGCCTAATAGGCTAGCACAAAAAAAAAAAAAAAATAGGCTAACCCAACCAGCGCCAGCGGGGGTGTGGGGGCGGCAGCCCCCACCCATATACTAGGTTAGGCTAGGCTAATAGCCTAGAACATTAAAAAAAAAAAAAAAAAAACCTAGTCTACGCCTAACCCAACTGGCGGGGGTGTGGGGGCAGCAGCCCCCACCCATAATACTAGGATAGGTTAGGTAAGGTTGTTGGGTTAGGCTAATGTCTTCCCAAAGTTGACTATTTTTATAACAGGAGATATTAGGCTACCCACTCCACCCCGTGAAATCCGAGCCAGCTTTCGTCAAAAGTTGGCTCGCCGCTCGGGTATTCACAAAATTGGGTTGCATGGGATTGCAATTTGGGAAAATCCGAGCCAAGTTTTGATACAAAACGCTATAGGTCCTAGGCCTATTATTGTATTTTTACGCTTTTAACCCCTCATTTTCCCTGAACTTCATAGCCCTCCCCACTAGTGGGGGGGGGGCGTGTTTTTAGATTGTTGGATAGGTCCTAATGGGTAAATACTAATTTCAGCTCCTCTTCAGTATAAAACAACACTAGCCTAGCCTAGGCCTATATCTGAAGGAAAAATTACAAAAATCAAAATTAAACTTAGCCTAGCCTAGGCCTACTGAAATTGCTGTCAGTCCAAAAAGTCAGGTTTACCTAATTATTCCTTCAGATAGCCTAGCCTATAGGCCTAGTGTTGTTTTATACTGAAGAGGAGCTGAAATGAGTATTTACCCATTAGGCCTAGGCCTATCCAACAATCTAAAAACACGCCCCCCATTAGTGGGGAGGGCTAGCCTATGAATTTCAGGGAAAATGAGGGGTTAAAAACATTAGCCTAACCTAACAACCTTACCTAACCTAATACCTATCCTAGTATTAACATTCTGATAGCGTAGATTTTCCGTCTAGGTCCAGTAGTTCAACAGGTAAAAATAAATTAGTTAAAAACAATAGAAAAATAGTTGCAAATACAAGTAATAGTTTGAGTGTTTATTATACAAATTGCAGGAGTTTATGTAACAAAATGAACGAACTTAGAGCACTGGTTAGCAAAGAAAATATAGACATAATAGCGCTAACTGAAACATGGATTAATACAGAAACCAGGCATTTTTTAGCAGAGTTTGATATACCGGGATATAGTTTGTTTAAATATGACCGAACAAGTAAGAGGGGTGGCGGTATAGCAGTGTTTGTCAGGAGTTCATTAAAAAGCTGTACTAAATCAGGTATTAGAGTAAATAATGAAAATGAAAGTGTTTGGGTAGAAGTTAACGAAGGTAGTGAGACTTTAGTTATTGGAGTTATGTATAGACCGCCAAATATGAGTAGAAATGACGGAACATCATTATGGGAGGAAATTAAAATAGCATCAAGGCTTAGCAACGTGTGCATTATGGGGGATTTTAATTTCCCTAATATAGATTGGCAGCAACAAATAGGCGACTCTGATTCAAAGGAGTTTATTGAGGTAGTACAAGATAGTTTTTTATCTCAATTCATAGATACGCCGACTAGAGGTGATAATATTCTCGATTTAGTTTTCAGTAACAATGAACATATGATAAATAGTGTAGAAATCGGGGACCACCTAGGAAATAGTGATCACAATTCTGTGTATTTTAATATACAATGGAAAGGTAATATCAGAGAGAATACAACATTAATACCTGACTTCAGAAAAGCCAATTATGGTGGGTTAAGAGAAGCCCTGTTAGCGGACCCTATGGTCAAAAAATTAAGTCGATCCAGGTGTCCAAATGAGTGTATCCTTTCTCAGGCACCTGTCATCTTAAGTCAGGAGGAGACGTCAAACTTGGTAGATACATACGATAATTTTATCAAGTCAGTATTCAATGCGCAAAATAAATATATCCCCAAAAGAAAATTTAGATCAACACAGAACCAACCCAAATGGATGAATAATAGACTATTAGATCTTCTAGGAAAAAAGAGAGGAATATATAGAAAAATTAAAAAAGGCGAAATTCACCTACTTGCTTACTATCAGAATCTATCACGACAGGTAAAAAAGGATATTAGTAAAGAAAAAAGAAATTATGAAATTAAGGTTGCCAATGATTCAAAAAATAATCCTAAAGCTTTTTACCAACTATATAAATCCAAGGTTAGAGATGTAATTGGTCCCCTTAAAACTTCGATAGGAAAATTGACAGAAAGTGATTTAGAAATGTGCAGTACATTAAATAGTCAATTTCTTTCCGTTTTCACTAATGAAAATTTGGCCCAGTTTCCAGAAGTCCGTAAGGTATACAGCGATAGTATAGAAAATAGGTTAAGTACGGTTACTATAAGTAGAAATTATGTGGTTAAGGAAATTGACAGACTGAAACCTCATAAATCGCCTGGTCCTGATGAGGTATATGCTAGAGTATTAAAAGAATGCAGAGATGAGTTAAGTTATCCATTAACATTTCTATTTAACAAGTCATTAGAAACAGGTATAGTTCCAGAAGCTTGGAAGCTTGCAAATGTAGTTCCGATCTTCAAAAAAGGTGATAAATCAATAGCATCCAATTACCGTCCCATTAGTCTCACTTCAATCATAGGAAAACTACTAGAGTCAATTATTGTTAGGAAAATGAGAAACCACTTAGAAACATTTAACTTAATCAATTCTTCTCAGCATGGATTCACTCAGGGACGGTCTTGCCTTACTAATTTGCTTAGTTTTTTCTCAGAGGTATATGAAGCAGTAGATAATGACAAGTCATATGATATTATATATTTAGATTTCAGTAAAGCTTTCGACAGAGTCCCTCATGAGAGATTGATGAGAAAGGTTGAGGCACATGGAATAGGTGGGGCGTTGTTAGGATGGATTAGGTCATGGCTAATTGGTAGGAAGCAGAGAGTCAGCATAAATGGTACCAAGTCAGAATGGGGAGCAGTCAAAAGTGGTGTCCCCCAGGGATCGGTATTAGGTCCCCTGTTGTTTCTTATATACATAAATGACCTAGATTTAGGTATAACGAGTAGGATAAGTAAATTCGCAGACGATACTAAAATAGGGAGATCAATTGATTCAGATAGCGATATAGAGTGCCTCCAAAGGGATCTAGATACCTTACATGAATGGTCAGTAAATTGGCAGATGAAGTTTAACATTGACAAATGCAAGGTATTAAAGATAGGGAAGATGCAAACAAATGTTAAATATAAACTAGCTAATTTAGAATTAGAAAATTCAGACTGCGAGAAAGATCTAGGTGTGTTTGTTAGCAATGATTTGAAGCCTAGAAAACAGTGTATAAGCGTTCGTAATAAGGCAAACAGGATTCTCGGGTTCATCTCTAGGAGTGTGAGTAACAGAACTGCTGATGTTATCTTAAAACTTTACTTGTCATTAGTGAGACCCCATATGGATTATGCTGTCCAATTTTGGTGTCCTTATTACAGAATGGACATAGATTCATTGGAGAGAGTACAGCGTAGAATGACAAAAATGATCCATAATATTAGAAATCTTTCGTATGAAGAAAGGTTGAAGAAATTAGGTTTACATTCGTTAGAGAGACGCAGAGTTAGAGGGGATATGATAGAGGTGTTCAAGTGGGTTAGTGGGATTAACAAAGGGGACATGGCAAATGTACTAAAGCTCAGTGATAGCGAAAGAACTCGTACCAATGGTTTCAAATTAGATAAATTTCGTTTCAGAAAAGATATAGGCAAGTATTGGTTTGGTAACAGAGTTGTAGACGGGTGGAATGGACTACCAAGTGCTATAGTGGGATCTAAAACTGTAGGGAGCTTTAAGATAAAATTGGATAAGCATATGGACGAGAAGGGTTGGGTGTGAAGGGGGATCAGCCGGGTTGGGCCAATCAGCGCTCTGCAGACCTCCATAATCCTGCGTTAATCTCTAACCGTTTTGGTAAGATGATCCTCAGGGTATTAGAGTGTGAAGCCTATAATTGGGCTTTGTAATGAATTGGGGTTGTGTGGGACAGGGATCTGCCTTGCTTAGGCCAATCGCTTTCTGCAGACTCCCATTTTCTTATGTTCTTATGTTCTTATTATGGGTGGGGGCTGCCGCCCCCACACCCCCACTGGTTGGGTAACAGTGCAAAAAATACTCCAGTTGCTGGCAACGAGTGGCAGCCAGAGGGCCGAGAGGTTCACAACAATAACATGAGTGCGGCGGCGGAAGTAAGTTAAAATAAGAAATCATCGTATTTATTAGGCCTACCCATTCATTTCCGGAAGTTTAAACGGTCAATATACAGGAGGCGCTACAATATAGGTAGCAAAATTCTAATGGTAGTTTTGGGTTCCTATCATCATATGCTTCATTTCTATATAGGCCTACTTTTTATCCCCGGGGAAAAACCAAAAAAATCTTGGGTTTTTTATTTTTTTCTTGGATTTTTTTTTTTTTTTTTATTAGGCCTAACCTAACCAAAAAACCTAACCTAACCTAACCTAAATGTATTTGGGGGCTATTAGGTTAGGTTAGGTTTTTTGGTTAGGTTAGCCTAATGACCAAAACAAAAAATCCCAAGAAAATAGGCCTAGGCCTAAATGAAAAATCCCAAGATTTTTTTTGTTTTTCCCGGAGATAAAAAGTAGGCCTAGGCTATATAGAAATGAAGCATAGCCTATGATGATAGGAACCCAAAACTACCATTAGAATTTTGCTACCTATATTGTAGCGCCTCCTGTATATTGACCGTTTAAACCTAGGCCTAGCCTAGGCCTATGCGAAAAAATCTTGATCTTTGTTAGCCTACTTTGCCATTACCCATTAAGATTGCACTGCTAGCCGTGGTGCATATTTTAGCGTTTTATTTTATTTTTCTCCCTTAGCCTATAGGCCTAACACATTTCAGCTCTTAATGACAAGCTAATGACACATAGCCTAGGTGACATAGCCTATAGCAATGATGTATAGGCCTAGGCTAGGCTTATGCCCTACCGGTAACCAGACCTATTAGGCCTAGGCCTAAAAAGATCGACGGGCTAACTATCGGTCCAAATCATCAGTAGCCTATAGGCTAACCCCCAAATGTGTTAACTGGAATCATAAACTAACAAAGTGGATTAGCCTATGACTAAAGTTAAGTGAAGCATGCTCAAACATGGAGTCCGTATCCACATGTAGGCTAGGCTAGGCTAATAGGCTAGCCTACCTACCTTATTTTCATCCTCCTCGAAAACATTTTCAGATGATCCAGGAGTTTCATGCTTTCGCTTTATATTTTTTCGACTCATCTGAGATATTTAATGAAGAGCACCACAGCGAACAACTTTTCACGTGTATTTGTTTTGACGAGCACCTCTTCTCCTTCTTGGTCTCAGGCTCTCAGCGCCTTATAAACGGCACTTCTTCTTATGCGGTCGGCCAGGTATTTCTACCTCAACCACGCCTTTGTATCGGATTCCTCTCTTTAGAGAAAGCTAGGAAAAAATTATAAAGAAAAATCAAGTAGAAAAGATAGGAGAAAATATAGAAGCAGAATAGATTTGAAAGAAAAAGCTTAAATGTTAATTCCAGGGGTGAAAGAAAAAACGAAGTTTAATGCAGTGCCATAACTTGTCATGAATATACTGAATATATAATAATAATAATAATAATAATAGTTCTTAAAGCTAGCGCATGCTAAGCTAGCTAAGGATAGCTCAATAAGGCCGATTAGGCGTATTTCCATTGGGGTCCTGTACTACTAGCCCATCCCTTTGCTCATGAGGGATGGTAACGACTCAGTGCTTGTGAAAAATCTTTAATGCGCCGAGCGTGGGCGCGAACCCGGGCCTTCTGGGTGGAAGTCCGAGACGCTAGTCACTACACCAAGCGAGCCGCTTCCAGGTCTGGTCCCCATTCAAAACAGGGGATATTGCCAAGATGGAATTCCTTCAGAGGACCTTCACCAGCAGAATTAAGGTTCTCCAACACCTTAACTACTGGGAGCGCCTGGAAGAGCTACGTACGTAGCCTATACTCGATCCCTCCAGGGAAGACGCGAGCACTACCTGGTAATCTACGTGTGGAAGACCCTAGAAGGACTAGTACCAGACGTGGGCTGACTATAGACAGCCACATCAGGAAAGGATGACTGTGCTACATAAACAGGACAGAAGCTACCGCTCAGAATGGCAACAGTCATCCATAACAGCTTCACAAAAAAACGGGGCTCGTATCTTCAATGCAGTGCCAAAGACAGTCCGAGAGCTGACTGGGGTCACGACGGACTATTTCAAGCGCCAGCTGGACCATTGGCTAGCCACAGTACCGGACGAACCCCCAATGCCAGGATAACCCCAGCACTGCAATCAACTCACTGATAAACCGGCGAAACACCCGAGAAGCAGCTAGAGCTATCTGGTCGCTGTGGAGGTCCACTTTAGCAGCGTCTACAGAAGACGGAATCCCCCAAAGTATGTAGGCAGCATATGAGCAATATCGATATAATTCCATTTAACTCCAGAGAACAATAGGCCTACTAATTTAGAACGTCGTTGGCATCCTCGGCGATCAGCTGAGTGAGTTCCACACAGCTTGTGCGACGAAAGAAGTGAGAGACGTTTGTAAACATGCACTCGCACTCGTTAATTTAGTGGGACCTGCAGAGGACCACTCTCGGGCGGCATGATATGCGGGGGTTGTGCATGGGGACTAGTGGTTGGGGACAGGATAAGGAGAAGGATCAGGATTAGGGATGTAATGACTGGTGATCCTAGTTCTAAAAGAATCATGAAATGGGAGGTGATTCCACTCTTGGGTGCTGCGGGAATTTTTTTTGTCTAAATATGTCTGCATGCCTGATAGGCTAGGTGTGGTATTTTAGGTTGTGGCTGCGTCTTGTAAATCGTATATACTGTACTTGTAGGGTATATATATATATCTTTGTCTATGTCTAATAGGTTGTTAGTGATTTTATATAACATCTGTTGTTTGTGTATTTGTCTTCTTGTTGCAAGTGGGTCTAGTCTAATGTCTTGTTTAATTTAAGCAAAGTGACAGATGTATACTGTGTCTGTATGCACGTCTGATCCATCTTGCAGCTTTGTTTTGTATGGCCTCTATAGTATATTTATGTTATTGTGAGTTTGTGGATCCCAGACGGTGTCTCAGTATTCCAAGTGTGGCCGAACAAGTGATTTAAATGCTAGAATTTTGAAGTTTGCGGTACATTTTGTGAGATTCCTGAGCAGGAAGCCCATGGCCTTATTCGCCTTTGCTCTGACTCTGCTAACGTGAGTGATCCACCTCATGTCCGCTGAGATGTGGAGGGAACAGTATCTAGAAAGGTGCTATGGAGTTTGTAGGAAAATGGGATAAGAACATAAGAATGGTTATATTCGATCGGGTGAAGCGGATGTGGTGACATATGTCAGGTCTAAATGTCATCTGCAACTTGGCTGCCCAATCTTCAAGAAGTTCAAGTGCAGTTAAGTCGTCCTGTAGTCAAAGGCAATCGTCCCTATTAGTAATTGGTAGGCCTATATAAACTAAGCTATCATGAGGGTGAACCCCACACGCTTTGAAGCTCGTTCTGGTGTCATTTTGAAGCTATTTTCTTTTCTTTTTTTCTTTTTTTTCGCTGTAAACATTTCATTTCATTCAGGCACTTGCTGAAGGAATCATGAGTGCCTGAAGGAGCCCTAGTATGGCGGAAATATGCCTGCAGCGTAAGGATTAACTTGAGTCTACCACAGCGGTTGGGAGTAGTTTATATTATAAGATATAGTTTACATATTATTATTAGTCCAATACAAAGCAATATCTTTTGTAATTATACTATAGTGACAGTAACATTGACCCACAGCTACGGTTTACGATAAGTTGAGCTTCTTTTGACCGGTACAAGTGTTGCATATAAAATATAAAAAATCGTATACTAAAACCTATTGGGCCTAGGAAGTTTGTTATCATTTTATTATCTGTATCATGCATTCACCTATATGTTGACCTATAATGCATCACTGTTTAAGTCACATTATGAATGTAGGCTATTGCAAATAAGTTAAATAGATTTTTACTGACCCATACGTATTATTTTAAATATTCATACAAACAAACTTGACGATATACAAATTCTAATTGGATTTTTAGAAAATTATTGAAAAATGCTTTGTATTTCATATATGATAACCTATTGTCACAACTCAAAAATTTGAAATACGCCCATGCGAAGTCAGATTAATTCTAAAAAATTGTAGTCACAATGATGATTCATGGTTTTGTGGGTTTTCCTACAGTGATATTTTAGATTAGCCTTTCCTCTATCTTTTAAGATGTATAATATTTTGTAGGAGACTCAATTTTTGTGAGTGAAAATCGTCTAAGAATAAATACTTTTGTTCCTGGCGCCATACTCAAAATCAAGATTATATACCGAGATGCGATTGGAGAAAGAAGTGCTAAAACATCATCGGCCGAGATCCATATCATCAGCTGCAGCATCCGAGCAACCAATCCGGATTGCTACCATAAAAGGAAGGAGTGCAGCCGAACCATCCGAGTACCAACATGGCGACCAGCAAGACGGAGAAGGAACCACAGTCCTTATAATGGCCGCAACGTCCAGAAGAGACGCGCGGGAAGGAGGGATTATTTCATTCCACAAAAACACATGGTGGCCATCTTGCATCTCCACAGAAACACAGGACGGCCATCTTGCATTGAAAAGCTTTGCACCTAAATTACAACCCCTGCACCAGCCCAAACCTTGCTATATTCCACCCACAAGACCAACTCAAGGGCGTGCACCAGCAGGAACGAGAAAAACCCGGTCTGCCACCGAAACATCGATGAAGTGAGCCACACATGGACGGAGTCGCCCATGAGCTCCAACACTTTCCTCGTATCATATCGAGTCAACACAACACAAAATCATGCCCAAATGCAGCCGCAGTATAAACTCAAGGGCGTGCATCCGGGAAAAATAGCTAGCAATTGCTTTGACACCTAATTTCCCAGAACCACAAGGCAGAAATAAAGTACCAGACTTCGGTAAAATGCAACCCACTTTTACCTCGAATATCTGCCAATTCTCGCCGCTCTCAGACACCAACCCAGTTCCGCCGCCTGCACGACTACTCGATCTACCAGAAATGCAAGTTGCAACCAGTGCATCTTGCCCCACAGCTGCAAGTAAAATCATGAGACCTGCCGTGCCCTTGATGCCCGGGAAGCCTATGCACAGGACACCTCAGAAAGAAGAGACGTACTACTCACGCTGACCAACCCATCAAGAAGCATTCAGCCTGCTGGCTTGCATCCTATTTTTGGATCCTTGACAAGTAATCCAAGGGACGAGAGGATAGTTACAAATTCTGAAGCTTGTCGTAATAGTCAATTTAGACATTCGTCACCACTCAATTATTGTGTTGAAGGTAGAGGACAGTCGAACCAACTAGGTTATTATGTTGGGTGGGAAATTGAACTATATGACAGTACTTGTAAAAGGAACACCCCCAGACTTGCGGAATCGTCTTGCTCTTCTTCGACTTTGTCTGCTACTAATGACCAAAGCCGCATTTTCCTTTACCATCACTATCTCCGATAGACTGGAAATGGTGTCGTATTTCACACCCAAATGCCATAAAAGGGTGGCCAATATCAAGCCAACTCAACCCTGCTCCTACACAGGGTCGAAACTCAACCCGATTCAGAGTTTCGGAGCTTGATAACAGTTTTAAGACTTTGTGTCTATATCCATATACAAATAATCGATTTGGATGTGATAATTATAAATGTACCTAGCTATATCCTCAGAATATCCGAAAGAAGCGTCATAATCGTATGAAAGGGTGATAACCTATATTAGACTTTGTATACATATACTCAAAATTAAGCAATTATGTTATATGCATACCTATCACAATGTTGTACAAATTCAAGTAGATCAAAATAATCCCGAAATAAGTACTCAAATAATTATTTTAACATGTAAATTTTTTTTTTTTAGAAATGTCGGAACATAGCCGCAGCCGTGGTACCGCTACATTCGTGTTTACAATCAGTAATCATGATTATATTTTGATGTATTGTACTTGATTTTATTGGATTAGGTTAGTTATTGTTTGGCAGTTTAGTCAATACAATAAAGCCAAGTTAAATACATTGACATAAAATCGTGATTAGGCAAGAATGGTGTACAGGTATAGAAATAGAAGATATCCAACGGAAAGTAGTTATTCTTAGTGTGTACTTGCCCTACCAATGTAATGAAAATGAAGAACAATACCTGGAATGCCTTGGAGAGCTAAGTGCTCTTTTACAAGAACTAAATACCACCTGCTACTCTGTAATAGGGGACTGGAATGCTAATCTGAAGGACATGAGTAACTCTCTGTTTGCTAGTCATATGACTAACTTCTGTGGTGAGCATGATCTAATTATCTCTTCTCAGCTCATGCTCCCTCATAGTAGTTACACATGTGTCAGTGCAGCATGGGGCTCAACGTCTTGGCTAGATCATACCGTAGCTAGTGCTGATTTCCATGATATGATAACATATATGGAAATTCAGTATACATATACAGATGAAGATCATATCCCATTGACCTTAACAGCTAGTTTGGAAAGAGCGCCAGAATTAACCCAGTCAAACAATAGTGTAAATCCAAAACTGCCATGGGGCGGGCTTGACGAGGAGGAGTGTGAGCAATTTTGCACTTTAACACACACTCTCCTTTCTGAGCTTGATCCTGGCAGTGAGGATGCCATTACCTGTGAAGACCCCAATTGTGTTAATGCTAGTCATCGAGAAGAAGTCAGCAAGCTGTACAATAATATTATATCTTGTCTTACTAAGGCTAGTGACATAGTATTTCACAAGCATAACAAAAATTACTCTTTTAACAAACCTGGGTGGAATGACCATGTTTCAGAACTATACCAGGCATCCCGAGATGCTCGTAGTGTATGGCTGGATCATAACAAACCGAGACAGGGACCCATTTTTGACATGTTCACCAGACTAAAGGCTAGATGCAAGTATGCAATCAGATATATAAAAAACAATGAAAATGTATTAAGAAGAGAAGCATTGGCCAAAAACTTTGCTAGCAAAGACACATTGGCCTTCTGGAAGGATATTAAAAAAATGCATAATAGCTGCACACCTCTACCCGTTAGTGTAGATGGGATCTCTGGTACTAATAACATAGCCAATCTTTGGAAAACACATTACCAAACTTTGTTTAACTCTGTTGGGCACCAAGGAAATACCATTGCTGCTACAACAGAGTGTAACAAAGAAGAAAAATATGACACAATTAAAGTTACAAGTGAAAAAATCAAGGCTGCAATAAGTAGGCTAGATGCTAACAAATCCTGTGGTTTTGATGGTATATATGCTGAACATTTGAAGTACTCCTCCACTCTCCTCTTGGAGAAACTCAGCAGTTGCTTTACCAGCTTTCTAATCCATGGTTTCCTACCAGAATCTATGATGTCCGTTACCTTGATACCAGTAATTAAAGACAAGGCTGGCAAAATTACATCAAAAGACAACTATAGACCTATTGCCCTTGCCAGTATTGTAAGTAAGATACTAGAGTTAATCATTTTAGACAGAATCTCAGTGTATATCTCAACTAATAGTAATCAATTTGGTTTTAAAAAGAATCATGGTACGGACCAGTGCATCTACACTCTGAAGGAGCTAGTGGATGGGTACATCAAAATGAACAGCTCTATTTTTGCATGCTTTCTTGATGCTAGTAAGGCATTTGACAGAGTCTGCCACAATATCCTGTTTGATAAATTAGCAACAAGGGGAGTGCCATCCTATATACTGAGAATCTTGAAGTACTGGTACGCCAATCAAACATTTAATGTAAGATGGGGTAACATTATTTCGGATTCCTTTACAGTAACCAATGGAGTGAGACAGGGTAGTATTTATTAGTGGCCCCTCCATCATTGACGAACATGCCTATTACATAAGGCATCCTCTTCAAACACTAATCCGCCGTAGTTTGAATCTACCGCGCAGAGCATTTAAAACTGAGGAGCCTTCATCATGAGCGCACGCGACCTCACTCATGGCTTCAGTCATTATGAATTGGGTTCTCACTACGAAAAAACTTCGTAAAAAATAAAAACAAAAAGAAAATAAGAATAACTATCCAATAAGCTTTCCATCATATCGTGGATGTACTTGTGTGGATTTCTGACCAGACGCTGAATCAGGCGTCATTCCTCCTTTGCTCTGCGCTCAGCCTGCCCGGACGTACCTTTCAGGCTCCGCTGGTTCCGCATTCGTGGCGTCCCTAGTGAGTTTTTTCTCATTTGTTTACTCTGGGATGTATCGAGTAAGGTTAGGATAGGCGTAGCAGGAGTGTCCTGGGCTGGTTGCCCGCAGTGCAATGTATTTTGGGTCGTATGTATGGGGCATCTATTTCGGATGTACCCTCGTGGTCCTGTTGTGGACACGTGAACTTTTCACAGTTTGGTTTAGTTGGTGATGCAGGCGGCTTTCATTACGCGTTAATAATTGCTGCCTTTTATCCTTCTGATGAGGTAAGCTGTGTGTTTGCTGACGTTCCCAGCGTATTTTTCTTCACTTAGTGAAGTTTTTTCTGGGTCCGTGTCAGGCTTCCCGGGGTTGGGAAGTTATCGCTTCGGTGGTGTGTTGGCGGTGGTTCCTGTTGTGATATTCCAGTGTGTGTTTATATTTCAACTATTTTCATGCCGTCTACCTAGGCCTAGCCAGCCGCTCGTAGCTTTGCCACATGTCTAGTGTTATTATTTATTTTATAAATATGCCCTACTGTGTCATGTGTATCCGGGTTTTAGTTGTGTATTGGCTAATTCCTCGGACTATATTTGTTTCCTGGTTTAGTTGTGTATTGGCTAATTCCACGGATTATGTTGTGACCTTGGTTAGTCGTGCGTGTCTCTCCTCGTGTCGTATTGTTCAGATGGTGTCTGTTCAGGGTGGGGTTTGCCTTCCGGCGGGTTTTTCTCGGTTTCACCGTGAAAAATCCTGACCGATGAGCAGTGTTAGGCCACACGTGGTTTTTAACACTGGCTGGTTCCCCGGCGAGGGGAGGTGTCTGTGGCTCTCCAGGACTGCGTATCTGTGGGTGCCTGGTTTCAGGCCTCCTTTATAATTCCCGGCGGGATGGCTGTACCCATCCTTACATATATATTTAGTTATATATAAAGAAACGACGTTCGTGAGAACACTCGTTTTTTATAGGTTTTTCTACCTGGTTTACGACAAACCACGGGGAAAACCTAGCTGTTGTTTAGGCGTTCCTCCCCGGCGATCTTTTACAAAGTAGTGGGGTCAGGAACTTGTGGGGTTAACTTTTAGACTTCTCACCCGGCGGGTGCACCTTAGCAGGGTGGGATAAAACGACTTAGGTCTCTTATAGTTAACCAATCCATGTGAGTGATACTCTGTGTATCGCTGCCTTTACTCTTACGGCATTTGAAGGATCAGTGAGGTTTAACCAAATCGATTTCCACACCCGGCGGGTGCCCCTAAGTAAAGGAACTAAGGAATTTATAAACAAATTCAATTTCGATTAACCTTAATTGGGTGATACTTTCAGTATCGCCGCCTTCTATTTTTACGACGATCGTTTGGGACAATTCGTTAAAAAATCAGATCTCGTATATTCCTGCCCTGGGCTATTCTACTAAAATATTTCAAGGGCCGGCGTCTTTATGAGGGGGGCTTTGTTACAAAATTGAATCTTGAGACAGTCACCACCTCCTACAGACTATTAGTGCCATACTGGACCATTATATCAGAGGGTATTCTTCATGTTCTTAGCTAAGAAGACTTGTTTAGCCTCTTTATACCCAGCCGCGTGGCGAGATGTGTTAGCTGTGTCTTTGCATCCCGTTACCCGGCGGGTTATTAACACTTGTATGCGAACACTTGGGTTAACCTTATGAGCATTAATTCCTGGAAATTTTTCTTTATTTTTCCAGAGCTGAGCTCCGGCGGACCAATACAGACCCGGCGGTAGTTCCTCACACCAGTCTCTGTCATGGCTAATGTGACCCCAGTTTTTGCCCTGTGCATTACCCCTACTTGCGCGGGTATCCCAATTTTTGCACATACCCTTTGCATAAGGTGTGTTAGATGTCTAGACCGTTCAAGGGGTCTCTGGGTTACACGTAATTGTTCTTTTTGCTCCCAATTAACCAATAAAGTCCTGTGTGACAATGACAAGACCGCGGCGGTAGCGTTGAGAGAGGTCAGACAACAAATGTCGGCCTACACTACCATTGTCGCACATAAGTCACTTCAATGTGACAACGTCCCACTTTGGGATAAGTTGCTGTCAGAGCACCCTCCCCCTAAACGTACCTCTAGAGTAAGGGGTTTTAAGCCGACAGAGACTAGCCAGGATTCTGTATCGTCTGTGGAGACGTTTAAACGCCCGAGAGAGCCTACTCCCCCGGCAGCCACCTCCTCGTCGCAGGCGAGATCGAGGTCAAGGTCACCCCTCAGACAACGGTCTTCAAGTCGGGCCTCTTCCCCGGCTAGTAAGAAGTGCAAGACTGAAGCTTCCCCCAGGGGCCATGGTGGTGATTCTTCCAAACCTAGGTCCAGTTCGCGGTCACACCGTAGCCACAAATCCTCCAAAAAGGATTCCCATAAGAAGTCCTCTCGACATTCTACTAAGTCTAGTGCATCTCATCGTACCTCTACACCTGACAATGTTTCTGTTACAGCCTCAGAGTATAGTGAAGCGCCTGTCCCTAAACAAGATTTACCTATTGATATTTTAACCCTAGAAATGGAGAGTTCAGGATATTCAATAATTGAGAATGTTTCAGACTCTCAAGAGAGCGTAGGCCAGAGCCTCGGTGTTTGGCGATTTGCTCAGCCAGGGTCTGACCATCCACGTCCGACTCATACGAGTCACACAGTAGCCGATGTCCACAGGGACGCGGCGACCCCATCCTCTATCCCTGATTTATCTTGGAAACAAGGTGCCCCTGCCTCGGCGGGGTCTTCTCAGGAGGATCGGGAGGAACAAGATGAAGTGTCATTAATTTCAGATAGGGAAGGACAAGGGTCAGGCTCAGGCCTGGACGCCGCCCATGATAATACTAATTCACCTGAAAGTTCTGCACCTAACCAGTTTGTTACAGCACAAGAAATTGATGGGTTACTTACTCATGCTCTATCAAAATTCTTTAATCAACAACGAGAAAACCCCACAATGGACTTGGGGGCTCCCTTGACAGGTTCTGCGGTACGGCCTCTGATAACGTCAATCGATTTATCTAAGATTCCTAACCCTCCTACTCTGTCACCGGCAGGGTCAGCTACGGCGGCTACGGCGGCTACGGCGGCTACGGCAGCTACGGCAGCTACGGCGGCATTCACTACGTCAAATGTCAGGGTCATTACGGATGTTAATCCACCCCCTCTAGACAAAGCGCCTCTTAGAAAGGTAGCTATGCCCCTGCTTTATGGGCCAGACGAGTCATGGGTCCCTTTGAACCCCTCTAAGCCAGAGCTTGCCCAGCCTACCTTGTCAGGGGAACTCCCGGTACCACGTGAGTGGTTTATCCAGGGAAATAAGTCTAAGAAATTAAGGGCATTGGATGCCTTGGGTAATGTTTTGGACGTAAATATCAAGGCTATACCTAGTTATTATCATCAGGATTATTTTGTTTATGCATCTAAGCCTGCTTTACCCCCTGCCTCAGCTTCAAAACTTTTTTCAGACTGGTCTAAGCTGGATGGGTTTAATGATATTAAGGCTCTGTTGGCTATTACTCCTGAACTAGATTTACAGACCGTCACAGACGAGACAGCTAATCCAGTGTTGAAGGTGGGACAGTTAGGACCAGGACCTTGGGTGGATTGGGAGGTAGAGGCTCAAAACTTTGCAACCACTTTCACTTCTAAATCTTCCCACCAGATCCCTCAGGATACACATTCATGGTTCTCAATGCCGGTAGGTTCTGCCGGCGGAGTTCCGTCAGCTTTATTTTCCTTTTTAGCTGCCCCTAAGATTAATCTTTGTGAACTAAAGGAACCATTCATTACCCCTACCCCTTCTCACCTAGACAGAGAATTTAGGCTAAGGGGAAAAGCTTTCCGCCTGTTTTCACAGTACATAGTTTCTCAACAGGTGGCTAAGTCTTTACTCAGGTCTACTCAGGCAATCGCAGACGCGGATGCTCGAAGATCAGTTGAATTATCCCGGCGTCTGATTCTTCAGTCGTCAATTCAATCCTTAGGTGACATACGCACAGCCTTACTTCAGGCGGTGCGAGCACGACAGGATCTTAGGATGTCATTAGTTCGCAAGCTGCCTGATCGCATTGCTAACCAGGTGGTAATGTCCCCAGTACTTACACCTTCTTTAATGTCCCCTGATGTATGGCGAACAGTGTTTAACATGGCATGGTTCCCAAACGGGACAGTGTTCAGATGAGGCCGGTCGTAGACCTGTCGTATCTGAATCTTCACATTTACAACGAGTCTTTCAGAATGTTAACAGTTCATCAAATCAGGCTAACACTTCCGCCGGGTGGCTGGATGTGTTCCCTAGACCTGACAGACGCCTATTGGCACGTGTCGGTCAACAAAAGATTTCAAAGGTTTCTGGCCTTGAGGATCAGGCACCAAAATTTTGTTTTCAGAGGATGCCGTTCGGTTTTGAACCTAGCACCTCGATTATTCACGAAACTAGTCCGGCAAGCCCTGATGCCGTTGTTAAAACAGGGAATCAGAGTGTTGTGGTATCTAGACTGGCTGGTGGTGGCAGAGACACAACAATTATGCATAAAACATGTCAATATCATTTTAAATCATGTCAAAACTCTAGGCTTCAAGGTAAATCTGGTAAAGTCAAACCTTGTTCCCTCAAGAGTAATTCAGTGGATAGGGCTGGTCTGGGACACCGCCGCTCTCACTCTGAGTCAGAGTGTGGACAATCGCAACAGGTTTCGCAGGAAACTGTTCAGTTTCTTCACAGTCTGACTACGACACGAAGAGTCTGGGAGTCTCTGGTCGGCTCTCTCAACTGGATTCAGCTAACTGTCAAGTTGGGCCGGTTGAAAGTAAAACTATTAATATTGGAAGGCAACAAATATTTCCCACTCTTACCGGCGGGAAAATTATGGCCCATACCAAAATTAATCCACACCTTACTAGCGGTCTGGGCGAAGAGGGAAACATTGCACTCAATCATGTCATGGACCTCTCCTCCTCCAACGGTATGGGTAGACACGGATGCGTCAGGCACCATAGGGTGGGGATTTCAGTCAAATCAGGGGCACCAGGGTCAGGGACTTTGGTCCCACTTAGAAATCTCTCACATAAATGTCAAAGAGTTACTAGTCCCCTTGTATTTCCTTCAGGCTCACGGCCCGGCGTTACGGGGCAAGTCAGTGGCCTTCAGAATGGACAATCTGAATGCAGTTCACTGTATTCAGAAACAAGGGTCAACGAGGTCAAGGAAGTTGCTACTCGTGTCGGAAGAGATTTTTGTTCTAGCCACCAGTCTAGATATTTATCTTCACGCATCTTATCTCCCAGGCGTAGCGAACGTCTGGGCAGACGCTCTGTCCCGGAGACAGAGCACGACAGTAGAATGGGAGCTCAAGCAACCCATTTTCGACCTAATGATTGCGGAGCTCTCCCATCCACAAGTGGATCTTTTTGCGTCCGAGGAGACTCACAAGCTCCCTCTATACCTCACCCGCCGGGCGATAACGCCGGCAGGGGGGCCAGACGCCCTAGTGACAGACTGGAACAGATGGAGCTCCATCTATCTGTTTCCGCCGCCAGATGCGTCACTAATGTGCCACGTAGTGAACAAACTACGAGTTTATCGAGGCTTAGTCTCGCTAATCGCGCCCCTGTGGCCGGCGCAGGTGTGGTGCCAGCAGTTAATAATGTGGTGCCCGGACCCGGTATCGCTCCCGGTCGGGTACTTCCACTTAGACACGATTGGCAACCTAGAGACCTCGCTGACTTTTGCATTATGGACATTCAGGAGGCCAAGTGGCTAGCACCATACGGTAGGGATGTGACCAATAAATTGCTCAATCAATATACTCAGTCTACTAAGCGACAATATCAATCTCATTGGAAAGCTTTTACTTCTTGGATTGTTAGAACGGAACAAACTGTACCCTCAGTGGCATTGGTTTTTAATTACTTGAACTATCTGTTTGAGCAGAAACGTTTATCTGTGGTTACTTTGAAGAATCACTTAACTGCGATTAGAGTGCCCTTTTTCGACCTTACAGGTCTATCCATACCGGTGGCGGAGGAAACAGGATTTATGAGAGCGTGTTTTAAACTCCGCCCACCTCCCCGTCAGCTCATGCCTACTTGGTCTCTGGACAAAGCTTTGTCTTTACTTCATTCTCGTCTGTATCAAAATACTGCAGACTTTGCTTTAATCTTAAAGAAGGCAGTTTTCCTTTTGGCTTTGGCCACCGGAAACAGAGTGTCTGAGCTGGCGGCGATGAGCAACACACCTAATTGTCTTAGGTTTGGTAGACTTAATGATTCAATTTCCATTGCACCCTCCCCGGCGTTTGTAGCCAAGAATGAGCATAGTGCACACGTGTTTTCTGAATTCACGGTGCCGGCGTTAAAAAGGGGAAAGGTGCATCATAATTTATGTCCAGTGCAAGCTCTAACCAAATATTTAAGAATAGCTCCTCATAACCCCCAAGGTGCTTTATGGGTAGCGAGTACGGGTAAACGCTTACTTAAACGGCGATTAGCCTCTCTTCTAGTAGAAGTCATTAAAGAGAGTAATCCCGGCGTTGTGGGTAGGGCCCACGATTTACGCAAGTGGGCGGCCTCTTTACGTTTCCTGAAAAACTTTTCAGTTGAAGATATTGCGTCCACACAGTTGTGGGCGTCTAATCATACGTTTCTCTCTAGATACTTGTCAGTTGCTCTAGACAAACCTTCCTTACCATGTATAGCTTTAAGGCAGAGGGTCTAGGTGGCCCTGCAGTCACTTATGTTTATTTTCAAGGAAAGGGGGGGGGGTGCAGTCAGTTGACATAGGACACCCTAGACCCCGCCGGAGTATGAGAACTGTGATACAATTTAAGGTTGAAATGTGATATGAAAATTTCTCTGAGAGAATTTGTGCTAGTACAAAGTTTAGTACAAAACAACGGTGTTGTTATAGTAGTTTTAGCTGCGAAAGCAATGTAACATTAGTTCAATGGAGTTCATTAGCAATTGATCTCCACATGTATTTTGGGGTTTATGATGTGCACATATAAACTTATAACTTATTATTTGTCACCACTCGTTGAGTGGGGTGCCTTTTGTAACTACAGATCTGTGTTCAGAATCTTCAGGGTTACCTATTTTTGTCAGGCAGGCTTCTTTGAAGCACGCACCTGCCTGAACCCCTTTTTCTTGTATATTTCCGGCCTACGCCGTATTAAATACATTTTTCAAAAGTAAGAATACTATGTGGTTGTTTTTATTATCTGCTTTTCTAGAGTTATGATATGATTACGAATGTCCCCCTCCAGTCTTAGATATCAGGCATGTTCGTCAATGATGGAGGGGCCACTAATAAATTATAGGTTTGACTCCTGTAAGGAGATAAAGAAAACCTAATATTTAGTAGTGGCCCCGTAATCATTGACGACTGGGGCCCTCCCGACCGTCCCCTTCCCATTCGTTGATGTATTAAGGATTTTGGTTTACTTGATATGTCAGTGAAGGAGGAATGACGCCTGATTCAGCGTCTGGTCAGAAATCCACACAAGTACATCCACGATATGATGGAAAGCTTATTGGATAGTTATTCTTATTTTCTTTTTGTTTTTATTTTTTACGAAGTTTTTTCGTAGTGAGAACCCAATTCATAATGACTGAAGCCATGAGTGAGGTCGCGTGCACTCATGATGAAGGCTCCTCAGTTTTTAAATGCTCTGCGCGGTAGATTCAAACTACGGCGGATTAGTGTTTGAAGAGGATGCCTTATGTAATAGGCATGTTCGTCAATGATTACGGGGCCACTACTAAATATTAGGTTTTCTTTATCTCCTTACAGGAGTCAAACCTATAATTCTCTCACCTTACTTATTCAATGTATATATGGATGAATTAAGTGATAAATTGAATAAAGAGCAGATTGGATGTTATGGTGGGAATAAAATCATCAACCATCTCATGTATGCTGATGATCTGGTCATTATTGCACCGTCTTCTGCGGGTCTGAGCAAACTTCTTGATATATGTGAATCTTTTGGTAGTAAACATTGTGTTAAATTCAACCCACTGAAAAGTGCTGTTCTTATATTTAGATCAAAATTACTGTATAAAAGTAAACTGCCAAATTTCTCACTCAATAATCAAATTATTCAAGAAGTAAACAAAATAAAATACCTGGGACACATTATCTCAAACGATTGCTCAGATGATGCAGATATCGGCCGTCAGCGCAGACAGCTATATTTACGTGGTAACACCATCTTGAGAAAATTCCACATGTGTAATTGGGAAACTAAAGTCACTTTGTTCCGGACATATTGTTCCTCTATGTACACAGCCCATTTGTGGTGGAAGTATAAGAGAGCCACCATAAATGGTCTGTGTACATCCTATCATAATATACTCAAGATGTTCATTGGTCTCTCTAAATATGAAAGCACTAGTATGGTGTGCACACTGTTGGATGTGCAGTGCTGTCGGGCTGTCATCAGGAGACTGGTGTACAGCTTTTCGCAGCGACTGCAATCCTCCAGTAACACGCTGATTGTAGCTCTTTGGTCTAGTGATCATATCTATGAATCCCGTATTATATCTCACTGGCAGAAGCTGCTGCACACATAGTATGTACTGTAATGTAATATATAGGTCTAATTGAACTATGAGCAATGATCTGTGCAATAGGTGTTAACCAACATTGAGCAATAGCCTTAGTTAGCCTATCTGTGTTATATTGTGACAAAATGTGATATGTGCTCTATTCTGTAAATAGGCCTACTGTTTTTTTTATTTTATTGTGTCTTTATTAATATATCTTTGTGTATAATTATTATCTGTGCTCTGACGAGAAGTGTATGTGATATGGACCATTAGGTCGTACTGTATTTATACTGTATCTATCTTATGTGTCTGGAATAAAGAATTATTATTATTATTATTATTATTATTATTAATGTAGATCGGGCATAGCGGCTGCTTTACCATAGGGGTAAATATATGCCAAGCACGCCGGTATTCGTCTGCTATAGCTGGGAGGTGGACTGAGTTTCGGGATAGCCCTTGTACCGGCTGCATGGTAGTGTTCGTCACTTACAATATTCCGCCACTCATACTCAGAATTATTGAAATGTTAACCTAAGCAATTATTTATTACTCTAATGAAAAAATGTTTTGTATAATTCAACCTCATATATGATGTCACAAACAATCTTAAATTGTATATATTCTTAGTTATTGCCGATATGTCTAGTCGTCGATCATTGCAGTTCCTGAAATACCTCATAATATTTATTATATTACGATGTTTCGTCTTTATTATATTCTTTGTTTTACTTTGTAGTGGTCATTTTGTAATATATATTTACATTCATGTTCAACAATAGTAAGCAAATGTTGTATATATTATGTAGGCATATACATTTTGAAGGCAGGCTCGTAAAAATTGTACATTTTGTGCCACCCCACTGATAAGTGGGTGGGTTATCAGACTTTGGGGTGACACAAAATGCAGCACAAGTTCAACTTCTTCAGTTGTGTCATAATTGGTCTTGGTGTGAGAGTCACCCTGAACGGATCAAAGGTGTGGCCTTAGGATCGGCTCTCTCTCCAGGGATGGCAATTAGATTGCCTAGATTACCACTATATGCTTCTCTTCAACCACATTCTCTCCAGGAAGCCTTTTACCTTCTCAATGGTTGTGTTATTCCACTTATCTATCGTGGTTAGACCTAGCAGGAATAGCACCATACGCAGAGGGTCCCATTGCATAACTTCTATCAACCCGTTCCACTGTACCTCTCCTACTTCCTGTCTCACTGCACTGATCATAATTTCTCTTTCCCTCCCGTACTTGTCACATTCTAGCAGTATGTGCTCGATGGTTTCATCCCGTCCCCCGTCGCACATTCTACAGATCATACTACCCTCATTGTTCCACCTGTATGTCCGGTTGTTCACCTCCAGGGATTTAGTTCGTGCCTTGAACAGCAACTCACTCCCCATACTATACCATCATAGAAAAGTTCACTTCTTGGACTATTTTTTGCCATATACCAGTCTATTGAACTCTTTTGTCTCATTTTTTCCATCCACTCGTCCCTACCCTTATCTTGGACCTGAGTGTTTATCTCATTTTTCCACTTCCCTGAGCTCCACGTTCTCATACTCTCACCCATCATTATTCCACACATCCCATGCTCCTCTATTTTCTTATCACACATCCTATTCCACTTGCTCTCCTCCTTTGTCCATTCATACACCTTCCGTGCCCATCTGTTCTCGTCCATTCTTTCCAGTCTCACCCTGTATCTCAGCGTTCCCTTCGCTATTCTTTCGGCGAAGGAGCTCCACCCTGCTTCTCCTCTCACGGCCTCCACTGCCGCGAGCTTGTTTGCACCCAGGGCCATTCTACCAATTTTGTTTTGGGTCACCTCCATTTTCGCCAGGTCATTCGCCGTCCATTTTATGGTTTCTAGCCCATACATCAAACTCGGTAGGCCTACAGCCATTCCCTTCCATACTCCTCTTACCACTTAATTCATACTTATTTGCTCTTGTCCTCGCTACACTGCCCAGCCTTCCCACCCACTGATTCGCTCTTGACAACCTCGCATTCTTGGTTCTATCGCACCCTTCCTCGTCCATTATCATTCCCAGGTATTTATATTCCCTTACTCTCCTTATTGTCCTACCACCAAGCGACCAGGTTTCATCCTCGTCTTCTGCGCCTCCATTCACCACAAGCACTTGACTCTTTTCGCTACTGAAATTTTGAAATCCTCACCGTACTTAGTCACCACATCTAGCAGAGTTTGCAGGTCTTCTTTACTTTCGCTCATAATTACCACGTCGTCGGCGTACATCAATATGTTCAGTACCCTCTCTCCCACATTGATCCCTATTCCCGTCTTCCCAACTCTCACTGCCAACTCCTCAGTAGGCTATACATCCCAAATAGCCACGGTGATAGTACACAGCCCTGTCTCACTCCTCTTTTGCTCTTCACCCATTCCGTCTCGATGTCTCCCAGACTGTATTTCCCTCTTGTGCTCTCATACATACTCTTTATTATGGTCACTAAAATGCCCCAGAACGAGGAGCCCACCACAGAAGCCATGAACGAACACCACACAGAAACACCAAAGGAAAGGTCCACAGAACGAAAGGACCAGCTGACCGAGCCAGCCATTTCAGACAGGCCCAAGCCCGCAGGGCTAAACAGCTCCAGGACACACCCATTTACCTTTTCTAAAACTGACCATTTTCCACACCTCACGTACACTAACCCCCTCGTGTCCTACACTCCTAACTACAAAGATGATGAACAGGAATATACATTCATATTAAAAACACCCATGCCTGTCCCGACGTTGAGCCAATGCCAACACATCAGACAGCCATAATTATATCTATGTATGTTCTTACATCCGAGAAGTGGATGTTATATATCTTAGAAGTTCAAACACCCACGCTTGTCCCTAGACCTCTTATATCATTTTCCATGACGAGTATAGATATATGTAACCCGTGCTCAGTCGCCCCTTGCATTGCTCCTCTAGTAACTGGGTATTAATATTAACATTCCCTAACATCTTGTCTTGCCAGACTAAGCTTCTGAAGACCCATCGCCCCATAAATCTATGTATGCAATCCTTAGGTTAAGTATTTTTATCCGCCATTGTGTTCACCTTTTTCCATTTACTTTCCACAATTGTCATACGTCTTCCCCTTGCCTCCTTCGTATCCACAGCCCACACTACGCCAATTTATTTCGTGTCTTACACCTCTTACCCCAACCAGAGATTGTATAAGATAACCTGGTTACCAGTATCTGTCATAAGTACCCCGAAACAATAACTAAGTACCCCTACGAACTGCCGCTGTGGTTGGTATTTTATATTTAATAGAAAACGCAGTTCCCAGGGCCAACTAATAGTATCCATAACCCTCTGACTGATCACATAACTCTATCTTTTCCAGACTCATATACCACCCCATAGTTGCATTCCCCGGTAGCATTTGGCTAACGTATTCTACTGCCTTTTCAAACTTCCATATCAATTGTAGCCTAATGCCACCCCCACGCCCAGGGACCTTAGGGGCAAAATTTCCCTGTAGCCCTTGAACTCCCCCCCCCCCCCCCTCTCATTAAGATACCCGCACTTCTCGACTCTTGTCCGACCTAGCCTCTCTCTCATACCTCTTGAAGATCCTTGAATTGTCCGTTACTAACGCTCTCCAACCTTTTATATATATACTCCTATCCAGCCTACCTTCACTTAGTAGGCCAGAACAACATTAGAACTTTGCTAGCCCCTTGCATGCCATCTATTCTCTTACAACACATTCACAACCCTGCACCCAATGGTCGTCGGTGCGAGGCTAGCCGCCCCGCCAGTAACTAACTTCTATTGCCATACTTCCAGATAAATGTGGCAGAGTTAGCAACCCAGTCTCCACCCTATCCGGCAAACCCTACAATTAACAACCGGCCGAGTAAAACCAGCTAGCTAAGGCACCTTCGGTTTTGGTATTAAAGACACTCACATCTGTCTCATACACAGAGGGTTATTACAAACACTGGTGATATGGCAAGCCCCTAGCCACAGCCGCCGGACGACTATATCAGAGAGAGGGCGCCCAGCTCCCCCTTTTTGCCCACCCGAGGAGGGAGACCCCACCCCCGCGGAGGTATACCTGGCCCCTGTTTTGACTTTCGAGTCATTGCCAGGTAGCACAGGAATTCTTCCTATCAATGAACTAACCATGAATGACTAACACCTTTACTAACCTCTATTAACTCACAATAAACCATTTACCTTTCTTGCATGCTCTGATCACTAAATTAGCACCTCAGCTATACCATAGAATGAAGATTGAACAATCTAGAGAGACGCTCCTATCACAGCTGTCCCCATCCTCCTCGCAAAGTAGATCCAGTCTCTCTCCCCTAAATACGTCCAGTATAGCCAAAATAGTACCTCTTACTAAGGCTCAGTTATATGAAAATATAAAGGCTTCCTATCGCCCTGTGCCACAACAGTGAATACCATCTTACCTAGTCCCCATATCTATTGAGAGCTCAATTAAGTCCATAAGACTCGAGATCCCTACTGTCTACAGGGTCCAGAACCGAGCCTATAAATCTAACTCCCGCCCCCAGTCAAATCAGTTGAAAGCTAGACACCAACCAGGGGTCACTACCCTGCAGTTAATTTCTAGCTCTGCCCTTGTGTTGTTCCGGAGTGAGATCCCAGAACCGGCAGACTCCGTGGCAGATTTGGATAGAAGGACCTGCCCACGTATTGAAGAACTTCACACATATGGCCCCCCTGGACGGCCGCGGAACCCGTCGTTAGCCCCCAACATCATGGACGCAAGATAACCAGGACCAGACCCATCAGATACTACCCAAGATTCCCTTTAGCAGTACTACATATTACTGTGCTGTTTTAGATTCACTAATTAATATTTCTACGAAGTGGCTAAGACCTTGCCCAGTGTAATTCATACTTAACCATTCCATTTGGGACGTACTAAGCGATCAGTGCTCTTTAATTAACAGGCGACCTTGACTCTCGTAATTACTTTATTCAGATATTAAAACTCTAGTGATATCTAACGTTCGCCCACTGATTTGCGTTCTATGTATTTCTGAGACAAGGATATAAAACTTAGATCAGTACCCCCTGAGGTTACTAGATTTCTCGTGCTCTAAAAATACGTGTGTCTAATCTAGTCTGTGAACTACTACTTGTGCACCAGAGCTACCAGTAATAAATCTAACAGTGAATATGAATCTATAAGTAACATTGATGGTCTTCGGTATATAAACCTGTGAAATCAAAGCCAGTGATCAGAAGATTAATACCTGAACGTTGGAAGTGGGAGACTAGGCTCCATCCAGATCCACTTATGCTAGTGTTGTTCAATTCTATTATATTGTCTTACACAAGTATTCTGCAGTGGTATATCAATAAACGTGATCATGTAACTTGCTACCATGTGTTTCTTTGTGTTCTCTATTCCTCATATCTTGTATTGTGCATGCAGCCTTATATACCCAGTCAATTTAGAACTCACATTACCCAAGTTAAACCTGTAGAAAAACAGGGCATAACAGTCACAACCTTCTTGCTCATTCCCACCTTCTCCAACACCTTACTCATCTTATACCTATTCACCCTGTTGTATGCTTTCTCTATGTCCAGGAACGCTATGTATCCCTTCTTTCCACTTTTATTCCACTTCTCTATCACCTCCCTTATCACGAACATGTTGTCTTCACCTCTTCTGTCTTTCCTGAACCCATTTTGCTCTTCTCCCATCACCTTATTCCTCTCACATATCTCTTTTAACCTCTCGTTCATGATCCCACAGATCACCTTCCCCACTGTCAGTCAGACTGATTGGGCGATAGTGTTTTAGCTCACTCTTGCTCTTGTGCCCGCCCTTATGTAGCAGGGTCACTCTACTTTCATTCCATTTGCTAGGGACTCTCTCTTCATTCCATATCTTTTTAAACAGTATATACATACCTTCTATCACTCCCTTTCCCCCTTCTCTGTAGAACTCGTATGGGATATCGTCCAGCCCTGCAGCCTTTCCTGTTTTCAACCTTTTTACATACTTAGCTATCTCATCTCTGCTTATTTCCTCATCCATATTCTCGTTTATCTTTCTTTCTATTTCCAGATACACTTCATTTCTGTCTTCCCTTTCATTTGCACCGCCTATATTCTCCCAGAATTCTTTTATCGCTCGTGCCTTCTCTGTGTTTTCCCTTATTAACCTACCATTTACATTTAGCTCTTCTACATTCACTCTCTCTCTCTTGGTCACCTCTCAGGAAAGCATACCATTCTCTGCCCCCTTCCTCTCCCTTTGCTCTTAGTTCGTCTACCATTTCCTTTTCTGTTTTCGCTCTTGCCTTTCTGATAATGTGTTTCACTGTCTTCTGTTTCTTCTTGTACTCCTCCCAGGCTTCATTGTACTCTTGCCTCTCGTTCTCACTGTTGTCTTTGTTCTTCCTCAGTCTTCTACACTTCCTGTTACATTCCTTCCTCTCTTTTTTTTGCGTTATCTATCTCATCACTCCACCACGTCCTTTTCCGCACTCTTTTGCTTCTGCCTGTCTTTCTTCTTCCTACCCGTTGTAAGGCCACTCGTCTTACCGTTTTAACTAGCATTTCATTCAGTTCTTCTACACTCCCCTCGCTTCTCCATGTCTCTTGCTCCAGATCCTCCCTGAATAGTACCTAATCTGCGCTCTTGAGCTTCCACCCGGTTCCTTGGTCCCTAGGGACCTCAACCCTCCCTTCTCTCATGCACATATATTCCATCATCATCACATTGTGGTCACTCATTATGTCTACTTTACGCTCCTCGTCCACCCACATATACTGTACCTGTTTTCTTGCTCTCTCATTCACCAGGATATAATCAATTGCTGACTCACCCCATCTTCCACTCCAAGTTACTCTACCCTCAGCTATTGTTTGGTTTAGAATTTCCATATTATTCTCCTCAGCGAAGTCTAGTAGCAGCTGGCCATTGTTATTTGTCTCCTCGCCTAGGATGCCAATATTGCCATTCATGTTTCCCATCACAATCACCTGCTCTTCCATCCTTTCGTGTATTAGTTCTTTCACCACTCCATATTTCCTATCGTTGTCTTGTATTGCACTCGGGCCTTCCACCGTCATGTAGCACACTACTAGCAGAATCCTCTCACTCTTTCCTCTTACTCTGTAGCTCAGGTTCCACGCCATGATATCCTCGCTCATTTCCGAGTCACCAACATTTACCTCCTCCATATCAACATCCAACCTGTTTTTCACTATTATTCCCACCCACCCCACCTTTCTTTTTCCACTTACTCCGTCCTTTCCCAATCATTTCGTGCGTTTCTGTACACATTTCGTTCCTTTCCCGCAGTTGCGTCTCCGTTACCCCCACTATATCCATATTCCATTTGTTCATCTCCTTGCACATATCTTCCAGTTTTCCCACTCCCCATCCGTTTACATTTATGCATCCGAATCTTATGCCTTTTCGTGTGATAATTCACTAGTCACCACTAAAGCCTAGTCCACACTGGGGGTACTGGCGCACGCTCTGAGCTCAACTTATAATGCGTGCAGTAGTTGTTGAAGGGGTGATTTGTCCACACCATAATAGACACAACCCTCACGAGTCCCAATAATCTGTATGGCATTTCAGCAGGGGCTCGTCTTAAGGCTACACTACGCTTTCTCGGAGCTGGAGGTTCATACACAGGACTTTAGTAGTCTATAAAAATATCAAAGCAGAGTTTCAGCCATATACAAGGTACTCAGAGACGATTATTTGAAGGTAAGGATTTGTAAACGTTTAAGGTATTCATTGGATATGAAATTATATACGTGTTTTAGTGGTATTTCCTTATATTTTTCTCCAGTAAAAAGAGTGTCAAATTCTATGAAATATATTTTCATCATATGCGAGCATTTGTATATACTGTAGTATTAAATTATAATACATACGCTCCTAGTAATTTAATGAATATCGTTAAATTTTGTTAATTAAAGTATTTAACCTTGTTAATGTAAAGACATGTATAATGTCTATTGATACTAACTCAAAAGTACACATAAATTAATATTCATGAAATATATACCGGTATGTAAAATAATAATTATGAACTTTCATTGTTTCTGTTTGCTACCTTATAATTCATAATTCAAAAGATAAAAAGCTCCCATTAACATAATAATTAGACCTACATCTATACCCCGTGATTGGGAAGAAATAGGAAATAGCTGAATATGAGTGATAAATAATATCTATCTATCTATCTATTACCTGACGCCTTGATCCCCGAAGGGGTGGCCACGAACGAAACGCCCTCATGCACCTCTGTCCCCAGTCAGTCGACGCCCCTCCTCCCAACCAGCAGCAGCATCGCCTTCATCCATATACTTCTTCACTCCATCCTTCCACCTATCTTTCGGTTTACCTCTCCCTCTCTGTCCTTCCACCTCGCTCTCGTACACCCTCTCAGTCATTCTCTCGCTTCCCATACGTTCCATATGGCCGAACCATCTCAAGGTGTTCCTTTTCACACTTTCCAGCACATCTACCTCCACACCACACCTCTCTCTTACTTCCACATTCGTCTGTCTATCCCTCCATGTAACTCCGCACGCACTTCTCAAGTAACTCATTTCCACCCCTCTCACTCTTGGTCAGAGTTTTTCCACCAAAATCCATGCTTCGCTTCCGTAAGTTAGTGTCGGGATTACCACACTGTCATGCAAGAACTTCTTCACTTCCATGCTGACCACCTTATTTCTTGTAATGCCCTCGAAAATATCCAGCAACCCCAATAATGTACTACCCGAGTTGACGTCAGGTATAGTGTAAAATAGTCGTTGATGGGAAGTCCAATAAACTCATCACGTGAAACACCACGAGACTATCACCTGGTTCTTACAAATCGGACTAAGGTTACTATACTTTTGTACGTCCGTGGTAGTACAGTGGGTTAGCGCGCGGGCCTGGTTGACCTATGGGGGTCATGGTCACTAACCAGGGTTCGAACCCCACCCAAGGCATCTCAAAACCTGTGGGTTTTTAGGAGGGTTAAACTCCCTTCAGAGGTTCGAGCCCCGCGCCAGGCACCAGGAAAGGTTGACCCTAAGTGGGCCTGGGGAGTTGTCAGGACAGAAAAATTCCCTTCACACCCAGCATTTCATTGGTGGCAGCGGTGGGATTTGGTGGAGGTTGAGAGTTTAGGATGATCTGGGGCTTTGGAGAGTGGGGGTGTGGGAGATTGACAGGTAAATTGTGGAGATGGGGTGAGTAGGTAAGTTTGGAGAGATTGTTGCGGAAAACAATGGAATTTGGTAGGATGGATGAAGGAGACATTGATGGAGATTTTGGTTCTGGTGCTGGATTATGGGGCAGAGGTAGGTTGGCGAGCGGGGGTGTTACTGGAGGTGGATTCGGGAGCGGTTCGGGTAATGTTGGAGAGGGTGACAAGGGAGGGGGGGAATAGGAGGTAGGCGGAGCTGTAGAATTCTTGGTTGATGCGGGTGTTTGAAGGGGTTCACCGAGGTTGGGCATGTGGGGAGATGATGGTGGGGGGGGGGGTGAGGTTGACAGTTTTGAGGGGGGGACAGGTGATGAATATGAGGAAGTGAGAGGCGTGATTCTAAGGAGGGGGTTTATGGGGTAACACAATTGATGGAAGATTATCGTTGGTGGATGGCTGGGCAGGGGAAAATTTAGGGATGGTCAGAGAGGATAGAGGCAAGGAAGAGTGCACTGGGGTTGGACTTTCATCGGAAGTCATTTTGGAAGGGTGCACGGAGTTTGATTCCTTAGGGGAATGGAGGGACTTATTGATGATAGTGTTAAGTGGAGGAATACATCTACATTCTTGGATAGGGGCTGAAGGGGTGGATAGGGGATTCACAGGGTGTTTAGACATGGCTGGGGGTGAACAAAAATTCAAGAGCTTCATTTACTAAGGGGGAATGTGAGGGAATGGATGGATGTGGGTGAACAGACCTCGGACTCGAGTTGGTAATGGTGAAGGGTTGTTCCTCATTTGTCATAGCTGGCGAGTTGTTTGGAGTGGTGGGTGTCCGTAGAAGTTTCCGTACTTCTCGGATGTTCTGGTGGAAACTCGCTGTCCCATGGTCCATGAAATGTTGGTAGATGTCTACCGGAAGGAGGTTCACCAGGGAGAGGAACACCTGTTGTTCTTGGTATTCAAGGGTTCGCGAGGGACATGCGGATTTGATGTGCCCCCATACCTTGGTTAGGGTGACGTCCAGGCGTCCTTCATATACCACTTGATCGAGTTGGCACATTTCTCTGATGGAGAGTATATGTTCTTCGAATGAGCCGTACAGGTCGAGATGGGCGGTGATGTGGGGTGGGAGAATGTCGAACAATGCGGTGAATAAGTGTTCATTTTGTTGCTCGTCATCATGATCTTGAGAGCTATACGTGGTCCTCACGTATCTGTAGAGTTGTACGAGGGTCACATTGTTATCCCCTTCATACTTGATCTCGTCGACTTTTATTATTTTGGGGGCGACGAGGGAACCCAAAAGTGGCCCTAAGGTCTGGATCACGAGGGATCGAAACTGGTTCCCGGTAAGCTTTGGCGTTACCTGTTTAGCAATTTGGGAAACGGCTTTTCCCAACTGCATAATGTGCAATAATGCAACGGCGATTTTCTCGCGGTCATTTTGAAGTGCCAAATCTAACACTGGCTTTACTATGTCTAAGTAAGTGGCGATATCATACGTGTTTACATCATACTTGGGAATGTGAGTGTAATAGCGAGCTGCCATTTTTGCGATGTTACCATGCTTCTATTGTTTCAAAAAATGTAATGCAATGAAATCTTCTATCCGAATCAAGAACCACCGCTGCCGCCAATGTTATGCTGGGTGTGAAGGGAATTTTTCTGTCCTGACAACTCCCCAGGCCCACTTAGGGTCAACCTTTCCTGGTGCCTGGCGCGGGGCTCGAACCTCTGAAGGGAGTTTAACCCTCCTAAAAACCCACAGGTTTTGAGATGCCTTGGGTGGGGTTCGAACCCTGGTTAGTGACCATGACCCCCATAGGTCAACCAGGCCCGCGCGCTAACCCACTGTACTACCACGGACGTACAAAAGTATAGTAACCTTAGTCCGATTTGTAAGAACCAGGTGATAGTCTCGTGGTGTTTCACGTGATGAGTTTATTGGACTTCCCATCAACGACTATTTTACACTATACCTGACGTCAACTCGGGTAGTACATTATTGGGGTTGCTGGATATTTTCGAGGGCATTACATTTCTTGTTACTGCTTTTAGCGTTCCTACAACCCTCTTCCCCTGTTGCACCCTCTCCCGCACTTCTTCATCCATTCTCCCATTTTTACTCAGCACACTGCCCAGATACCTAAATGAGCTGACAATCTCCTTAGCCTGACCGTTCAACTTTACCTCATACTCTGTGGCTTCATTCCTTTCGAAGACCATAACCTTGCTCTTCCCCGCATTTACCTTCAGATTCCATTTTTCGCACACTGTTCCAAACTTATTTACCAGACCCTGCAACTCCCATTCATTATCGCTCATCAGAACTGTATCATCAGCAAACAGCAGTAAAAGTAGCTTCCATTCATTTCCCTCCCTTATCAGCGATACGCTCTGACATGGACTCTGAAGAAAAAGGAGAAAAGAAGGCTGGATGTGATGGAGATGAGCTGCTTGAGGAGTATGTATGGAGTTACTCGTAGAGACAGATTGAGGAATGAAGAGATACGTAGGAGAGTGGGGCAGCAGGAACATTTGTCAGCCAGAGTGGACAGAAGGGTGCTGAGCTGGTATGGTCATGTTGAACGAATGGGAGATGAAAGGCTTACAAAGAGAATATGTGAGTCAGGTACAAGGGGAGATAGAAGGGCAGGAAGACCCCCATTGAGATTTATTTGTTGTTTTATGTTGTTTTTGTGTTTTCCCTGTTCTTGCTGTCTTGAGTCGGCTACCCCCAAAATGGGGATTGGGCCTGAGCATATAGATAGAAATAGATAGATAGATCAGCGATACACCAACATCCACTGCTCTTCCTTGTATTTCTTTCATGACTCCATCCATATATACATTAAACAACCACGGGGACATCACACACCCCTGTTTCAACCGAACAACATTCAGATCAAAGAACCCGCTCTGCTCATTCTCCACACGTACTGCCGCTTTTGCACCCTCATATATGCTCTTCACTGCTTTCAGCAACTTGCCATCTACTCCGTATATTTTAAGTACTTTCCACATACCTTCTCTATCCACTCTGTCATAGGTCTTCTCCAAGTCCACAAAGGCAACATACAGTTTTTGTTGCTTCTCCAGATATTTCTCCACAACACATTTCAGGGTAAAAATCTGATCTACACATCCTGTTCCCTTCCTAAAACCGCCCTGCTCGTCACCTATCCATTTCTCCGTTCTCGCTCTCACCCTCAATCACTACCCTACTGTAGGCTACACCTTCCCTACTACGCTTAGAAGACATATTCCTCGGTGGTTACCACACACTCCTCTTTCCCCTTTACCATTATATAGGGGGACTATTATGCCTGTCTTCCAGTCATCAGGTGCACTCCCCTTCTCCCTGGATCTCCCATGCTAGTTTGCACATTTTCCATACCCATTCGATCACTATCTCACCACCAAACCTCGGCTTCCCGTTCTTGCAGGTCTCTCCGTTTTCTTCTTTTCTGGTTCTGATCGTTGCTGTCTCCTGACTCCCTTGCTTTCTCTCGTATTTTAATGTTAAGCAAATTTTGATGACTCCGATGGAAAGCATGTGAAAAAATCTTATTTCATAATTTTTTTGTTATTGCTTAGCATATAACACATTTGTGACGAGTTGAACGCCAAAGAATGATGACATTTATTTATTATCGAACAAATAAGTTCAGTATGAAATATAATTTGTTTTCCCAGTTTCAGGCATTCATATTGTTGTATGGCCTTTTCTCTTTCTTGTCATGTATAACTCATTACAGTAGATGTGATTATTGTGTGTTTAAAGAAAACAATAACTTAAAAGTTCTTTGCGCGCCATCCATTGGGAGTCTAATGAAACAAAGCAACCTGATGTAGCTTAATCCTTTCTGGTCCAGGGGTTGCCATTTAGTATTCAAAATAAAATTATCTTACTCTCATAATTACCTCTCCAAAATTAGTTTTCTGCCCACAACTCGCTCAAAGACAACTGCAGAGGTTGAAGTAATTAAACTACAGGTTTCTAAGCACCCCTGATGGTCACAAAGGTTTAAGGTATGATTCTTAACCTAAGAAGTGCGCATGGGGGTAATTAGACACCTCTGCCTGTGCTGACGTATTTGAGCTGTTTCCATTACTAAAATATTCATTTTACCATATATAGCATTAATACTTATCCATACGTGCCTATTATGGGTTGATTATAAAGGTATTAACCTGAAACAACAATAAAACGAGTGAAAACAGCGTTTGGATGGTCAAAATCGGAGATACAGGCCGCGAGTTATATAATGTATGGGTGAGGCAACCTGCTTTCCTGCCAATTTCCCCCAAGGCCACTGAGACACAGTCGATCGATACTCTCTCTCTCTCTCTTGCACTCGCTTGCTAACAGTGTTGACAATGCCCTGCTTGCAAATCGCTAATGTTAGCACAAAAATATACCTCAGAATAAGGGAATAACAGGGAAAATAGGTGATAACTGAAGGAGGGGAGGAAAGTGGGTAAGGAGGGGAGGTAGAGGAGTGATATTTTGCATGGCCCAGGGGCAAAACAAAAATAAAAAATAAAAAAATAAAAATAAAAAATACATTTTTTTTCGATGTTTAACCCGTCCAGCCCCGGCTAGTTTTGTAATGTTTGTTCACCAGAACCCGGCCGGTTTTCAAAAAATTGTTTTATTCCAGAAACAATAGCGAATGGGTTAGGAATGAAGGAAAAACCACGAAAAACCGCTCAAAAAGCTTAAAGATTGGTCCTACAGAGCCCCCGAAAACGTATTTTACAAGAGTAAAAAATTGAAGGCAATTACCCCAAAAAACCAGGTTATTGCACGCTCACGCGCACGCACGTGGACTTTGAGAGTTTTCAACCATCGGCACGGTTGCGTGGGATATGTACACAGTTCCCATACAAATCTGAGCCCTCTTGAGTGGCTACACCTGAGGTTACGGTCGGCGCAATTAGGGTGACGCGCCAGGCGCGTCTCTGGGGCTGTGTGTTACATACATTTCCGACGCGTCAGGCACGTCGCTGGGGCTGTACGGGTTAAAGTTGATTTTTTTTTTCTCTGACTCTTAAGAGTCTTCCCGCAGTCCGTCGGAGAACTCTTAAGAGTCTTCCCGCAGTTCCCGGGTTAAGGATGCAATCGTGTCCACACGTACGTAAAAGGGTTAATGTAAGTTTCTTGTGCATCTCAAAGGGTTAATATTTAGGGGTTACAGGGGCAAGCATATCATTGAATATTAGCCCAAAAAAATATTTCTATTAACCCATTCATTGTGGCGACTTCTGTAGGGAAGAATACTCTCAGGTGGGGCTTTTCTAGCTAATTTTTGTTCACTAAACATGCCCTAGTGAAAAAAGTATCATAACAAACCAAACAAAACCTGTCTCATTGAAATATTCAGCTCAAATGCTCCCTAAATATGTCTCTGTCATTCATTCATACCTATTGTAGCCTTGTAAGGTGGGGGGTGGGAGTCTTTTTGGCTCGCGGTCAGTCGGGGCCCGGGTTAAGCATATTATTCTCTCTCACTCTCGTCTTTTCACACTCATGATAACTCAATGAAATAACTAGTTATTTTAGCAACTAATGTGTTTGTTAGACAGTATGAATAATGTCCTTGTTTTTGCTGTATTTCAGCTTTTAAAATACCTCTTGCTTGCATATACACCCTCCCTCAATGAATGCATGAAGCAGACTGATATTACTATAGGTGGCAAGCTGAGAACATTATGGAAGCGTCTGGCAATAAGCGGGGTGGGTTGGTCCAACCAACTCAGCCGGTACTACCAAAATGTATAGGTACGTCGCCCGCCCGCAGTATAGGCATTAATGTACCAATAAATGTAATGATCAAGTTTCATCTAAATCCAACCATTAGTTTTGAGAATGTCTGCTTGCATTAGACAAACACACAAACGGTCATATAATCTCCACAAGCTTCCAAGCTTACCTATTTACCTATTTCAATATTATGGGAGGTTAAGAGACTTTCTTGTAGTTGCTTCCATCTCTCGATCGTTCTTGAGTACGAATGTCACAACTCTTAATTTATAAAAAAAAAAACATAATTAGCTTACGATTACTTACTAATAACAATGCAGATAATAATGCAGATAAAGACAATTGAGATAATACAAACAATACCATTATGTATAGTTTTTTTAACACGGGACACAAGAATTCTGTGCGAGATGTCTTAAGGGGGGTCACCGTTTTGTTTTTATCTTTCTCTCCTGTTCTCTCTTTCCCTGGCTTGTATCCATTCGGCCACATTCAGCTAACTGTTTTAAGACGTTTATCCCCATCCAGGTGTCGATTTCTTCCTGGCGAGCGATAGCGATCCAGCATTATATGGAGAAATCCGGCTTCGCCGGAATTTTGTTTCTATCGAAAAATTTACAAATTTAGTGTGCTGTCAAAACAAAAATATATATATGATGGCTTGCTACCGATTGCCAGGAAAATATTGACACCTGTATGGGGGTAAACGTCTTAAAACAGTAGGCTGAATGGGGCCGATTGGCCGCATGTCTCACAGTTGTTGTCCCATTTGTTTGATTGATGGCTAAATATAGGTCATGGCATAATCCAAAAATCTTATCAGGGCCCAGCAATGTAATTTAAGGGGAGACAGACAGTTTTTCTGGATCCCCTTCTCCCTAATGTTTAGCCCCACTAGTTTTGAGATTTTAAGACGTTGGTTCCATTAGTTTGGGGATTTTATGACTTTTCACCCCATTTCTTTGTCAATATTAGGATCCTTCGTGCCATCTAGATGTCGATTTATTCCTGGCGAGCGATAGCGAACCTGTAATTTTAGAAGGAATCGGCCTTTGGCCGGGACATTTTTCTACCGAAAAATTTACAAATCTATCTTGAAGCGGGGTCTAGGGGGTGTTTTTCTAAGCTTGATGGAGGTCTAGGGAGGAAACTAAAAAAATATATGAATAAATTAATTAATAGACCACACAAGCAGCCACTGTACCCTTAACACCCTTCCTATTAATAGACCACACAAGCAGCCACTGTCCCCTTAACACCCTTCCTATTAATAGACCACACAAGCAGCCACTGTCCCCTTAACACCCTTCCTATTAATAGACCACACAAGCAGCCACTGTCCCCTTAACACCCTTCCTATTAATAGACCACACAAGCAGCCACTGTCCCCTTAACACTCTTCCTATTAATAGACCACACAAGCAGCCACTGTCCCCTTAACACCCTTCCTATTAATAGACCACACAAGCAGCCACTGTCCCCTTAACACCCTTCCTATTAATAGACCACACAAGCAGCCACTGTCCCCTTAACACCCTTCCTATTAATAGACCACACAAGCAGCCACTGTCCCCTTAACACTCTTCCTATTAATAGACCACACAAGCAGCCACTGTCCCCTTAACACTCTTCCTATTAATAGACCACACAAGCAGCCACTGTCCCCTTAACACCCTTCCTATTAATAGACCACACAAGCAGCCACTGTCCCCTTAACACCCTTCCTATTAATAGACCACACAAGCAGCCACTGTCCCCTTAACACCCTTCCTATTAATAGACCACACAAGCAGCCACTGTCCCCTTAACACCCTTCCTATTAATAGACCACACAAGCAGCCACTGTCCCCTTAACACCCTTCCTATTAATAGACCACACAAGCAGCCACTGTCCCCTTAACACTCTTCCTATTAATAGACCACACAAGCAGCCACTGTCCCCTTAACACTCTTCCTATTAATAGACCACACAAGCAGCCACTGTCCCCTTAACACTCTTCCTATTAATAGACCACACAAGCAGCCACTGTCCCCTTAACACCCTTCCTATTAATAGACCACACAAGCAGCCACTGTCCCCTTAACACTCTTCCTATTAATAGACCACACAAGCAGCCACTGTCCCCTTAACACCCTTCCTATTAATAGACCACACAAGAAGCCACTGTCCCCTTAACACCCTTCCTATTTCTAACTGTTGAACTTGGATTGTTGGATACCTATTTTGAATGAGCTCAATAAACGTCTGTGGCTCAATTGACCACTTGCGAGTTTTGGTCTATAAGGAAGTTGGAGCTGTGGCCATCAATATTTAGCAGCATTATCAGCTAAAATAAGATCATAATACATTTTAAAAATTATATAACCCCATTTATCATACTTTTTATCCATCAGAAACCCACATTATTATAGCATTTTTTGTATGATATCGATGTTTACGCTTCCAACTTCCTTATAGCCTGAAACTCGCAAGTGGTCAATTCAAGCACTCAAACTCAAAATCTAATCTGTGAACGCGCTTATTCTATCTATAATAAACATATCTGGAATAAACCTTTAATATAAGTTTTGGTTGTGTGGGAGGGAAAACACGTGAAATAATTTGAATTGTTTATTCCTGTACCGATTTGGCTTACGCAGAACCCATCCTCAAAATAATTAAATAATTACATTTGTCAATTTTAACTAAACACTTAAGGGTTCACCTTTCGTAAACATTTATATGAAATACACATATCATTTTTCGTTTCCGTGTATTTTTCATTTTATGACATCACAACTCGTATCCATACAGAGTGGAGCCAAGGACTTAAGGGGGGTCACCGGATTTGTTTTATCTTCTCTCTCATTTTCTCTCTTTCCCTGGCTTGTATCCATTCGGCCCCATTCAGCCAACTGTTTTAAGATGTTTATCCCCATCCAGGTGTCGATTTATTCTTGGCGAGCGATAGCCAGCCAGTATTGTATGGAGAAATCCGGCTTTGCCGGAGAAATTTTTCTATCGAAAAATGTACAAATTTAGCTTGCTGTCAAAACAAAAATATTTATATACTGGCTCGCTACCGCTCGCCAGGAAAATATGTACACCTGGATGGGGGTAAACGTATTAAAATAGTAGGCTGAATGGGGCCGAATGGATACAAGCCAAAGAGAGAGGGAGAGAAAGAGAAAAAAAAGCGAGGTGGACTCCCTTAAATTTTGCAGATAAAGTCTGTAACTCAATCCGATAATAAGTGTGTGCACTGTATTCTACCAACAGCCAGATAATAAGTGTGTGCACTGTATTCTACCAACAGCCAGATAATAAGTGTGTGCACTGTATTCTACCAACAGCCAGATAATAAGTGTGTGCACTGTATTCTACCAACAGCCAGATAATAAGTGTGTGCACTGTATTCTACCAACAGCCAGATAATAAGTGTGTGCACTGTATTCTACCAACAGTCAGATAATAAGTGTGTGCACTGTATTCTACCAACAGCCAGATAATAAGTGTGTGCACTGTATTCTACCAACAGCCAGATAATAAGTGTGTGCACTGTATTCTACCAACAGCCAGATAATAAGTGTGTGCACTGTATTCTACCAACAGCCAGATAATAAGTGTGTGCACTGTATTCTACCAACAGCCAGATAATAAGTGTGTGCACTGTATTCTACCAACAGCCAGATAATAAGTGTGTGCACTGTATTCTACCAACAGTCAGATAATAAGTGTGTGCACTGTATTCTACCAACAGCCAGATAATAAGTGTGTGCACTGTATTCTACCAACAGCCAGATAATAAGTGTGTGCACTGTATTCTACCAACAGCCAGATAATAAGTGTGTGCACTGTATTCTACCAACAGCCAGATGTTATTCAGCTTAGGCAGGATCTCTAGGAGTCAATTAAAGAGTTAGGAAATAATATGTATTGACCTTGTCCATAAATTAGTATTTTGTTTCTAGTTACCAGATACCCGATGCTACTCAGCTTATAACTTAAATACCCCTTGGAGTTGAGAAGTTAGGCCACAGTTCCTCTCATCTGACCTGACGCACGTTGCTGTAAAAATAAAGAACATATTATGTGTTTTAAAATTACATGCATCATAAATTGCAGGAAGGTGATGCAAAATGGCAAAGCAAAATATATATTAAACAAAATACATAAACTAAACGCACACACATTTAGCTATTTTAATGTAAGAAATAGCTAACTTGACAATATTCTTGAACCATGACCTCTCTGTAACTCAAATGGGCCTAGAGCAAACTGGCTGTAAATACCCGCACCTATTTTCTGGGGGACTCTTCCCAAATGGTAGAAAGGTCAGCCCGATTGCTTCATTCATTTCGAGTTATAAGAAGTTAAGGGGTCAAGATTATTGTCAAGTTCGCTGGCGCTACCTATAACATAGATTTAAGGGGGGGTGACCTGTTTTTGTTCTGTCCTTTTCTATCTTTCTCTGGCTTGTATCCATTTGGCCCCATTCAGCCTACTGTTTTAAGACGTTTATCCCCATCCAGGTGTCAATTTCTTACTGGTGAGCGGTAGCGAGCCAGCATATTTTTTAATTTTGTTAGACAGCAGGCTAAATTTGTACATTTTTCGATAGAAAAAATTCTCCGGCGAAGCCGGATTTCTTCATATAATGCTGGCTCGCTATCATTCGCCAGGAAGAAATCGACACCTAGATGGGGATAAACGTCTTAAAATAGTTGGCTGAATGGGGCCGAATGAATACAAGCCAGAGAAAGAGAGAAAAGGACAGAAATAACAAAAAGCAGGTCACCCTCCTTAAAGAGGCAACGCCATTATTATCCAAAGAATTATGATGGTGGTACAAATGATATATAAGCTACCCATTCCCGAACATCTGTTACAGTAAAAACAGTTTGGAAAAGACAATAAATAGGGTTGTGATAATACAAGCGTTTAATTAAGGGGGTCAACCTCGCTTTTTTTTTTCTCTTTCTCTCCCTCTCTCTCTCTCTTTGGCTTGTATCAATTGGGCCCCATTCAGCCTACTGTTTTAAGACGTTTACTCCCATCCAGGTGTCAATATTTTCCTGGCGAGCGGTAGCGAGCCAGCATATATATATTTTTGTTTTGACAGCAAGCTAAATTTGTACATTTTTCGATAGAAAAATGTCTCGAAGCAGGATTTCTCCATACACTGCTGGCTCGCTATCGCTCGCCAGAAAGAAATCGACACCTGGATGGGGATAAACGTCTTAAAACAGTTGGCTGAATTGGGCCGAATTGATACAAGCCAGAGAAAGAGAGAAAAGGAGAAAAGATAAAAAAAAGCCGGTGACCCCCCTTAAGAGTAGGATAAAGAAGGCAGGATATCAATGCCCAGGTGTTTTGTTAGAAAAGTCGATAGATATTGCTGATGCCATAATATTAGTTAACTTAACCCTTTGAGTACCAGCGACGTGTGTGATATTTTATTATAGCTATATTTAGACGATATTATGCAGCTTAGGAAGGCTCTGCAGTATAGTTAAAAGGGTTGGTTGCGATAGTTTGCAGCCTTATTATTGCTAGAGGTACTTCCTAAACTGAATAAAGTCGATTAACCCCTTCACCACCATGACGTAATTTTCATCATATTCTGGTTACCAATATACGATTTTCTTTCGTATATAATCTACCTCTGGGACTCCTACGGCTAAATACGGTCTCAATAAACCCTCTGAATAACATCGATCGTCTTGAAACTGTATCAAATCGTCTATCTTTAGCCAGAATGAAAGTGAAAAAGACGTCATGGGGGTGAAGGGGTTAATAGTAGCCAAAATAAATGAAAGAAAACGTCGCTGGTACTGTAAGGCTTGACCAATATAATATACAGTATAGTTGTTGTCGGTGGTCACCATAGCATATAAGGCATTGGTTGGACAATCAGGACGATAAAGTACTCTTAATTTGGGGTTTAAAAAGGGGAGATTTCCACTTGAGGGATTTTTGTTTCTGGACCCCTTTCTCCCTCATGTTTAGCCCCATTGCTTTTGAGATTTTAAGATGTTCGCCCCATTAGTTTGGGGATTTTAAGAAGTTTCACCCCATTTATGTCACTTTTAAGACCTTTCGTGCCATATAGATGTCGATTTTTTCCTGGCGAGCGATAGCGAGCCTGTAATTTAAGAGGAACCGGCCTTCGGCCGGGAAATTTTTCTACCGAAAAATTTACAAATTTATTTTGAAAGGGGGTCAAGGGGTTGTAATTTCAAGCTTGATGGAAGTCTAGGAAACACACTAAAAACCTCCCCTTAACTAACATAAGGCAATTCAATTCAAGTTACAAATGGTCTCATACTTTGACGTAGTTTTTTACCACTATTATACTATCATCATTTGGGTTAACTCTAAACTATTTTTATTCAGATTAGGAATGTTCATAGTAGGTTAAATATGTGAAGCAGGTAAACATGTAAGAACATTATTATGCTGGTTGAAATAATAATAATAACTGGACAGCCATATATGGTACTATATATATATAATGAGCTATAGTATGCGATAATTATCATGTTAGCTATTAAGGGGGGGGTGACCCGTTTTTTTTTTTTTCTCTCTCTCTCTGGGTTGTATCCATTCGGCCCCATTCAGCCGAATGATGAGTCATTACCACCACCACCTTCCTACCTCAGCTGCTAACGTTAAGGGGAGATGGGTCGTTTTTCGGGTCCCCCTTATTCTTTATGTTTAGCCCCATTATTTTTTTAGATTTTAAGATGTTTGCCCCATTAGTTTTGTCGATTTTAAGACCTTTCGCCCCATTTATTTGTCAATATTAAGACCATTCGTACTATTTAGGAATGATTTTTTTCCTGGTGAACGATAGTGAGAATGTAATTTTGGAGGAACCGGCCTTCGGCCGGGATATTTTTCTATCGTAAAATGTACAAATTATAATGTAAAAGGGGGATCTAATGGATGTGTTTTAACTTTGATGGAGGTCTAGGGAGGAAACTAAATACATTATTATATGTATCAAATAATCGACCAAAAAATTAACCCTTCCCCCCTAAAGCAGTTTATGATCTTATAATATTATATCATAACTCATAATTATCCACGATATATATACTGTATAGATATACAATATATATATATATATATATATATATATATATATATATATATATATATATATATATATATATATATATATATATATATATATATATATATATATATATATATATATATATATATATATATATAAAATATATATATATATATATATATATATATATATATATATATATATATATATATATATATATATATATATATATATATATATATATATCATTATGAACCTAATAATAAAACTTTGTTGCGACCTTTAATTAAGTGTTGTTATCTGCATTGTGTAGGCTAGTTATAGATCTCATGTTATATTTGCTTGATGAAGCTTCTGATGGAATATGAGATTCATTAGGTCAATCTCTGATGCCATTTACATATTATACTCTCCCTGTACTAAAAACAAAAAAAAGTCCCTGGTGCTGTGGTAATATTCCGAGTATATTTATGCTGTGATTGCCGACTCTATTAAGGGGACATGGGCGTATTTATTTGATCATATATTATTATTTTTTTTTTGTATTAGTTTTCTCCCTAGACCTCCATCAAGCTTGAAAAACACCCGCCCAAGACCCTCCTTCAAGATATATTTGTACATTTTTCGATATAAAAATGTCGGGGCCGAAGGCCGGTTTCTCTTTAATTACAGGCACGCTATCGCTCGCCAGGAAAAATTCGACACCTAAATGACACGAAAAGTCTTAATATTGACAAATAAATGAGGCGAAAGGTCTTAAAATCGCCAAACTAATGGGCCGAACGTCTTATAATCTGAAAACTAATGGGGCTAAACATGAGGAAGAAGGGGGACCAGAAAACCAGCCGATCTCCCCTTAACATTGTTGCTGGAAGTGACCTCTTACATCCTCCCTCGATATACTATAGTCTATTCACTGTAAGTAGGCGAAAAATCATGACCTCTAACCTCTGTAATTAAAACGACTAGAGTAATTGAGCTAATATTTCTACCATTTGGGAAGAGTCAGTCAAGGAATAGATGTGGAAATTTACAGCCAATTTGCCCTAGCCCTATTTGAGTTACAGAGGTTAGAGGTCATGATTTCTCGCCTACTTTCAGCGAATAGACTATAAACCATCTAGTCACTAGTAGAAGTAGGCCACAAATATTGACTCTGTAACTCGGAAAGGGCTAGAGAAAATGGGCTATAAATGTCCACACCTTTTCCCTGGCTGACTCTTTCCAAATGGTAGAAATAATAGTTCGATTACTTTAGTCATTTTTTAGTTCTAGAAGTTAGTGGTGAAGATTTTTGGCCAAATTATAATGAATAGACTATAGTTAGCAACGTCAGAATCAGTGGCAGAGTCAAGTTTTGATACAGCAGTTAAAGGGAGATGGGGGGTTTTTTCTGGACCCCCTTCTCCCTCATGTTTATCCCCATTAGTTTTCAGATTTTAAGACATCCGGCCCACTAGTTTGGCGAATTAAATACCTTTCGCCCCATTGATGGAGGTATAGATAGGAATTTTTTAGCGAGAGAGAGAGAGAGAGAGAGAGAGAGAATGAGTGTGTTTGCCCGGATCATATAATTATGAATATTTGTGGATTTCTTTACATACTGATAAGGTGTGTCTGTATAAACTAGTGTAATCCTACTAATGTTTGCTAAGTTGTGTGGCCGTGTGTGTATGTACTTACTCTAGTTGTATTGCGGGAGTGAGCATGCTCGTTATTTCCCGCCTCCTATATGTGTAGGTGTTATATGTATCGTTGGAATGGCTGTGGATGTGTGTGTAGTCTGTATTTTTAGCCAATTGGCGACATCGGAAACGAAGGCTTAGGGTGGATCTGTATGGTACCATTCTCACTATAGACGGTACCGTCTCGCCCGAATGGCTGTGGATGTGTGTGTAGTCTGTATTTTTAGCCAATTGGCGACATCGGAAACGAAGGCTTAGGGTGGATCTGTATGGTACCATTCTCACTATAGACGGTACCGTCTCGCCCGAAGGCTTATGTAGCCATCAGCTTAGGTGAACCATATGATACCCATCTCGCCTTGTACCATTTTTGCCAACCACAGATGGGACGTCACAACGTCGTCCACTTATTCCAGGTACCTGAACCAGGTAGGTGAACTGAGGCTAACACATGAAAGGAGACAAGCCCAATTTGTCTCCGCCCGGCCGGGGATTGAACCCCCGACCCCTCGTGTGTGAGACGAGAGCTCTACCACTAGGCTACGGGCTGTGTGTGTATGTGTGTGTGCTTAGACGGATCATGCTCATGCTTTTGTTTATACAGATATTATTTGTTAAGCGATGTGGTATGTTTAAGGGGAGACTTTTATTTATTTGTTGATTTACTTATTTATATATTATTAGTTTCCTCCCTAGAGCTCCATCAGGCTTTAAAAAAAAAAAATTGTGTCGAAAAATGCCCCGACCCAACGCAGGTTCCTCCTACAATGCAAGCTCACTATCGCTCGCCAGGAAAACAAATCGACACCTAAATGGCACGAAAGGTCTTGAAATCGGCAAACTAATGAGGCTAATGCTATAGAATTTCAAAACTAATGGGGCTTAATGGGCGTAATACGAAAGCGCGGATTCAAAATAGTGACCCCGTTCGAACTTCCTGCTGAAACAACCATCAAAATAGAGCGGCGGTGGTTATTGAAGTAGCCTATACTGGCTCCAGCAACTCTGCCATTAATTATTGTTCGGTGTCTCAAATTGCTTCACACAGACATAGTGGCGAAAAACACAAAATCTGGGTCTAAGTAGGGAATATAAGGAAAACAACAGTGACATAGGCCAGTGGCTGAACTATCATGTGGTCTCCATTTCATTGACACTGCAGGTATCGAAGATTGCTTCGTTGATGATTTGATGGGATGCGCACCACAGGATGACAGATGTACACGCTTTGCAGACTATTAGGTCACAGCCTAGTCAAGATATCCTCCAGTGCTTTGGGATGAAGTCCTCTCGAACGAAAAGCGTAGGCTACAGTAAAGAACAGAAAAATAATTCCTGCTTCAAAATCCGACTTTGATCTCCATGTGGTGAACAGGGGTAACGGAAGAGGTGAGTGAAAAACGTGATCAATAAAGAACTATCCCGAATCCTGCTTCACAATCTGACTTCCACATCCTCGTGGTGACCAGGAAGAGGTGAGTAAAAACCCCGCTAATGATACTAAATTCAGCCGTTCTATTTATATGTAAAAAATCCGTACTTCCTTAGATAAAACGCCGTGCTATTAATATGCTCTCCGCGCTGTCGTAAAACGCCAGGCTTAACATGAGGGAGAAGGGGATTCAGAAACGCTAATCCCCCTTTAATTAACTGGACATCCCAAAGCTTGCGGATAAATTTGTTAGTTGGTAAGCTGTGTATTTTAACGGGTCATACCAGAGATTGTGGATATATTTGATAAGTTGTGTGTTTAAATGGGTCATACCAAAGCTTGCTGATACGTTAAGCTGTGTGTGTGTTTTAACCGGATCATACCAAAGCTTGTTAATGCATACGCTATAATGTGTATGTCTATGTGTGTGTGTGTGTGTGTGTTTAACCGGCCCATACCAAAGTTTGCGGATATATTTGCGTGAGCTGGTGTACAAAACAGCATATCAGATTAGAGCTAATATACGAGAAATATAGTACGATTGAGATGCCCCGTAGATAAGCCGATAAGAAGCTATATACGTTTATCAGATTAGGTGTGGCGGGGATGATAATACAACCAAACAAACCTGCCACAGTGACACCCTTGTATACAGGGTGTCCCAGGAGGAAAGGGCATAACTTTGGGAAATGATAAAACAAAATATTCTAAGCCTAAAATGTTCTATACAAAATATTCCAAATCTCAACCAGTAATGAGATATTGCATGTTGGAAATGGCATTTTCTTAAGTATTTCCCCATAAGGCTGGCCTAGCTGTCCTAGTACCTACCACATCTCTATCTAACTGCAATTATTTTACCATGTTATTGTAAAGATATTATAATTCTGAAAGTTGCAAAATGATTATAGATATAATAGCTCACTTTGGACCAGTTGGAAACTATCTGACATGGAAGAGTCCATTACAGTGAAGCGGTGGAGGACACTACTTAAAACCTTCAATATCTTTTTAACGGTTGAGATTTGGACTTTTTGTTATAGAACATTTTAGGCGTAGAATACCTTGTTTTATCATTTCCCAAAGTTATGCCCTTTCCTCCTGGGACACCCTGTATATTCACAAAGTTTGTTGTATAGGCCTATAGGCCTAGGCCTATAGGCCTAACCAAACAAATAATATATCACACGTGGACTTATGTTGGAACAATCTAACCTAATTTAACTTTTTATATAGTACAGAGTATATAGTAGAAGCACATATTAGCTCACGTAATTATATGCGGATTATTATTATAATTATTATTTATTTTTTTTATTTTATTTTTTACAAGGACGCCATTTCCGTCATGTTCTGCTTAAGGGGAGATGGGTAGTTTTGTCTGGTCTCCCTTTTCCCTTATATTTAGCCCCATAATATGAGACAGATCAGTAATCTAATTATAGACGCTCCATACTCGTTAATTATTCCATACTATTTAATTGCCCAAAGATGCTATCATTACTATTGTTTTAGACAAACTATGGGGGGTAAGATCCTGGGTAGCGGGAGGAATTGTTTTTCAGAGGCCTATTTACTAAGAAACATTGAACAATATCTTTAACCTAACTTAACCAAAACCTAACCTAACCTAACCTAGTATATTAGTGGACAATTTATGAATGTAAAATGTAAAATAATATTGTAACATTACCAAATTATTGCGATATATGTACAGGTCCACCCGCGACACAGGATTATACCTTATGGGGCTTCTATCAAACATTTGTACGGAAAATTATATTTTCATCAATAAATCAGATATACCTTCAACAATAAATCAATTCAATTAATACATAAGCGTTGTTTCATCTAGTTAATCGAGAATTGGCACACAGGTAACTTAATCCTTGGAGTAATATACAGTGCTAACATAAAAAGAGGTACGATCCTGCGTAGCGAGAACTGTTTTTTTCCAGATGCCATATAATTACCGTATATACTAAGAAACATTGAACAATATCTTTAACCTAACCTAACCTAACCTAATGTAGTATATTAGTGGACTATTTATGAATACAAAATGTAAAAATATATTATAACTAAAATGCCCCAGAACGAGAAGCCCACCACAGAAGCCACGAACGAACACCACACAGAAACACCAAAGGAAAGGTCCACAGAACGAAAGGACCAGCTGACCAAGCCAGCCATTTCAGACAGGCCCAAGCCCGCAGGGCTAAGCAGCTCCAGGCTTGCACCCATTTACCTTTTCTAAACTGACCATTTTCCACACCTCACGTACACTAACCCCCTCGTGTCCTACACTCCTAACTACAAAGATGATGAACAGGAATATACATTCATATAAAAAACACCCATGCCCTGTCCCGACGTTGAGCCAATGCCAACACATCAGACAGCCATAATTATATCTATGTATGTTCTTACATCCGAGAAGTAGATGTTATATATCTTAGAAGTTAAAACACCCACGCTTGTCCCTAGACCTCGTATATCATTTTCCATGACGAGTATAGATATATGTAACCCGTGCTCAGTCGCTCCTTGCATTGTTCCTCTAGTAAGTCTATAATATTAACTGCCACCAGCATTGATACGACATAGCGGCACTGTCCTTGCTACAAAGATGATGAACAGGAATATACATTCATATTAAAAACACCCATGCCCTGTCCCGACGTTGAGCCAATGTCAACACATCAGACAGCCATAATTATATCTATGTATGTTCTTACATCCGAGAAGTAGATGTTATATATCTTAGAAGTTAAAACACCCACGCTTGTCCCTAGACCTCGTATATCAATTTCCATGACGAGTATAGATATATGTAACCCGTGCTCAGTCGCCCCTTGCATTGTTCCTCTAGTAACTAAGTCTATAATATTAACTGCCACCAGCATTGATGCGCCATAGCGGCACTGTCCTTGTGTCGTATTGTGCCAAGTACAGATCAACCAGGTTTCATCACCTTATTAGGACGACGACTATAATGTCATCGTTCATCGATGTATGCAATCCTTAGGTTAAGTATTTTTATCCGCCATTGTGTTCACCTTTTTCCATTTACTTTCCACAATTGTCATACGTCTTCCCCTTGCCTCCTTCGTATCCACAGTCCACACTACGCCAATTTACTTCGTGTCTTACACCTCTTACCCCAACCAGAGATTGTATAAGATAACCTGGTTACCAGTATCTGTCATAAGTACCCCGAAACAATAACTAAGTACCCCTACGAACTGCCGCTGTTGTTGGTATATTTATATTTAATAGAAAACGCAGTTCCCAGGGCCAACTAATAGTATCCATAACCCTCGGACTGATCACATAAGTCTATCTTTTCCAGACTCATATACCACCCCATAGTTGCATTCCCCGGTAGCATTTGGCTAACGTATTCTACTGCCTTTTCAAACTTCCATATCAATTGTAGCCTAATGCCACCCCCACGCCCAGGGACCTTAGGGGCAAAATTTCCCTGTAGCCCTTGAACTCCCGCCCCCCCCCTCTCATTAACTCCCCCAGACATATTATGTTCCAGTAAGTCCGAGGAGGCGGGAGCCCCAGGATCATTGCCACTGCCTCGCACTACACTCACAACAACACTGCGGCCGTTAGAATTATCGCAGGAGGCTGAGGTTGCCACCAACGGTTTTATCGTATGGTAACTTATCGGACTTACTGAGCTCATATGACGCAAAATTGCATCATAAACTTATTGGAGAGGTATAGAGATAAGTCCATATGACACGATCGCGTCATATGAGTTTTTGGTGGACTTATTCATATGACGCGATCGCGTCATATATGTCGCAAGGAGTTAAGACACCCGCGCTTCTCGACTCTTGTCCGACCTAGCCTCTCTCTCATACCTCTTGAAGATCCTTGAATTGTCCGTTGCTAATGCTCTCCAACCTTTTATATATATACTCCTATCCAGCCTACCTTCACTTAGTAGGCCAGAACAACATTAGAACTTTACTAGCCCCTTTCATGCCATCTATTCTCTTACAACACATTCACAACCCTGCACCCAATGGTCGTCGGTGCGAGGCTAGCCGCCCCGCCAGTAACTAACTTCTATTGCCATACTTCCAGATAAATGTGGCAGAGTTAGCAACCCAGTCTCCACCACATCCAGCAAACCCTACAATTAACAACCAGCCGAGTAAAACCAGCTAGCTAAGGCACCTTCGGTTTTGGTATTAAGGACACCCACATCTGTCTCATACACAGAGGGTTATTACAAACACTGGTGATATGGCAAGCCCCTAGCCACAGCCGCCGGACGACTATCACAGAGAGAGGGCGCCCAGCTCCCCCTTTTTGCCCACCCGAGGAGGGAGACCCCCACCCCCGCGGAGGTATACCTGGCCCCTGTTTTGACTTTCGAGTCATTGCCAGGTAGCACAGGAATTCTTCCTATCAATGAACTAACCATGCATGACTAACACCTTTACTAACCTCTATTTACTCACAATAAACCATTTACCTTTCTTGCATGCTCTGGTCACTAAATTAGCACCTCAGCTATACCATAGAATGAAGATTGCACAATCTAAGAGAGACGCTCCTATCACAGCTGTCCCCATCCTCCTCGCAAAGTAGATCCAGTCTCCCTCCCATAAATACTTCCAGTATAGCCAAAATAGTACCTCTTACTAAGGCTCAGTTATATGAAAATATAAAGGCTTCCTATAGCCCTGTGCCACAACAGTAAATACCATCTCACCTAATCCCCATATCTATTGAGAGCTCAATTAAGTCCATAAGACTCGAGATCCCTACTGTCTACAGGGTCCAGAACCGAGCCTATAAATCTAACTCCCGCCCCCAGTCAAATCAGTTGAAAGCTAGACACCAACCAGGGGTCACTACCCTGCAGTTAACTTCTAGCTCTGCCCTTGTGTTGTTCCGGAGTGAGATCCCAGAGCCGGCAGACTCCGTGGCAGATTTGGATAGAAGGACCTGCCCACGTATTTAAGAACTTCACACATATGGGCCCCCTGGACGGCCGCGGAACCAGTCGTTAGCCCCCAACATCATGGACGCAAGATAACCAGGACCAGACCCATCAGATGCTACCTAAGATTCCCTTTAGCAGTACTACATATTACTGTGCTGTTTAGAGATTCACTAATTAATATTTCTACGAAGTGGCTATCTCTTTGCCCCAGTATAATTCATATAACCATTCAATTAGGAAGTGCTAAGCGTATCAGTGTTCATTATTTAACAGGCGATACTAACTCTCGTAATCAACCATATGCCCAGATATTATTACCTAGAAGGAAACCCTAGTAATATCTGAAGGTTCGCCCACTGATTTGCGTTCTATGTATTTCTGAGACAAGAATAGAAAACTTAGATCAGTACCCCCTGAGGTTACTAGAATTCCCGTGCTCTAAAATACGCGTGTCTAATCTAGTCTGTGAACTACTACTTGTGCACCAGAGCTACCAGTAAGAAATCTAACAGTGAATATGATTCTATAAGTAACATTGATGGTCTTCGGTATATAAACCTGTTAAATCAAAGCCAGTGATCAGAAGATTAATACCTGAACGATGGAAGTGGGAGACTAGGCTCCATCCAGATCCACTTATGCTAGTGTTGTTCGATTCTATTATATTGTCTTACACAAGTATTCTGCAGTGGTATATCAATAAACGTGATCGTGTAACTTGCTACCATGTGTTTCTTTGTGTTCTCTATTCCTCATATCTTGTATTGTGCATGCAGCCTTATATACCCAGTCAATTAGAACTCACATTACCCAAGTTAAACCTGTAGAAAAACAGGGCATAACAATAACATTACCAAATTATTGAGATATAAGTACAGGTCTCCCCGAATAATAAATAGCCTGCATAATGAAAGCCTACATCCTGGTATACTGGAAGGGGTAACAAGTGATTAGTGTTCCTGCAAATTGTATACATGGATAAATTAAGTGACGGGGGGGGGGGGGGGTGTCAATATATCCCTTAATAACCATCATTGTATACATGGATAAGTTATGTGAGGGGGGAGGGGTCAATATACCCCTTAGTCCGAGAGCGGCCTTTTTGGACCACTGTTTCGTTTCATTACTTTGAAGATCTTTAAGACGTTTCACCTCATTAGTTTGGCGATAATAAGGCGCTTTACCCCATTCAAGTGTCGATATGTATCTGGGTATACGATGGCAAGCCTGTGACTTACAAGAAATCGGCCCCGGCCGGGAGAACAATTTACACATTTATCTTAGAGGAGGTGTGGGTGGAAAATCTTTTGTTTGAAGGAATTCTGGAAAGGTGTTTCTGTTAGCCCCGGGGACAAACTATAATATATTGCTCGACAATTGCAAGGGCAAGTAAAATCCTCAAAATAATTACAAATTAATAAATACATAACAAAATCATAATAAACCCCAAGACGTCGGACCAGATAGTTTTCCTAACCATCAAAAGGTCAGTGAAGAGACCCTGTAGTACCAGAGACCGGCCAACCTCTTTAACTTCTCTCTCTTTACACACAACAAATGGCCTTACCCACATAATAAACTTTCGGAAATACTGCTACAGGATATACAGTTTGACCTTTGGATCTAAATTCTACTTGATCAATATTAATAATTACAATAACTTTCTCTAATAATTACGACACCAAAATGGCGTCCAAAGTCAAAGATGGCCACTCTCTCTTACTACAGGATCTCTAGGTCAGAATAGAGATCATGTGCTAACAGAGAGTTGGCAATGTGCTGAAACTCCACACCCGAATTCAATCGAACTACTTTTCCTTCCATACACAAAATGACAGAATGGATCCAAATTTCTGTGGGCAACTGTACCTAAGGGGTTGAGTTATGGCCAACAAGGAAACCAAATTCATGGAAGTTGATTGTTAAGATAATTATAACCTTATCTTTATGATTACAGATACTGTGTAATACTTCCGGTATTGAATAAAACGTTCGCCCTTTATTCATGAGGTGTGCTTTATGGGTTCATAATTATATCCATTATTTGACTGAAGGGGCACTCGGTAGAGCGCATACCTCTGCCTACGTTGGCTTTGTCGTAAAACAAACTTGAATGTTCAATAATAACATTATTGTAACAAGCTAAACAATACTGATAGTGGACTCACTTCTTCGTTAGCGCATATCCTATCTGCCCACCACATTTCGTGAAAATCGGTTCATATCTGTGTGAGAGTTTTTACTTACAGACAAACAGACGAACAAACAAATGGATGCGAAAACATTACCTCTGTTCAACTGCGTTGGCAGAGGTAATTACTTGATGCAATAAAGTTATTCATGTACAGTATCATTCTTCATCTAAAACATTCTATCTATCTATCTATTTACTCAGGCCCAATCCCCACTTTTCATATTTTGTATTTTATTTTATTATTATTTTGTTATTTGTTGGGGGGTGGCCGACTCAAGACAGAGCAAGGACAGGCACAACACATAACACAACAGAAAACAACGAACACACAAAAACAAAACACAAATTCACACACATCAAGTCATTTAGGAGAAGACTAAAACATACTATATATATATATACTGTATATATGCAAACCTTAGCTTATTTAACTCAGTTTTGCAAGGCTCACGAGCTATGAATCATGGGTAAATTGCATCTCCATTAACCCTCTAACCTCCATAATACCTTCCTGATGTAGACATAACCGTCTACTGATAGCCAGAACACAGTGGAGAATAGTGTCTGAAAGGGTTAAATATTTAACGTATATATACCTCGTCAAGTTCTTCCTGCGTAGAGTCTTCTAGTGCCCGTATGTCGTCCAAGGTGAGTCCGTGCCATTGGTCTAGCCAGCAGAACACTTGTCTGTATATAATGACAGGACGTTTGTAAATTAGTTGCAGAAGAACACTCTGGAGTAAGGTAAGGAGGGAGGGAAGGGGCGCTCTTATTTACTACTACTGACCATGCGAGTCTCGATCAATAGGGAATAAATGTGTAGTTAAGGGGGCCAACCTCGTTTTTTTTTTATCTCCCTCTGGCTTGTATCCATTCGGCCCCATTCAGCCTACTGTTTTAAGACTTTTACTCCAATCCAAGTGTCAATAATTTCCTGGCGAGCGGTAGCGAGTCAGCATATATGCATTTTTGTTTTGACAGCAAGCTAAATTTGTACATTTTTCGATAGAAAAATTTCTCTGCCAAAGCCGAATTTCTCCATACAATCGACACCTGGATGGGGATAAGCGTCTTGAAACAGTTGGCTGAATGAAGCCGAATGGATACAAGCCAGAAAAAGAGAGAAAAGGAGAGAAAGATAATCAAAAAAGCAGTTCACCCCCCTTAATCTTTACATGCACGCGCCAAACACGCACGTAGACATGGTAACCCCTGAGTTACTGAGTACCTTTCCTCCTACCACACACACACACACACACACACACACACACACACACACACACACACACACACACACACACACACACACACACACACACACACACACACACACACACGAACACATTCAATATAATAAGATCATGCTTTAGGAGGTTGTAATTACGTAGAGGAGGTGGTTCCTCAACTCTTTTGTGTACTGTTGCGCTATAACCCTTGGTTTTGTGTTCGTCCCCTAGCCAAATACACCAGATGTCGTCACCAACACACCACCAACTATATACACACACATATTGACGCCGCTCATCGCCCTACATAGACCCCGACCACAGTTGGTATGGATCACTAACCACTAACTCGTATACTGTATAAGTGTATATACATTTATTTATGCACACATATGGTAGCAGTACAAATAGCCTACATCTACCTGTACTGTAGACTACATACAACTAGCACGATATCGTAATCATTCACACATACACATACATACATCTAAACATACACGCATATCATACACACAGGCACATCTCTAACTCACACACATACTCACTCTCATTATCTCTCTCTCTCTCTCTCTCTCTCTCTCTCTCTCTCACACACACACACACACACACACACAGGTAATTAAGAGCCTTTACCTGTGGCTCTCCAGGTGTCACTTCACAGGAGGCGGGCGTGTCATATCTTCACTTTTACCGTCGAAGAAATTGCACGCCACTTTCCTCCTCTCTCTCTCTTCTCTTGTTATTCCATTTTCTTTCGTAATTATTATTTTGTGTGTGCTATGCTTTCCTAATTTTACCTTCCCTTCGTTTTATTTCATTCATCTTTCGTAATTATTAGTTTATATATATATAATATATATATATTCCTCTTTCCGTTTCACTTTACCCTCGTTTCATTAAATAATGTTTCATAATTATTAGTTTCGTATATTTTATCAATTCCTCTTTTCCATTTTCACATGTATTAAATCGTCTTTCGTCATTATTAGTTTCTTATATTCCTCTGTACTATTTTCACTTTACCCTCGTTTTACTTATTCCACTGTTTCCTATACTCAATCTCCTTTCTCGGTTAGTAGTTTGTTATATATTTATCTTGATTCATTTCACTCCCTCCTCTCTTTTCAATACTATTTATCGATTAGTAGTTTTTTTTTTTTTTAATATAATGTACTCATCTTTATTCATTCCACTTTCTCCTGTCTTTACTTAAGGGAGCCCACCTCGCGTGTATTTTTCTTCTATTTCTCTTCCTCTCTCTCTTTGGTTTGTATCCATTCGGCCCCATTCAGCCTACTGTTTTAAGATGTTTACCCCCATCCAGGTGTCAATATTTTCCTGGCGAGCGGTATCGAGCCAGCATATAATTATATATTTTTGTTTTACAGCAAGCTAAATTTGTAAATTTTTCGATAGAAAAATTTCTCCGGCGAAGCCGGATTTCTCCATACAATGCTCGCTCGCCAGGAAGAAATCGACACCTGGATGGTGATAAACGTCTTAAAACAGTTGGCTGAATGGGGCCGAATGGATACAAGCCAGAGAAAGAGAGAAAAGGAGAGAAAAAAAAAAAAACGGTGCCCCCCCCCTATCCCCCTTAATCCTATTTATCGATTATTATACCCAAAATTCGCAAGTGGTCAATTCCACTTTCTCCTTCCCTGTCTTCAATCCTATCTATCAATTATTATTCCTGGTTATCTTTATTAATTCCACTTTGTCCTATTTTTATTCAATCCTATATATCAATTACTTTTCTTGATTATACTTATATTTATTAATTCCACTTTGGCCTATATTTACTCAATTCTATATAAGAACATAAGAACATAAGAAAATGGGAGTCTGCAGAAAGCCGATTGGCCTAAGCAAGGCAGATCCCTGTCCCACACAACCCCAATTCAATTACAAAGCCCAATTATAGGCTTCACACTCTAATACCCTGAGGATCATCTTACCAAAACGGTTAGAGATTAACGCAGGATTATGGAGGTCTGCAGAGCGCTGATTGGCCCAACCCGGCTGATCCCCCTTCACACCCAACCCTTCTCGTCCATATGCTTATCTAATTTTATCTTAAAGCTCCCTACAGTTTTAGATCCCACTATAGCACTTGGTAGTCCATTCCACCCATCTACAACTCTGTTACCAAACCAATACTTGCCTATATCTTTTCTGAAACGAAATTTATCTAATTTGAAACCATTGGTACGAGTTCTTTCGCTATCACTGAGCTTTAGTACATTTGCCATGTCCCCTTTGTTAATCCCACTAACCCACTTGAACACCTCTATCATATCCCCTCTAACTCTGCGTCTCTCTAACGAATGTAAACCTAATTTCTTCAACCTTTCTTCATACGAAAGATTTCTAATATTATGGATCATTTTTGTCATTCTACGCTGTACTCTCTCCAATGAATCTATGTCCATTCTGTAATAAGGACACCAAAATTGGACAGCATAATCCATGTGGGGTCTCACTAATGACAAGTAAAGTTTTAAGATAACATCAGCAGTTCTGTTACTCACACTCCTAGAGATGAACCCGAGAATCCTGTTTGCCTTATTACGAACGCTTATACACTGTTTTCTAGGCTTCAAATCATTGCTAACAAACACACCTAGATCTTTCTCGCAGTCTGAATTTTCTAATTCTAAATTAGCTAGTTTATATTTAAAATTTGTTTGCATCTTCCCTATCTTTAATACCTTGCATTTGTCAATGTTAAACTTCATCTGCCAATTTACTGACCATTCATGTAAGGTATCTAGATCCCTTTGGAGGCACTCTATATCGCTATCTGAATCAATTGATCTCCCTATTTTAGTATCGTCTGCGAATTTACTTATCCTACTAGTTATACCTAAATCTAGGTCATTTATGTATATAAGAAACAACAGGGGACCTAATACCGATCCCTGGGGGACACCACTTTTGACTGCTCCCCATTCTGACTTGGTACCATTTATGCTGACTCTCTTCCTACCAATTAGCCATGACCTAATCCATCCTAACAACGCCCCACCTATTCCATGTGCCTCAACCTTTCTCATCAATCTCTCATGAGGGACTCTGTCGAAAGCTTTACTGAAATCTAAATATATAATATCATATGACTTGTCATTATCTACTGCTTCATATACCTCTGAGAAAAAACTAAGCAAATTAGTAAGGCAAGACCGTCCCTGAGTGAATCCATGCTGAGAAGAATTGATTAAGTTAAATGTTTCTAAGTGGTTTCTCATTTTCCTAGCAATAATTGACTCTAGTAGTTTTCCTATGATTGAAGTGAGACTAATGGGACGGTAATTGGATGCTATTGATTTATCACCTTTTTTGAAGATCGGAACTACATTTGCAAGCTTCCAAGCTTCTGGAACTATACCTGTTTCTAATGACTTGTTAAATAGAAATGTTAATGGATAACTTAACTCATCTCTGCATTCTTTTAATACTCTAGCATATACCTCATCAGGACCAGGCGATTTATGAGGTTTCAGTCTGTCAATTTCCTTAACCACATCATTTCTACTTATAGTAACCGTACTTAACCTATTTTCTATACTATCGCTGTATACCTTACGGACTTCTGGAAACTGTGCCAAATTTTCATTAGTGAAAACGGAAAGAAATTGACTATTTAATGTACTGCACATTTCTAAATCACTTTCTGTCAATTTTCCTATAGAAGTTTTAAGGGGACCAATTACATCTCTAACCTTGGATTTATATAGTTGGTAAAAAGCTTTAGGATTATTTTTTGAGTCATTGGCAACCTTAATTTCATAATTTCTTTTTTCTTTCCTAATATCCTTTTTTACCTGTCTTGATAGATTCTGATAGTAAGCAAGTAGGTGAATTTCGCCTTTTCTAATTTTTCTATATATTCCTCTCTTTTGTCCTAGAAGATCTAATAGTCTATTATTCATCCATTTGGGTTGGTTCTGTGTTGATCTAAATTTTCTTTTGGGGATATATTTATTTTGCGCATTGAATACTGACTTGATAAAATTATCGTATGTATCTACCAAGTTTGACGTCTCCTCCTGACTTAAGATGACAGGTGCCTGAGAAAGGATACACTCATTTGGACACCTGGATCGACTTAATTTTTTGACCATAGGGTCCGCTAACAGGGCTTCTCTTAACCCACCATAATTAGCTTTTCTGAAGTCAGGTATTAATGTTGTATTCTCTCTGGTATTACCTTTCCATTGTATATTAAAATACACAGAATTGTGATCACTATTTCCTAGGTGGTCCCCGATTTCTACACTATTTATCATATGTTCATTGTTACTGAAAACTAAATCGAGAATATTATCACCTCTAGTTGGCGTATCTATGAATTGAGTTAAAAAACTATCTTGTACTACCTCAATAAACTCCTTTGAATCAGAGTCGCCTATTTGTTGCTGCCAATCTATATTAGGGAAATTAAAATCCCCCATAATGCACACGTTGCTAAGCCTTGATGCTATTTTAATTTCCTCCCATAATGATGTTCCGTCATTTCTACTCATATTTGGCGGTCTATACATAACTCCAATAACTAAAGTCTCACTACCTTCGTTAACTTCTACCCAAACACTTTCATTTTCATTATTTACTCTAATACCTGATTTAGTACAGCTTTTTAATGAACTCCTGACAAACACTGCTATACCGCCACCCCTCTTACTTGTTCGGTCATATTTAAACAAACTATATCCCGGTATATCAAACTCTGCTAAAAAATGCCTGGTTTCTGTATTAATCCATGTTTCAGTTAGCGCTATTATGTCTATATTTTCTTTGCTAACCAGTGCTCTAAGTTCGTTCATTTTGTTACATAAACTCCTGCAATTTGTATAATAAACACTCAAACTATTACTTGTATTTGCAACTATTTTTCTATTGTTTTTAACTAATTTATTTTTACCTGTTGAACTACTGGACCTAGACGGAACATCTACGCTATCAGAATGTTCGTTATTACTATCAATTTGATGTGGCTGGGATTCTATTTTACTTACACACCTATGGTTTATTAACAAAACCCCGCAACAAACTTGTCGAGTGAGCTGGCTAAGGTCGAAACTATATCGATTATTATTCCTGGTTATCTTTATTAATTCCACTGTGTCCTATCTTTACTCAATCCTATATATCAATTATCATTCTTGGTTATACTTATATTTATTAATTCCACTGTGTCCTATCTTTACTCAATCCTATAATTATATCAATTATTTTTCTTGGTGATAATTATCTTTATTCATTCCACTGTGTCCTATCTTTACTCAATCCTATATATCAATTATCATTCTTGGTTATACTTATATTTATTAATTCCACTTTTTCCTATCTTTACTCAATCCTATATATCAATTATCATTCTACTTATATTTATTAATTGCACTTTATCTTTCGCGTGTATTAGTGTATTATATGTACTATTCTTCTCTAATGTCGCTTTCTCCCCTCTTTGGTCTATCTTCTGTCGCCAGTATTTTAGTGATATTGTTAATTTATCTGCCATTATTTATCGTTTACCCCTCTTCGTTTAATTACAGTAGGTTCCACGCTTATTCCTGTATTTCGTTGATTGTTTAAAGTTTAAGGGGACAGTGGCTGTTTGTTTGGTCTATTAATTCTATCTATCTATCTATTGCCTGACGCCGTGATCCCCGAAGGGGTGGCCACGAACGAACCGCCCCCATGCACCTCTGTCCCCAGTCAGTCGACGCCCCTCCCTCCAACCAGCACCGCCTTCGTTCATGTACTTCCTCAATCCATCCTTCCACCTCTCATTCGGTCTACCTGTCCCTCTCCGTCCCTCCACCTCGCTCTCGTACACCCTCTTAGTCATTCTCTCGCTTTCCATACGTTCCATTATGGCCGAACCATCTCAGGTTGTTCCTTTTTTGTTTTTTGTTTCCTCCCTAGACCTCCATCAAGCTTTGAAAAATACCCCCTAGACCCCCCTTCAAGATAGATTTGTATAGTACATTTTTCGGTAGAAAAATGTCCCGGCCAAAGGCCGATTCCTCCTAAAATTACAGGCTCGCTTTCGCTCGCCAAGAAAAAATCGACACCTAAATGGCACGAAGGGTCCTAAATATTGACAAAGAAATTAGGTGAAAGGTCATAAAATCCCCAAACTAATGGAACGAACGTCTCAAAATCTCAAAACTAGTGGGGCTAAACATTAGGGAGAAGGGGGTCCAGAAAAACGGTCTGCCTACCCTTAACACCCTACTCTCTTTATGTAACAATCACCTATATATATTCTACTACGTTTTAATTCATTTCATTGGGGGTGTTTGGTGTTGTGGTGAAATAAATAAATAAATAACAAAAATAATATATAGATTATCCAGTCATATGGTTTGCTGTTCTTATTTTTTATTTATTTTTTTATGTTATTTATTTTTAAGCAATGCATTGTACTCTGCAATATACTATTGTTTCACCTACATGGCTAACTTCCGCATTCAATTGTCTATAAGAAAACAAAATTAAAAAGATAAATCTCAGGGGCAATGAATACAAGCTCCATGCACCAAATTACTTCCTCCATTCATGAAAAAATATATAATAATAATATAATAATATATATATATATATATATATATATATATATATTTTTTTTTTTTTTTTCTTTTTTTTTCTTTTTTTTCTTTTTTTTCCGTACCTGTGAAACTTCAAGAAGAGTCTGGCTTCAAAATCCTGAATGGTCTTCTCCACTCGGGTCTGTAGGCCGAAGAACTTGAATTCCCCCGATACCAGTTTGTAACATGTCATCACTGGCTTCATCTGTAACACATAACCTAACATTAACCAAGCCCACCTACCTTGTTTTCTCTTTCTCTCCCTCTCTGTTTGGCTTGTATCCATTCGGCCCCATTCAGGCTACTGTTTTAAGACGTTAACCCCCATTCAGGGGCGTAGCTAGAGATTTGGAGGCCCAGGGGGCTTGGTGCTTGGAGGGGCCCCCTCCATGGTTTGCTTATTATAGAAGGGGGTGGGGGTGGCGAGCGAAGCGAGCCTAATCAGCTGGGGGGTTCGGGGGGCGCTGTAAGCCCCCCCGAGAAAATTTTAGAATAATAATGCTACCTAGGTGCATTTTGACGATATCCATGACTCAATAGTGGGGTACTGGTAATAATTTAATATACAATTAATTATTATATCACCGTTATCTAATGGATTAGGAATACATGTACAATGGATGGTACAATACTGTAAAACATATACCACTTTGATGAACTCTTTCTCTTTGTCGTTCATTAGGCATGTCTGAAATAAGAATATAAAATATAATACTAATAAAATAATAAAAAATAATAATGTACATGAAACGTGATAACATTAAAATATTATTTCAACCCCACCACTGGCGTTAGGGAGTTAAAATAGGCGTCATTGGTAGGCCTAATCAAGCTATGCATTACCTCAAATCTCAATACTGGGGGCCTCTTTTTGAGAACCCCAGTAACTTGTTAGAAAGCTTACCAACGTTTGCACCTGACCCTGAACCAGCCAAAGGGCTAGATTAACCTACAAACGAGTATTCAATGTTCACAACTGTGTTCCTTCTTATTTCACAGTTCCTGGGCTTGATATGTACAGCCACCATAGCCTATAGCCTATATGGAAGGCGTATGGTAGCATAAATAAGTGATCCAGAGTCTAAATTTGAAAGAATGAGTCATAGTGCTCATAGCCTAACCAAGGTAGCCTACACTCTACACCATTAATGTTGCCTCTCTATGCTCTATTTTAGCTGATGTATTGCACCCATACTTAATTGACTAATATTAAACGACTATGCATCTTTTTCACGATAAAGCTAAGGTTTAGTAAGACCATAAACATTGTATAGGCTATGTTAGGCCCCCTACAGTTCGAGAACAAAATATGAGACCAAAACATAGTCCTACAAATTTCAAGGCCTAAATATTTAGCACTTTAGAAGTTTAGCCTACTCTACAAATATCTTCGATACCACTCAACTTTCTCACAAGGTTAAGTACATAGGTTATCTATGAAATATAGCTATCGATTTGACCATTACAGTTCACGAAAAAGAAAATATTACCGACATTTTTGGTTCATATATTTATATATAATTGTATGTAGGCCTAATCTTCGATTATACACTCAACTTACTAACAATCACCATGTTTCTTGTTGTCAAATTAGGCTATATCTTATTATTCCTTTACACATGCTTACGAAAAACACAGTATATTAACCAATAAGTGGCGGGTAGGAGGCTAGGAGCGAGAGCGACGATGTTTCCCCTTGCACCGCCAAATCAATACTGATGGAGTGATCGTTATTTTTCTAATTTTAAATACCCATGACGTCGCAGGATAGAAGAAAAGAAAGAGGTTAAATCAGAAAACACACATGGTGTTTATTTTACTCATTATTAATATTACTTATATATACAGTATATACTATTAGTATAATTAATATTATTTTCAGATCCATTTGGGGGCCCCCTTCTCTTGGGGGCCCGGGGGGCGATTTCAAACAGCCCCCTCCCGCCCCCCCCCCCCCCCTTAGCTACGCCACTGCCCCCATTCAGGTGTCAATAGTTTCCTATATATATATTTTTTTTTTTTTTTGAAAGCAAGCTAAATTTGTAAATTTTTCGATAGAAAAATGTGTCCGGCGAAACCAGATTTCTCCATACAATGCTGGCTCGCTATCGCTCGCCAGGAAGAAATCGACACCTGGATGGGGATGAAGGTCTTAAAACAGTTGGCTGAATGGAGCCGAATGGATACAAGCCAGAGAAAGAGAGAAAAGGAGAGAAAGGGAAAAAAGCAGGCGACCCCCCCCCCCTTAACCCTTTATGTACCAGCGACGTCCTTTTAATTATATGTTTGCTATATTCAGACGATTTTGTCCAGTTTAAGAAGGATTGGTGGTAGTAAGAAGGGATAAGTGAGATAGTTCGAAGCCTGTTAATTGCTGAAGGTCCCTTTGAAACTAAATAAAATCGTCTAATAGCAGCCAGAATAATGTTAAAAAGACGTCGCCGGTACAGAAGGGGTTAATTCTCTCTCTCTCTCTCTCTCTCGTGTGTATGTGAGTGACCATATTGTAACAGGGTCTGTATCTGTACCACAAAACACAACTTTTGCCTCGTCCGACGCTCAAATGTCAAGAACGTGACCTTAGACTTATCAGTATGATGACGTCTGGTTATTCAACTTTGGCCTATCATAGGGGAGAGGTAATGAAAATTGGCTCCGATTTTTTTTTTTTTTTCTTTTTTTTTTTTTTTTTTTTTTTTTTTTACGCCAAAGGGACCTCCATCAGTTAAATTAAATTAAATTATCTAACTTAGAGTAAATTAAAATTTTATAAACTTACTGGCATAATTTTCAATCAAGGTTTAATATGGTTGGACATTAATTAGTTTGATTAAGCAAATTACAGTATATGAATTTAATTATAATAGATTTAGAGGAAAATAGTCAATTCACCATAAGGTGTCTTATAGCACACAGGATTTCGTATTAGTTAATTTTTACTTATTTCTCAATATATACCCAATTGTTATGGAGAACCTTGTTATCTATGGCCATGTAGTGAATGAACATTTACTGTAGTCTTTACTGCAAATTTACTGTGGCACAAGCCACACTCATAATATTGGGATAAATCAAGAAAATTTACAAAACAAGAAACGCAAGGTATGAATGATAAAACAGAACCAGTGTTAAGAGGAAAATAAAGTATATACATTGCCTTTCTTCACAAGTTTGCATTACTAAAACAGAACTTAAGGTGAAAGGAAGAACATATATCAAGCGTCACTCACATCTTTCCACCAATTGGGCCCCTTGAGAGGTCCCCGCCCGGTTTTCTTGGAAGCGACCTTACTTGGATCTTCGTCAGCACAGTAGTCTGCGGCAGGTATGGTGTCGTTGGCTATGTCCACCACCATCACCTCCCTGATCTTTAACTTGTCCGGTGATAGCCCATGGATCTGTGGTCAAGGCAGGACTATAATTATATTTACCCTTTTCAAATAACCAAGCAAAAGGTGACCTATATGGATCCTCGGATCACTCTCATCGATTTTTATTTTTGTTGAGCTAAATTAAATAAAACAATATCTTAGACAGGATTCACAAAAAATCTCTGGGAAAGGGATATAGAAGGGAGAAGAGAGAGTGGGTTGGTGATGGTTTAGATTCAACCGCACGGACATTGAAAACCTCATTTCGGCCCTATTCGGCCCAATTTGGCTGCTCGGCCCAATTCAGTTGCTTGGCCTATATTGTCCGTTCGAACCTAATATAATCACTCACCCCAATTCAGCTTCTCAACCAAATCAGCCAAAGTCATCTGCTTGGTCCAATTTGCCTGCACAACTTTATTTGACCATTCAACTTAGTTTGATCACTCAGCCATATTTGACTTTTCAGCCCAATTCGACCCCTTGAATTAATTTAACCGCATACAATTATTTGAGCTCCTCACAGGAATTTAAATCTTGTGTGCAAACAGGTAGGGCAGAACTATAGTAGGACATCTTATAGTGGTCTGGGTGTTAGGAGTAAGCAATGAAGGTGCTCGTTGCTTTGCAATGCTTGTTATTTATATTCTTATGCATTATTGAGGACAACTTAATTAATTAAATACATTAGGTTTTTATTTTTATTTATTTTTAGAAAGGACAGTTTTCTTGTTCAGATTTTGGGAGGAATTAATTTAATTAATTTATATTTTTTAATTATTTAATGTCATTTTCAGGAGATTTAACTTTAATTCATGGTTGGGGGTATTTATTTATTTTATTTATCAATTAGACATATTTTTCGTTTTGGGGAAGAACTTGATGATGCGCATGATTATAGTTTTCTCTGCTCTAAACCTCCCACACACACATCAATAAATATTTAGAAACAAACTTGAATTAACAAATATGGTAGGCAAGTATAGCACAACATATTTTGTTCATCAGTGTTGATAAATACCAATAAATTTAAAAAGCTATATTTATAGCAAGGAAAGTATTATGTAATATCAAAGGTTGTGATATTTTTAATTTAAATTGCTAGGGTACTTTTAATTAGTTTCATTGATGTAATTTTCCTGATGCCATTTTATCCTCATTGGTCGTGTAATCTTATGCCAGTGAATAACCAGCACGTACACCACTAATTGCCAACATTTTATGACCAAGATTGATCTTAATGCAACTCAGAAACTAGTCTCAGCTTGAAGAAAACATTTGTTTAGTCTATTGCTACATTCAATGAATTATTTAGTTATACCTGCACATAATTAGTTAACAACAAAATAGGGTAATTGACAAATGTACTTGGAAAGCTATAATTAAGACATTATTCAACAATAATGGTAGTAACAAAAAAGGTAAGGTATACCAAAAGACCTCTACTTTATCTACAATTAGTCATCAGATGTAATTAATTATATATATATATATATATATATATATATATATATATATATATATATATATATATATATATACTGTATATATAATGACTTATTACTTAACTCACGTTTTCAGAGTCTCCAAGATCTTGAGCGTGGATGGTGTCAATGGACAGTTGAAAGTCGCCCTTCATGTACGGGTTCTGAGGAGAGGTCAAAGGAAAGGTAAGCCGATATTACACCAACTCTTCATTTGTTTCCTATTGTGATCAGTAACTTTTTTCCTGTTACATTTTGATGGTATGCGCTGTATCGGCAACTAATTATTTGTTTTGTTTTCCCTGGTGAATTTGCGCTTGTTCATTTTGGGCTAGACAACTCTACTTTGAGGTGATTGGCTGGTGGTACGGTGTAATATTTTCCTTATGTTTGTTCTTGCAACTGAAAGATGTTATTCGAACACAGTAATATCAGACAATCATCTCTATATCAAGTTATCAAGTCCAGAGTGACCATCGTTCACATTTGCTAGGTTAGAAAAAAAAAAAAACAAAAAAAAAAAAAAAAAAAAAAATATAAAAATATATATATATATATATATATATATATATATATATATATATATATATATACCCGGTATATATGTATATACTGTATAATTATATATATATATATATATATATATATAGGCTGAACATATATTCTTATTCTTATTATCACCAACCCACCAATTAAGTTAACTTACACATAAACCTAATTAATTAAATCAATGAAACTAATGAATGCGTGTGGCACTCCAAGGATTCGAACCTAGGATACTCACACCGAAATAGGAGACCATTTTTTTCCAAAAGTATAATCTTTCACTAAGATATGATTAAGCCCGTTAGTGATGGAACCCAAAGAGTCAAAATTGATGATAATTTATCAGATCCAATTGAATGCCTATAAATTGTGAGGTCCCGAAGGGAAGCATCCTTGGTCCTTTACTTTTTCTCTGCTACATGAATGATATGGAACTGAGTGTTTCATGTAAATTACCGGTACTACTGTATGCGGATGACACCGATCTATTGATGTCAGGGAAGGGTACTTGCAGAATATACAGTCCTGGTATAAGGGTAGGGTACTTACAGAATATACAGTCCTGGTATAAGGGAAGGGTATTTACAGCATAATTTATTATACAGTCCTGGTATAAGGGTAGGGTACTTACAGAATACACAGTCCTGGTATAAGGGAAGGGTACTTACAGAATATACAGTCCTGGTATAAGGGTAGGGTACTTACAGAATATACAGTCCTGGTATAAGGGTAGGGTACTTACAGCATATACAGTCCTGGTATAAGGGTAGGGTACTTACAGCATATACAGTCCTGGTATAAGGGTAGGGTACTTACAGCATATACAGTCCTGGTATAAGGGTAGGGTACTTACAGAATATACAGTCCTGGTATAAGGGTAGGGTACTTACAGAATATACAGTCCTGGTATAAGGGTAGGGTACATACAGAATATACAGTCCTGGTATAAGGGAAGGGTACTTACAGAATATACAGTCCTGGTATAAGGGAAGGGTACTTACAGAATATACAGTTCTGGTATAAGGGTAGGGTACTTACAGCATAATTATACAGTCCTGGTATAAGGGTAGGGTACTTACAGCACATACAGTCCTGGTATAAGGGAAGGGTACTTACAGAATATACAGTCCTGGTATAAGGGGAGGGTACTTACAGCATATACAGTCCTGGTATAAGGGTAGGGTACTTACAGAATATACAGTCCTGGTATAAGGGAAGGGTACTTACAGAATATACAGTCCTGGTATAAGGGTAGGGTACTTACAGCATATACAGTCCTGGTATAAGGGAAGGGTACTTACAGAATATACAGTCCTGGTATAAGGGTAGGGTACTTACAGAATATACAGTCCTGGTATAAGGGTAGGGTACTTACAGAATATACAGTCCTGGTATAAGGGTAGGGTACTTACAGAATATACAGTCCTGGTATAAGGGAAGGGTACTTACAGAATATACAGTCCTGGTATAAGGGAAGGGTACTTACATAATATACAGTTCTGGTATAAGGGTAGGGTACTTACAGCATATACAGACCTGGTATAAGGGTAGGGTACTTACAGCATATACAGTCCTGGTATAAGGGAAGGGTACTTACAGAATATACAGTCCTGGTATAAGGGGAGGGTTCTTACAGCATATACAGTCCTGGTATAAGGGTAGGGTACTTACAGAATATACAGTCCTGGTATAAGGGAAGGGTACTTACAGAATATACAGTCCTGGTATAAGGGTAGGGTACTTACAGCATATAGAGTCCTGGTATAAGGGAAGGGTACTTACATAATATACAGTCCTGGTATAAGGGTAGGGTACTTACATATTATACAGTCCTGGTATAAGGGTAGGGTACTTACAGAATATACAGTCCTGGTATAATTGAAGGGTACTTACAGAATATACAGTCCTGGTATAAGGGTAGGATACTTACAGCATATACAGTCCTGGTGTAAGGGAAGGGTACTTACAGAATAATTATACAGTCCTGGTATAAGGGAAGGGTACTTACAGCATATACAGTCCTGGTATAAGGGTAGGGTACTTACAGCATATACAGTCCTGGTATAAGGGTAGGGTACTTACAGCATATACAGTCCTGGTATAAGGGTAGGGTCCTTACAGCATATACAGTCCTGGTATAAGGGAAGGGTTCTTACAGAATATACAGTCCTGGTATAAGGGTAGGGTGCTTACAGAATATACAGTCCTGGTATAAGGGTAGGGTACTTACAGCATATACAGTCCTGGTATAAGGGAAAGGTACTTACAGAATATACAGTCCTGGTATAAGGGTAGGGTACTTACAGAATATACAGTCCTGGTATAAGGGAAGGGTACATACAGAATATACAGTCCTGGTATAAGGGAAGGGTACTTACAGCATATACAGTCCTGGTATAAGGGAAGGGTACTTACAGCATATACAGTCCTGGTATAAGGGTAGGGTACTTACAGAATATTCAGTCCTGTTATAAGGGTAGGGTACTTACAGAATATACAGTCCTGGTATAAGGGATGGGTACTTACAGAATATAAAGTCCTGGTATAAGGGTAGGGTACTTACAGAATATACAGTCCTGGTATAAGGGTAGGGTACTTACAGCATATAGAGTCCTTGTATAAGGGTAGGGTACTTACAGCATATACAGTCCTGGTATAAGGGAAGGGTACTTACAGGATATACAGTCCTGGTATAAGGGTAGGGTACTTACAGAATATACAGTCCTGGTATAAGGGTAGGATACTTACAGAATATACAGTCCTGGTATAAGAGTAGGGTACTTACAGCATATACAGTCCTGGTATAAGGGAAGGGTACTTACAGAATAATTATACAGTCCTGGTAAAAGGAAGGGTACTTACAGCATATACAGTCCTGGTATAAGGGTAGGGTACTTACAGCATATACAGTCCTGGTATAAGGGTAGGGTACATACAGAATATACAGTCCTGGTATAAGGGTAGGGTACTTACAGCATATACAGTCCTGGTATAAGGGGAGGGTACTTACAGCATATACAGTCCTGGTATAAGGGAAGGGTACTTACAGCATTATAAAGTCCTGGTATAAGGGTAGGGTACTAACAGCATATACAGTCCTGGTATAAGGGAAGGGTACTTAATGCATATACAGTCCTGGTATAAGAGTAGGGTACTTACAGAATATACAGTCCTGGTATAAGGGAAGGGTATTTACAGAATATACAGTCCTGGTATAAGGGAAGGGTACTTACAGAATATACAGTCCTGGTATAAGGGAAGGGTACTTGCAGATTATACAGTCCTGGTATAAGGGTAGGGTACTTACAGCATATACAGTGCTGGTATAAGGGTAGGGTGCTTACAGCATATACAGTCCTGGTATAAGGGAAGGGTACTTACAGAATAATTATACAGTCCTGGTATAAGGGAAGGGTACTTACAGCATATACAGTCCTGGTATATGGGTAGGGTTCTTACAGCATATACAGTCCTGGTATAAGGGTAGGGTACTTACAGCATATACAGTCCTGGTATAAGGGTAGGGTCCTTACAGCATATACAGTCCTGGTATAAGGGAAGGGTACGTACAGAATATACAGTCCTGGTATAAGGGTAGGGTACTTACAGAATATACAGTCCTGGTATAAGGGTAGGGTACGTACAGCATATACAGTCCTGGTATAAGGGAAAGGTACTTACAGAATATACAGTCCTGGTATAAGGGAAGGGTACTTACATAATATACAGTCCTGGTATAAGGGAAGGTTACTTACAGCATATACAGTCCTGGTATAAGGGAAGGGTACTTACAGCATATACAGTCCTGGTATAAGGGTAGGGTACTTACATAATATACAGTCCTGTTATAAGGGTAGGGTACTTACAGAATATACAGTCCTGGTATAAGGGTAGGGTACTTACAGCATATACAGTCCTGGTATAAGGGTAGGGTACTTACAGAATATACAGTCCTGGTATAAGGGTAGGGTACTTACAGCATATACAGTCCTGGTATAAGGGAAGGGTACTTACAGAATATACAGTCCTGGTATAAGGGAAGGGTACTTGCAGATTATACAGTCCTGGTATAAGGGTAGGGTACTTACAGCATATACAGTCCTGGTATAAGGGTAGGGTACTTACAGCATATACAGTCCTGGTATAAGGAAGGGTACTTGCAGATATACAGTCCTGGTATAAGGGAAGGGTACTTACAGCATATACAGTCCTGGTATAAGGGAAGGGTACTTACAGCATATACAGTCCTGGTATAAGGGTAGGGTACTTACAGAATATACAGTTCTGGTATAAGGGTAGGGTACTTACAGCATATACAGTCCTGGTATAAGGGAAGGGTACTTACAGAATATAGTCCTGGTATAAAGGTAGGGTACTTACAACATATACAGTCCTGGTATAAGGGAAGGGTACTTACAGAATATAGTCCTGGTATAAAGGTAGGGTACTTACAACATATACAGTCCTGGTATAAGGGAAAGGTACTTACAGAATATACAGTTCTGGTATAAGGGTAGGGTACTTACAGCATATACAGTCCTGGTATAAGGGAAGGATACTTACAGAATATACAGTCCTGGTATAAGGGTAGGGTACATTTTTTTTTTTTTTTTTTTTTTTTTTTCTATATTCCAACTACTCCCTCTCGGGCATAGGCTGAGAGCCTGTACATTCTGTATACAGAATATACAGTCCTGGTGTATTGGTAGGGTTCTTACAGCATATACAGTCCTGGTATAAGGGGAGGGTACTTACATCATATACAGTCCTGGTATGAGGGAAGGGTACTTACAGCATATACAGTCCTGGTATAAGGGTAGGGTACTTACAGCATATACAGTCCTGGTATAAGGGAAGGGTACTTAATGCATATACAGTCCTGGTATAAGAGTAGGGTACTTACAGAATATACAGTCCTGGTATAAGAGAAGGGTACTTACAGAATATACAGTCCTGGTATAAGGGAAGGGTACTTACAGAATATACAGTCCTGGTATAAGGGTAGGGTACTTACAGCATATACAGTCCTGGTATAAGGGAAGGGTACTTACAGAATATACAGTCCTGGTATAAGGGAAGGGTACTTGCAGATTATACAGTCCTGGTATAAGGGTAGGGTACTTACAGCATATACAGTCCTGGTATAAGGGTAGGGTACTTACAGCATATACAGTCCTGGTATAAGGGAAGGGTACTTGCAGAATATACAGTCCTGGTATAAGGGAAGGGTACTTACAGCATATACAGTCCTGGTATAAGGGAAGGGTACTTACAGCATATACAGTCCTGGTATAAGGGTAGGGTACTTACAGAATATACAGTTCTGGTATAAGGGTAGGGTACTTACAGCATATACAGTCCTGGTATAAGGGAAGGGTACTTACAGAATATAGTCCTGGTATAAAGGTAGGGTACTTACAACATATACAGTCCTGGTATAAGGGAAAGGTACTTACAGAATATACAGTTCTGGTATAAGGGTAGGGTACTTACAGCATATACAGTCCTGGTATAAGGGAAGGATACTTACAGAATATACAGTCCTGGTATAAGGGTAGGGTACTTACAACATATACAGTCCTGGTATAAGGGAAAGGTACTTACAGAATATACAGTCCTGGTATAAGGGTAGGGTACTTGCAGCATATACAGTCCTGGTATAAGGGTAGGGTACTTACAGAATATACAGTTCTGGTATAAGGGAAGGGTACTTACAGCGTATACAGTCCTTGTATAAGGGTAGGCGTTCCAGGACTTCTCATGAACCTCCAGGGCGCCCTCAGGAGCCAGGACCCGGATAAAGGCGGGCACTTTCCTTTGGGGGTAGAGCATAAACAGGTCAACAAGGCCACAACCCAGGCAACCACAATCATTAGGTAGGTTTGGTTACATTTGAAAAGGCTTAGTTAATTAAAGGGGATGGGCGTATTTATGTTCTTATTATTTTTTAGTTTCCTCCCTAGACCTCCACCAAACTTAAAAATACACCCCCTAGACCCCCCCCCCCCCCCTTCAAGATAAAGCTGTACATTTTTCGATAGGCCGGTTTCTCATATACTACAGGCTCGCTATTGCTCGCCAGGAATAATTCGACACCTAAATTGCATGTCTTGAAATCTCATAACTAGTGGGGCTAAACATGAGGGAGAAGGAGGTCCAGAAAAAGCAACCCTCCTCCCTAAACTTTAAGGGGGGTGACCTGCTTTTTGTTATTTCTGTCCTTTTCTCTCTTTCTCTGGCTTGTATCCATTCGGCCCTATTCAGCCAACTATTTTAAGACGTTTGTCCCCATCTAGGTGTCGATTTCTTCCTGGCGAGCGATAGCGAGCCAGCATTATATGAAGAAATCCGGCTTCGCCGGAGATATATTTCTATCGAAAAATGTACAAATTTAGCCTGCTGTCAAACAAAAATAACAAATATGCTGACTCGCTACCGCTCACTAGTAAAAAATTGACACCTGAATGGGGATAAACGTCTTAAAACAGTAGGCTGAATGGGGCCAAATGGATACAAGCCAGAGAAAGATAGAAAAGGACAGAACAAAAACAGGTGACCCCCTTAAGGGAGGAGGGTTGTCTTATTAGGCTTAGTTAAGTTAAAATGAGAAAGGTTAGGTTAGGTTTATTTATTGGTTTATTATTATTTTTGTTTACTGTTCTAATTCGATGTTACCATTCTTGCTATTATTGTGACTAAGAGTAAATTATATTATTCATTTTAGGAGGGTTTATTGGAATAGCTAATACCGATCTGATTCCTAGAGGTCCTTTCTAAACTGAGTAACTTATTGAGACAAATATAACAATGCCCCATGAAGAAGGCAAAACGGAAGGTTATGTCATTACTACTTATAGTCAATTATTATTTCAGATGGCGGCAAGCTTAATCCTATTGTAACTTATTATTCAATATTTAATTGAAGAATACATTATTAGTACATCTCTACGTTCCTTTAACCGTCTTGGTGGTGTAATGGTTAAGGTGTCAAAAAATATGTGTGTGATAATCTCAGGTTCGAATCCTGGTGGATCACATAATTATATGATTTCATTAATTTCATTGGAGGTGTTTGGTGTTGTGGTGAATTTAATAAAAAATAGCTTATAGCAATAATACGTTTATATTATAATAAGCAACATATTTCGCTGCAATATCTTCGTAATAGCTGAATATTCAAGATGAGTCATGGCAATTTACCGTCACCTGACAATAATACACAGACTATAGTTGTATTGATCTATAGCAGTGTTATAGGATACATAATTATGTATCATTAAGGGAGCCCACCTCGCTTTTTTGTTCTTTCTCTCCCTCTCGCTTTGGCTTGTATCCATTCGGCCCCATTCAGCCTACTGTTTTAAGACGTTAGCCCCCATTCAGGTGTCAATAGTTTCCTATATATATATATTTTGTTTTGAAAGCAAGCTAAATTTGTACATTTTTCGATAGAAAAATTTCTCCGGCGAAGCCGGATTTCTCCACACAATGCTGGCTCTCTATCGCTCACCAGGAAGAAATCGACACCTGGATGGGGATAAACATCTTAAAACAGTTGGCTGAATGGGGCCTAATGGATACAAGCCAGGGAAAGAGAGAAAAGGAGAGAAAGATAAAACAAAAACGGTAACCCCCCTTAACTGTGTGATAATAAATATATAGCATACTGGCAAGAAAGGTAAGCATAGGTTAAATGACACAAGGTACCTGAATTACAATAGAGATAAGATTAACAGGCAGATAAGGTTGCACAATAGAGATAAGATAGTGTACGATATTAATACTACCAACATTTCTGACTTACACATTATATTACATTACTGATGGAATGTATGAAAACTACTTGCGTTTAATTCAAGCTCTTTGTATATCCATCCATCCATCCATATGCTCAGGCCCAATCCCCATTTTGGGGGTAGCCGACTCAAGACAGAGCAAGAACAGGGAAAACACAAAAACAACATAAAACAACAAATAAACACAGATAAAAAGCACAAACTCACACACATCCAGGTCACTCAGGAGAAGACCCAGAGACCAGGGTCACCAAGGTCGCTCCAGCACTCCCCCGGCCCCCAACCACCCGGAGAGGTTCCGATCTCGGCAGGCAGACATGCAGCGGAGCCAAAGCCACAAGCCCTCCCACCACACTTCCAGGCGCACCCTTCATATTAATCGTCTCCCCGGGCCAGGCGCCTGATGGACTATTATCTAGTCCAACTTGCGCCCGACCCCTTACTCCAAATGACCACGTGTTCACTCAACTATTCACAAGCATTCTCCATTCACTCCTGTCCACCACCACTTCCCCTGCCTGATCTATAGTCATTCCTCTATCATCCAAAGCCTTTCTTACACAGTCTCTCCATCTCAATGGGGGTCTTCCTGCCCTTCTATCTCCCCTTGTACCTGACTCACATATTCTCTTTGTAAGCCTTTCATCTCCCATTCGTTCAACATGACCATACCAGCTCATCACCCTTCTGTCCACTCTGGCTGATAAATGTTCCTGCTGCCCCACTCTCCTACGTATCTCTTCATTCCTCAATCTGTCTCTACGAGTAACTCCACACATACTCCTCAAGCAGCTCATCTCCATCACATCCAGCCCTCTTTTCTCCTTTTTCTTCAGAGCCCATGTCTCAGCCCCATACATCACTGTTGGCACAACAATTCCTTGATACAGTGCACTTTTTACTTTCAATCCGAGATTTCTCGTCTTCCACATACTTCCCATTGCTCCGAAAACCTTCCTTCCTTCACACACTCTCTGTTTTAACTCCACTTCCATACCTCCACTCCTGCTTATCGTTCCTCCTAGATATTTAAAACACTCTACTTGTTCCAATATTTCCCCATCCAGCCTCACATCTAGATTCACCCTATGCTCTCCCCTATTACACACCATTACTTTACTTTTATTGACGTTCACCTTCAGTTTCCTCCTTCCACAAACCACACCAAACTCTTTGACTACCCGCTGCAGTTTCTCATCAGAATCCGCCACCAATGCTGTGTCATCAGCGAACAGCAACTGATTCAACTCCCAATCTCTACCATTCTTCCCTACTAAACGCAATCCTCTTCCCATAGTTCTCCTTTTCACCTCCCTCACCACACCATCCATAAACATATTAAACAGCCATGGTGACATTACACAACCCTGTCGCAAACCTACCTTTACCTCAAACCATTCACTCAACTCACCATTTCCTACTCTCACACATGCTCTGCTCCCTTCATAAAAACTCTTAACTGCTTCTAACAAATTTCCTCCTATTTCATAAATCCTTAACACCTTCCACATTGCTTCACGGTCCACACGATCATACACTTTTTCCAAGTCCATAAATGCCCAAAATATCTGCTTATGCTTCTCTAAATACTTCTCGCATAACTGTCTTACTGAAAACATCTGATCCACGCACCCTCTTCCCCTCCTAAAACCGCACTGTTCTTCTCCTATTGCAACTTCCGTACACTTTATTATCCTTTCTATCAACACCCTGTCATACAGCTTTCCAACCACTGACAATAAACTAATACCTCTATAACTTGAACACTCCTGCCGATCTCCCTTCCCCTTGTACAACGGCACAATACATGCACTCTTCCAGTCTATTGGTACCATTGACACAGCAAAGCACACATTGAAAAGTCTCACCAACCAATCTATTATCACATCTCCACCCTTCTTTATACACTCCACAGCAATACCATCCAAACCTTCTGCTTTTCCCGCTCTCATTTGTTTCACTGCTTCTTTCACCTCATTTTCCTCAATCCTTTCATTCATTCCCTGCCACCTGGGTGGCCTGGGTAACCTATCTCCATCCACCTCTGCTTCAATCACTGCTTCTCTTCCATCTCTTGTATTTAACAAAGATTCAAAATACTCGGCATAATTATCTTTTCCTCACTTCAACTGGTTCCACTAGTAATTCGCCATTTTCATCTTTCACTGACTCTTCCCTCTTTTGTCCTCCTTTCCTTACTTTATTTACCTCCTTCCAGAACATCTTCTTTCGTTCTTCAAAATTCTCACTCAACCTTTGACCCCACCTTTCGTTTGCATCTTTTTTCGCTTCTCTAATTTTCCGTTTTGCCTCTCTCCTCTTCTCCTTGTACCTCTCCCATACCTCAACACTACCATCCTGTAAAACCCTCTCAAAACACTGTCTCTTCTCCTCAACTGCCTTTCTCACCGTATCATTCCACCACTCGCTTCCCTTCCTGATACCTCTGCCTCCTACTTTCCTTTTGCCGCATACTACCTCTGCACTTGCTTTCACTCCTTCCTTAAACTGTTGCCATTCAACCTCTACTTCTCTCTCTTCCATCTCTCTCACTTCCATCCACTTTTCATTAAGTCTTTCCTTGTACTCCCTCTCTTTTTCACTCTTCTCGAACTCACTAACTTTTATTACCTCTCTTACTTCACGCTTGTCTCTTATTCTCCTGTAACTCTTAACTCTTAGCTTTCCCTCCACCAGGTAATGATCTGACATACCCTCCGCCTCACCTCTCATCACATTCACATCCAGCAGTCTACACAATCTTTCCCTTGTCACCAGCACATAATCCATCAATGCCCTCTCTACAATTTCTCCCCTCACAAGTCTATGCCAGGTGTACTTGTGTATACGCCTTTTTTTGAAGAACGTATTACCTACACTCAATCTACACTCTTCACATACATTTTTCAGTCTTTCTCCACTCTCGTTTACACCATCCACACCAAAACTACCGATGACTCCCTCAACAGGCTCATTTCCTACCCTAGCATTTAGGTCCCCTAAAACTATAACATTTTCATTTTCATCAAACCCTTGTAGACAATCTCTCAAATCCTCCCAGAAACCCTCTACCTCGTCTAACTCTCTTTCACTTCCTGGTCCATACGCACTTACAAAAACCCACCTTTCACCCTTAAACCGCATTCTCACCCACATTAGCCTTGATGACACCTCTTTCCACTCTTTAATAAACTCTCTCAACTCCTCCTTCACAATAATAGCCACTCCTTCCTTCCCCCTGACTCCCTCGTCTACTCCAGACTTTCTACCTATCACGTTTCCAAAATCCACTTCTCCCTCTCCTTTCATCTTTGTTTCATTCAGTGCAAGGACATCATACATCCTTCTTTCAAATAACCTTCCAATATCCTCTCGCTTCTCATTCGTACTACATCCACGCACATTCAAAGCTCCTATTCTTAGGGTCCGGGACCACGAACGCGTTCCCTCGCCCCTATCTCTGTCTCGTTTATTTGGTAGATTTATTTAAGTAGATTTATTTGTATATACAGTATATACTGTATATGTTCATGTTCATGTTTCTTAATTTTTCAGTTTTTATTCGGACCTTGATAACTCTGTGAGAGCTTAATCATCACTTGTTTACTGATTTGGCTCATTATTCGTGTACTTAACTCTCTTCTACGGTTCCTGGCAACTTCTCAGATAGATTAATTATTCATGCACCTGGGCTGAATATGGCCCCTTGCAATGTCACTAACATTCGTTCATTTACTCTTTTCTACAGCACAGCGCCAAAGAACTTACCATATAATCATGTACTTACTTTTTGAGGTGGTATATTTTGTGGGTGTACTGTCCGTGGGAGTACTTTCCGTCGAAGAGCGGGTGGTCTTTGAATGGTTCGTTGGTGATGATCTGTATGCCCTCCCCTCCACCCGTCTCTCTCTTGCTCACCTCCGCCACCCCGTACAGTTGACCTACGTGGTACTGAAGGGCGGGGCAAGGTTAATGGAGGACTCTCTTAACTTTCAACAACCAGATAGATATCACCCATACCACTTTATCATATTAACTGTTACGTTACGATTGGTGTTTCTTGTACTTAGACAAATATATAATAATCACAAATACAAGTGAATAATATATTTCTTGTACTCGCTGGAAAATGAAACACGGAGTGCAAGTATTCGTTTGAATTCCAAGAGATCTTCTGGCAGATGATCTGCCAGTTGTCTTGGAATACTGACGAAAACTAGCAGTTCCGTGTTTTATTTTCCTAGCGAGTACAAGAAATATGTAACATAAAAGAAGACCTTATGTGTTCCTCAGGGCTCTGTCATATCTCCCATTCTGTTTCTAATTTTCATAAATTATCTTCTCAACTGTACCTCCAGTCCCATCCATTCATACGCAGATGACTCTACCTTACACTACTTAATTCGTTTTCCGGAATGCCCCAGCCAGCAATCCCTCAAAGACAAACGTAATGAAGCCATAGAACACTTATCCGCTAATCTAATTACTATTTCCAATTGGGGCAGAGAAAACCTTGTTACCTTTAATGCTTCCAAAACCCAATTTCTCCATCTATCTACCCGTCCGGAACTCCCAGAGGACTATCCCTTATTCTTCAACAATACAAAAATCAATTCTTCATCTTCCCTCAATATTCTTGGTGTCTCTTTTTCTTCTGCTCTCACTTGGAAGGACCATATTACCAGTCTTGCTAAGGCAGCCTCCCAGAAGCTGGGTGTACTCAACCGCCTCAAGGGGTTCTTTACGCCTGCACAGCTTTTTGCTCTGTACAGGGGCACGGTGCGTCCTTGTATTGAGTATTGTTCACATGTGTGGGGAGGATCCTCTCACACCGCATTTCTAGACAAAGTAGAAAGGAAAGCCTTTTGTATAATTAACTCCTGTCCACTCACCAACTCTCTGCAATCTCTCTCTGTCCGCCGCAATGTTGCATCTCTCTCGCTATTCTATCGCTACTATAATAATCAGTGTTCCTCAGAGCTCTCCCAGTGTATACCACCTCCTCTACGTAGGGCACGTGGTACCCATCTTGCAACACAATCCCACCCCTACTCTGTTCAACTCTCCAACCCAAGAGTGAAACGTTACTCTCAGACTTTCTTTTATTCAACAGCTGAGCTCTGGAACTCTCTCCCAGAATCAGTATTTCCCTCTTCCTATGACTTAAATTGCTTCAAACTCCTTGTATCCAGGCATTTTGGCTCGAACGTCCATTGATTTTGGCCTTGTCACTCTTTTAACTCTGTTTTGCCTCCCTCACTCACATAGAAAACAAAAATAGGTGTTGATTTGTTTTCCTGGCGAGCGATAGCGAGCCTGTAGTTTAGGAGGAACCGGCCTTCGGCCAGGACATTTTTCTACCGAAAAAAAATGTAAACATTTATCTAGAAGGGGGATCTTGTAGATTATTTTTAAAGCTCGGTGAAAGTCTAGGGAGAAAATAAATAATAGAGTATGAATAACATATAGAATAAAATAAATAATAGAGTATGAATAACATATATAATAAAATAAATAATAGAGTATGAATAACATATAGAATAAAATAAATAATAGAGTATGAATAACATATATAATAAAATAAATAATAGAGTATGAATAACATATAGAATAAAATAAATAATAGAGTATGAATAACATATAGAATAAAATAAATAATAGAGTATGAATAACATATAGAATAAAATAAATAATAGAGTATGAATAACATATAGAATAAAATAAATAATAGAGTATGAATAACATATATAATAAAATAAATAATAGAGTATGAATAACATATAGAATAAAATAAATAATAGAGTATGAATAACATATAGAATAAAATAAATAATAGAGTATGAATAACATATAGAATAAAATAAATAATAGAGTATGAATAACATATAGAATAAAATAAATAATAGAGTATGAATAACATATAGAATAAAATAAATAATAGAGTATGAATAACATATAGAATAAAATAAATAATAGAGTATGAATAACATATAGAATAAAATAAATAATAGAGTATGAATAACATATAGAATAAAATAAATAATAGAGTATGAATAACATATAGAATAAAATAAATAATAGAGTATGAATAACATATAGAATAAAATAAATAATAGAGTATGAATAACATATAGAATAAAATAAATAATAGAGTATGAATAACATATAGAATAAAATAAATAATAGAGTATGAATAACATATAGAATAAAATAAATAATAGAGTATGAATAACATATAGAATAAAATAAATAATAGAGTATGAATAACATATAGAATAAAATAAATAATAGAGTATGAATAACATATAGAATAAAATAAATAATAGAGTATGAATAACATATATAATAAAATAAATAATAGAGTATGAATAACATATAGAATAAAATAAATAATAGAGTATGAATAACATATAGAATAAAATAATAATAGAGTATGAATAACATATAGAATAAAATTAATAATAGAGTATGAATAACATATAGAATAAAATAAATAATAGAGTATGAATAACATATAGAATAAAATAAATAATAGAGTATGAATAACATATAGAATAAAATTAATAATAGAGTATGAATAACATATAGAATAAAATAAATAATAGAGTATGAATAACATATAGAATAAAATTAATAATAGAGTGTGAATAACATATAGAATAAAATAAATAATAGAGTATGAATAACATATATAATAAAATTAATAATAGAGTATGAATAACATATATAATAAAATTAATAATAGAGTATGAATAACATATAGAATAAAATTAATTGATAAATCGGCCAATAAATAAACAATTCCCCCACTTAAACGTTATTTTGTCCAATATAGTTTGTATTACATTAGCATATTTTATTCAGCTTTGGAAGGCCCTCTAGGATCCAAAGGAATAGTGTCTCTCTCAATCTTCTCACTCTCACAATCCTTTCCTGAATTAAGGTGAGGCTGATGGACTGTTCAGGTTAAGGGGAGATGGGTAGTTTTTCTGGTCCCCTTTCTCCCTCGTGGTTAAGCCCCATTTGTTTTGAAATTATAAGACGTTCGGCCCATTAGTTTGGCGATTTTAACACCTTTCTCCCCATTTCGTTGTACATTTTAAGACCTTTCGTGCCATTTAGGTGTCGATTATTTCCTGGCAAGCGATAGCGAGCCTGAAATGTTAAGAGAACCCGGCCTTTGGCCGGAACATTAGTCTACCGAAAAATTTACAAATTTATCTTGAAGGGGTGTCTAGGGGGTGTTTTTCTAAGTTTGGTGGAGGTCTAGCGAAAAAACTAAGAAATAAAGGAATGAATGAATTAATAGACCAAAGAAAAAAAAAAAAAAAAAAAAAACGGTCCATCTCCCCTTTTAAATATCATCAACTAATGATAGCCAGAATGTGAGGAGGAAATGTGTCATCTTCTATTGAATGGGTTAAGATAAATGATAGTATGTGCAGTCGCGCTAATAAGTCATGTATCAGCTGTCATTACGTTTGGATCGCTCTGTGCTGTATTAATGTCTGTCAGATGTTGAAAAGGGTGGGTAAGTGTAGGAACATGCTTGTATATCTCACTTGAAATTAATAGAATAAGTTTAGATGATGCCAATACTAATTAATAGAATAAGTTTAGATGATGCCGATAATAATTAATAGAATAAGTTTAGATGATGCCGATACTAATTAATAGAATAAGTTTAGATGATGCCGATACTAATTAATAGAATAAGTTTAGAATGATGATGCCGATACTAATTAATAGAATAAGTTTAGATGATGCTGATACTAATTAATAGAATAAGTTTAGATGATGCCGATACTAATTAATAGAATAAGTTTAGATGATGCCGATACTAATTAATAGAATAAGTTTAGATGATGCCGATACTAATTAATAGAATAAGTTTAGATGATGCCAATACTAATTAATAGAATAAGTTTAGATGATGCCGATACTAATTAATAGAATAAGTTTAGATGATGCCGATACTAATTAATAGAATAAGTTTAGATGATGCCGATACTAATTAATAGAATAAGTTTAGATGATGCCGATACCAATTATTGATCAAAATATACTAATTATTGATCAAAATATACTATTTAATAGAATAAGTTTAGATGATGCCGATACTAATTATTGATCAAAATATACTTGGTGCCAAGACATCACTTATTAGGCCAACTGTACTGTAATGTGTTACGTTGATATTAAACTCATTCAGAACCAGTGACGTTCTATTCATCATATTCTGGCAACTAGTATACGATTTGCTTCAGCTTAGGAAGGATCTGTGATAGCTATAAAGGATTAATCGAGATAGTACTGTATGTGGCCTTTTAATTGGTAGAGGTCCTTCCTAAGCTGAATACAATCATCTAACAGTTGTCAGAATATGATGACAAGAACGTCACTGGTTCTGAATGAGTTTAATATCAACGTAATAAATTGCCTTACCTCATCTAGTGTGAGCGGGAGGATGATTCGGCTGGAAGATAAGAACACTATTATTGTATACATAACAATATAGGCGATGTTACACCACCGATTTTTAGGGCAATTTTCTATGAGCACCAGACACAATCATTAATATCGACAAAATATTTGTTTTCCCTATGTGCATAGAGGAGACAAAAGATAAAGCTGCCTGTAACAAGTGTCCCCTCCCCAAGGTTGAAAGAATGATAGACAGCCAAAGTTAAGGTATGGTATAGGTAATTTATGTGTGTTGGAGAGAAGTGTGGTGTGCTTGTTAAGTATAGGGAAATGAATAGGAGGAAGAGGTGTCTGTGAGTTAGCTGGATTGCTCTCTGTGTAGGTGTGGCACAAATAGAAACAGTAGGGCAAATGAAACAGGAGTTTCAGCAACTCCTTATCATATGCCTGTATCCTCTCATTCGATTTTAACAATTGTACAATCGCATAGACTACACAATAAATCAGAGTGCATAATTTAACCCATGCTAGGGCGTGCAACATAATTTAACCCATGCTAGGGCGTGCAACATAATTTAATCCATGCTAGGGCGTGCAACATAAATAATGCAGAAATTAGTATCTTGGTGAAATAGTTTATAGAGATAAAAATATAATTACCAATGTTTGCATTTCTGGGAATTATATTTAAATTTAAGCATCAGTTTTGCTGCATCCATGGTATCATAATGGTGTTGTCATAACAACTAGTTATGAATGTTTTGATATGATATATAATCAGCTGCAAGAGGTATTTTATTACACATATTTATATGCCACTAGGGTGGAACCCACAAGATCAGTTAGTCGGTGTCAGTGGGCCATACAGGACACACAGTAGACTATATATTATTCAACTATTATGTATGCTATAGTATCGGCAATAATTTAAGACAATACAAATACTGTGTAAGTACAGTTTGTTTGACTTCTTATTCCACTGAACTGTATGGTGTGTCTAGAAACAGGGGTTGTTGCATATTGTGTCATAATATTGTTCAGTAATGTGGAAATAAACAAAGGTCGCAAAAAAGGGTATTAGATAAAAGATAATAAATGTGTGGTGAAAAAATAATAACCTTGGGATTATGTTATCTTAAGGGGGGTCACCTGCTTTTCTTATCTTTCTCTCCTTTTCTCTCTTTCTCTGGCTTGTATCCATTTGGCCCCATTCAGCCAACTGTTTTAAGACGGTTAGCCTCATCCAGGTGTCGATTTCTTCCTGGCGAGCGATAGCGAGCCAGCATTGTATGGAGAAATCCGGCTTTGCCGGAGACATATTTCTATCGAAAAATTTACAAATTTAGCTTTCTGTCAAAAACAAATATATATATATATGCTGGCTCGCTACCGCTCGCCAGGAAAATATTGACACCTGGATGGGGGTAAACGTCTTAAAATAGTAGGCTGAATGGGACCGAATGGATACAAGCCAAATAAAGAGGGAGAAAAAGAGAGAAAAAACGAGGTAGGGCCCCTCAAGCCAGGCGAGTATAGAGATCTTAGACAAAACAGAGACTTTCTTGTTAGCTTGACTATATTTGGTATTATTTCAACTGATTTATCGATAATTAACCCTTTGAGGATGATGACGCGCTTTTAAGTTTTTGTTCTAGCCATCATTAGACGATTTTGTGCATAGTAGGAAAGTTATGTAGGAGTTTGAGGGTTAATTGAGATGGATTTGACCCTACTGGTTCTTTGAGGTCCTTTTTAAGCTGTATAAAATGATGTAATGATAGGCAGAATAAACTGATAAATGCGTCATAATCTTCAAGGGGTTAATAGGGAAATATGAAACTACTATGTCTCTTATCAATGCCAAGTTTAAATAATTGACACCCTGCTGACAGGGTTAAGGGGAGATGGGCCGTTTTCTGGGTCTATTAATTTATGTATTCCTTTATTTTGTAGTTTCCTCGCTAGACCTCCATCAAGCTTAGAAAAACATCCCCTAGGACCCCCTCCCCCCTTCAAGATACATTTGTACATTTTTCGGTAGGCCGGTTCATCTTCAAATTTCAGGCTCATTATCGCTCGCCAGGATAAATCACGAAAGGTCTTAAAATTGACAACGAAATGGGGCGAAAGGTGTTAAAATCGCCAAACTAATGTGCCGAACGTGTTATAATCTCAAACAAAATAGGGATTAACACGAGGGAGAAAGGGGGCCACATAAAAACGACCCATCTCCCCTTAACGAACGTGTAGAGTCTGTAGAAATAATGAAAGTGCTTTGTTTGGGAATTGGGGTGATATCAAGTTACATTCAACACCCAGTTATTTAGTATGTACTGTATAAGTAACGCCCCGTTCTTAACATTAATCAACAATTACAAACCCCAATGTACTTGAATAAACTAATGAAAGCATATGGTCCTCCCGGGATTCGAACTCGGGACACCACACCCATAACATAAGCACCTTAACTATTACACCACCAGTTTCGAGTTTCAGGCTATAAGGAAGTTGGAGCTTTAGACATTGATAGTAAACAGAAATGCAATAATAATTTATGATTCTGATGGCTAAGGAGTATGTTGAATTGGGTTTCATATATTTATGTATGCACGAAGACTGTATGCACCAAGACCGTATTTATGTATGCACGAAGACTGTATTTATGTATGCACGAAGACCGTATTTATGTATGCACGAAGACCGTATTTATGTATGCACGAAGACTGTATTTATGTATGCACGAAGACCGTATTTATGTATGCACGAAGACCGTATTTATGTATGCACGAAGGCTGTATTTATGTATGCACGAAGACTGTATTTATGTATGCACGAAGACTGTATTTATGTATGCACGAAGACTGTATTTATGTATGCACGAAGACTGTATTTATGTATGCACGAAGACTGTATTTATGTATGCACGAAGACTGTATTTATGTATGCACGAAGACTGTATTTATGTATGCACGAAGACTGTATTTATGTATGCACGAAGACTGTATTTATGTGTGCACGAAGACTGTATTTATGTATGCACGAAGACTGTATTTATGTATGCACGAAGACTGTATTTATGTGTGCACGAAGACTGTATTTATGTATGCACGAAGACTGTATTTATGTATGCACGAAGACTGTATTTATGTATGCACGAAGACTGTATTTATGTATGCACGCAGACTGTATTTATGTATGCACGCAGACTGTATTTATGTATGCACGAAGACTGTATTTATGTATGCACGAAGACTGTATTTATGTATGCACGCAGACTGTATTTATGTGTGCACGAAGACCGTATTTATGTATGCACGAAGACCGTATTTATGTATGCACGAAGACCGTATTTATGTATGCACGCAGACTGTATTTTAGCTGGTAATTCTGCTAAATATCAATGTCCACAGCTCCAACTTCCTTATAGCCTGAAACTCGCAAGTGGTCAATTTAGCGATCTTCTTACAGTCCCGGTATTTTATGTATATATATATATATAAATCGTGTTTTATTCTCGTCGAAAACCACATAATAAAAACGTTATTAGATCGTTTCTATTACTATAGTCTATTCATTATAAGTAGAAGTAGGCGAGAGATCTTAACTTCTATCCTCTGTAACTTAAAGAGGGCCAGAACAAATATGCTGTCAATTAACACACCTATTCCCTGGCTGACCCTTCCCAAATGGTAGAAATATTAACTCGATTACTCTAGTAGTTTGTGAATGATGAAGGATAGAAGTTAAGCTCTCTCGCCTACTTATAATGAACGGACTATAGTACCAGACCGGAAAAGGGTGTATAAATTATATAGCTTGTTGATGGATGCGTGGAAACCTAGAATCTCTAATAAGTCCGTGGGGGTCACCTCTTAACTTCGCGCTGGTAAAGTAAAATCGCACCCATGTTTTAAGGGGCTAGTGCTTGTTTTTTGGTCTATGTATTAATCAATCTATATATATTTTAGTTCCCTCGCTAGACCTCCATCAAAATATAAAACAAAAAATACCCCATAGACCCCCTTTCAAGATATATTTGTAAATTTTTCTGTAGAAAGATTTCCCGGCCTAAGGCCGGTTCCTTCTAAAATAACAGGCTCGCTATCGCTCGCCAGGAAAAATCGACACCTAAATGGCACGAAAGATCTTAATATTGACAAAGAAATGGGGCGAAAGGTCTCTAAATCGCCAGACTATTGTAACGCGAACGTCTTCAAATCTCAAAACTATTATGCTAAACATGAGGGAGAAAGGGGTCGAGAAAAAGCGACGACCTGCCCCTTAAGCTGTGTGTTGGGCTGCATTGAATCACCATGTTATACGTATGTACAGTATGTATGTATGTAGCCTACAGTAGAGTAAAACATATGTAGTGTACAGTAAATACAAAATGTGTGGTGTGTGTCTGATTAATTGATAGATACTGTAGATAGATGTACAGTGCAGTATATCTGATCTGTGCATTTCGGAAGTTCGTTTAAGGGGGGTGACCTGTTTTTTTGTTCTGTCCTTTTCTATCTTTCTCTGGCTTGTATCCATTTGGCCCCATTCAGCCTACTGTTTTAAGACGTTTATCCCCATCCAGGTGTCATTTTTTTACTGGTGAGCGGTAGCGAGCCAGCATATTTTTTATTTTTGTTTGACAGCAGGCTAAATTTATAAATTTTTCGATAGCAAAATTTCTCCGGCGAAGCCGGATTTCTTCATATAATGTTGGGTCGCTATCGCTCGCCAGGAAGAAATCGACACCTAGATGGGGATAAACGTCTTAAATTAGTTGGCTGAATGGGGCCGAATGGATACAACCAAGAAAGATAAAAAATCAGGTTACTCCCCTTAACCCCTTATGTTCCGGTGATGCCTCTGTAACCTTATTCTGGCTGCTATTAGACGATTTGATTCCGTTCCCAAAGGGCCTCCATCAATTAACAAGCTTCGAACTATCTCACACATTCTCACTTAACACTTTTTGCTACCACAGATCCTTCTTAAACTCTAAAATCGTCTTGATATAGCTATAATAATATTAAAAAGACGTGGCCGGTATAGAAGGGGTTAATCAGCTCGAGGCTTCAAAATGTATCATATGGTAAATACATGACGGTAAGTAATATTAGTTGATTGAACTTACAATTCCTTTATGAACATCTTGCACGGCCAGGCTGACACTGCCAACTGGTCTGATCTGTCTCCCTCCTCCCCCTTGTTATCTTATCTTATCATAGCCTGCAGGACCATATACCTCCAGATCACTCATATGTGTACCTCATGATTGATGACCCTTGGCAAGGATTTATATGCCGACTGTTATTGATGTGAGGGGGGGGGGGGCATCGCCTTAAAAATTACCCTTGGCAAGGATTTATATGCCGACTGTTATTGATGTGAGGGGGGGGGGGACATCGCCTTAAAAATTACCCTTGGCAAGGATTTATATGCCGACTGTTATTGATGTGTGTGTGTGTGGGGGGGGGGGGGGGGCATCGCCTTAAAAATTACCTTTGGTAAGGATTTATATGCCGACTGTTATTGATGTGTGTGGGGGGGGGGGGGGGAAATCGGCTTAAAAATTAACCTTGGGAACGATTAATATGCCGACTGTTATTGATGTGTGTGTGTGGGGGGGGGGGGGGGGGGGGGGGGTAGGGGGGACATCGCCTTAAAAATTACCCATGGCAAGGATTTATATGCCGACTGTTATTGATGTGAGGGGGGGGGGGGACATCGCCTTAAAAATTACCCATGGCAAGGATTTATATGCCGACTGTTATTGATGTGAGGGGGGGGGGGGGGGACATCGCCTTAAAAGCTTACATTATAGTTTTATGTTAGAAATACTTAAAACATATTATGCGTTCTGATCGTGATATGTTATAAAATATAATTAATACCGGTCTCTAAAAAAAATATTGAGAGAATGAGGAATCCAATGGCCGTTATCATTATCATAAACGTCAAATCGAAGTTTTGTGGAGATTATGCGTTCGTCAGTGTGTATTTGTTTGATATTCGCAAAAACGAAGTTTTGATGATATTAGTAATCGTCGTTTTCTCTGCCTGTATGTGTCTATTTGTCTGCCTGTTTGTGAGCAAGATTGTTAAGAAAAACAAATTAATGGATTCAGATGAATTTACGTTTTTTTTCTGTGTATTTGTAAAAAGGATATCCCGGAAACCTGTGGACTAAAATAGATATCACATGGTCAGTCCCTGGACTCCCATCATAATAGATATCACATGGTCAGTCCCTGGACTCCCATCATAATAGATATCACATGGTCAGTCCCTGGACTCCCATCATAATAGATATCACATGGTCAGTCACTGGACTCCCATCATAATAGATATCACATGGTCAGTCCCTGGACTCCCATCATAATAGATATCACATGGTCAGTCCCTGGACTCCCATCATAATAGATATCACATGGTCAGTCCCTGGACTCCCATCATAATAGATATCACATGGTCAGTCCCTGGACTCCCATCATAATAGATATCACATGGTCAGTCACTGGACTCCCATCATAATAGATATCACATGGTCAGTCCCTGGACTCCCATCATAATAGATATCACATGGTCAGTCACTGGACTCCCATCATAATAGATATCACATGGTCAGTCCCTGGACTCCCATCATAATAGATATCACATGGTCAGTCACTGGACTCCCATCATAATAGATATCACATGGTTAGTCCCTGGACTCCCATCATAATAGATATCACATGGTCAGTCCCTGGACTCCCATCATAATAGATATCACATGGTCAGTCCCTGGACTCCCATCATAATAGATATCACATGGTCAGTCACTGGACTCCCATCATAATAGATATCACATGGTCAGTCCCTGGACTCCCATCATAATAGATATCACATGGTCAGTCCCTGGACTCCCATCATAATAGATATCACATGGTCAGTCACTGGACTCCCATCATAATAGATATCACATGGTCAGTCCCTGGACTCCCATCATAATAGATATCACATGGTCAGTCACTGGACTCCCATCATAATAGATATCACATGGTCAGTCCCTGGACTCCCATCATAATAGATATCACATGGTCAGTCCCTGGACTCCCATCATAATAGATATCACATGGTCAGTCCCTGGACTCCCATCATAATAGATATCACATGGTCAGTCACTGGACTCCCATCATAATAGATATCACATGGTCAGTCCCTGGACTCCCATCATAATAGATATCACATGGTCAGTCCCTGGACTCCCATCATAATAGATATCACATGGTCAGTCCCTGGACTCCCATCATAATAGATATCACATGGTCAGTCACTGGACTCCCATCATAATAGATATCACATGGTCAGTCACTGGACTCCCATCATAATAGATATCACATGGTCAGTCACTGGACTCCCATCATAATAGATATCACATGGTCAGTCACTGGACTCCCATCATAATATATATCACATGGTCAGTCACTGGACTCCCATCATAATAGATATCACATGGTCAGTCACTGGACTCCCATCATAATAGATATCACATGGTCAGTCCCTGGACTCCCATCATAATAGATATCACATGGTCAGTCACTGGACTCCCATCATAATAGATATCACATGGTTAGTCACTGGACTCCCATCATAATAGATATCACATGGTCAGTCCCTGGACTCCCATCATAATAGATATCACATGGTCAGTTCCTGGACTCCCATCATAATAGATATCACATGGTCAGTCCCTGGACTCCCATCATAATAGATATCACATGGTCAGTCCCTGGACTCCCATCATAATAGATATCACATGGTCAGTCACTGGACTCCCATCATAATAGATATCACATGGTCAGTCCCTGGACTCCCATCATAATAGATATCACATGGTCAGTCACTGGACTCCCATCATAATAGATATCACATGGTCAGTCCCTGGACTCCCATCATAATAGATATCACATGGTCAGTCCCTGGACTCCCATCATAATAGATATCACATGGTCAGTCCCTGGACTCCCATCATAATAGATATCACATGGTCAGTCACTGGAGTCCCATCATAATAGATATCACATGGTCAGTCCCTGGACTCCCATCATAATAGATATCACATGGTCAGTCCCTGGACTCCCATCATAATAGATATCACATGGTCAGTCCCTGGACTCCCATCATAATAGATATCACATGGTCAGTCCCTGGACTCCCATCATAATAGATCTCTTTTGTCATTGTGTATCTATTTGTCCTTGTTATTACCATTTTATCATCTCTAAAACATAGGTGTTTTACAAAGTTTAGGTGACCGTCATTGAGTGTTTGTCTGTTTGTAAGCAAGTTTTTGCAATATCTAAGTCAGATTTATACGAAACTTGGTCAGTATTTGTATTGGTATACAAATAGAAAGTTAATTTTTTTTCCGATGAATAATTCCAACAAATTGAATTAATTTATGATGATGTATTTGTTATTTAGTGTCTAATTGCGTGCCCGGCTGTTTGACTGTCAACAACATTTCTAAAGATCTTGAGCTAATTGAGATGAAGCTTTTCTAGTACTTCTAATCCTGTACTTAAACTAATTCATATATGATTTGATGTCTCTTTTGCGCCCCCCCCCCCCCCCCCCCCACACACACACACCTACATACACACACACACACACGCACACACACACACACAGTCACACACACACACACATACACATACACAATTAACATAAACTTATTTTGCACATACAGTTCGATAAATACGGTAATCATTATACATTAAAACGAAAATTGCCCTGACGCAAAGTTTGGGATACCATAATTATAATTGACCACTTGCGAGATTCAGGCTATAAGGAAGTTGCAGCTGTAAACACACATTTAAAACGAAAATGCAATGCTAATATAAGTTTGTGAAGGATAGAAAGTATGTTCAATTTTACTTTATGTTTGTAGAAATGCCCTACAACCGTATTTTAGTTGTTAATTATGTTAAATGTGGATGTCTACACCTCTAACTTCCTTACAGCCTGAAACTCGCAAGTGATCTATTGATGCAAACATATTCATGATAGTATATAATTATATATATATATATATATATATATATATATATATATATATATATATATATATATATATATGGGGCCCCCAGTGCAACAAGGGACGAATATGCCATTTTTCAGCAAATTGAGTTATTGGTTGCAATTAAAATGTCAGTAGATGAATAAACTTTTGATGTAAAGTGAATGTTCGCCAAACACATCCATGTCATAAGGTTGACAGTCCCTAGAGTGGACCGTATACATGTTCAGCTTTATCGCCTTGGCATGATTTTTCTAGGTAAACAAATAAGTGCGAGAAGGGACGAATATCCACCAGCTGACAGCTTTGTGGCTCGCTATCGCTCACCAGGAAAAAATTGACACCTAAATGGCACGACGAGGAAATGGGGCAAAAGGTCTCAAAATCGACAAACTAATGGAACGAACGTCATTAAATCTCAAAACTAATATGCTAACCATGAGGGGGAAAGGGATCCATAAAAAGCGACTACCTTCCCCTCAGTCCCGGTGCCGTCCTTTTAACTTTACTCTGGCTACTGTTAGGCAATTTTATTCAGATTAAAAAGGGCCTCCAGCCGTTGACAAAAGGCTTTGAACTATCTCACTTAACCCTTTTTACTACCTCAGATTTGTTTAAACTGCACAAAATCGTCTAAATATAGCAAGAATGAAATAAAAAAGACGTCACCGGTATCGAAGGGGTTAATCCACTCTGTTTATTCCATGGCGTATTTCTGTGCTATAGCTTCTTTTATTCCATTGCGTATTTCTGTGCTATAGCTTCTTTTATTCCATTGCGTATTTCTGTGCTATAGTTTATTTTATTCCATGGCGTATTTCTGTGCTATAGCTTCTTTTATTCCATGGCGTATTTCTGTGCTATAGTTTATTTTATTCCATGGCGTATTTCTGTGCTATAGCTTCTTTTATTCCATGGCGTATTTCTGTGCTATAGTTTATTTTATTCCATGGCGTATTTCTGTGCTATAGCTTCTTTTATTCCATTGCGTATTTCTGTGCTATAGTTTATTTTATTCCATGGCGTATTTCTGTGCTATAGCTTCTTTTATTCCATGGCGTATTTCTGTGCTATAGTTTATTTTATTCCATGGCGTATTTCTGTGCTATAGCTTCTTTTATTCCATGGCGTATTTCTGTGCTATAGTTTATTTTATTCCATGGCGTATTTCTGTGCTATAGCTTCTTTTATTCCATGGCGTATTTCTGTGCTATAGTTTCTTTTATTCCATGGCGTATTTCTGTGCTATAGTTTCTTTTATTCCATGGCGTATTTCTGTGCTATAGTTTCTTTTATTCCATGGCGTATTTCTGTGCTATAGTTTCTTTTATTCCATTGCGCATTTCTGTGCTATAGTTTCTTTTATTCCATGGCGTATTTCTGTGCTATAGTTTCTTTTAGTAGCGAAGTTTATGCAGCTTAGGAAGGATCTCTTTGAATATAAAAAGAGTAAAAACGACTCAATTAACAACTGTAATTTCCACAGGTTCTTCCTTAACCAATTAGCCTAAGGGGGTAGTACTCGCTTTTTCTGGACTCCCTTCTACCTCATGTTTAGCATATTAGTTTTGAGGTTTTAAGAAGTTCGTTCCGTTGGTTTGGCGATTTTGAGACCTTTCGTGGCCTTTAGGTGTCGATTTTTTCTTGGCGAGCGATAGCGAGCCTCTAATTTTAGAAGGCTACCGAAAAATGTACAAATTCATCTTGAAAGGGGGTCTAGGGGGTGATTTTCTAAGCTTGATGGAGGTCTAGCGAAGATACTAAATATATATATATATATATATATATAGAGAGAGAGACCAAAAACCAAGCAATACCCCCTTAAATCGACTAATCATAGCCAAAATGAAAGTCAAAAGACGTCCTGGTATAGTGAAAGGTTTGATTTACCAGACAGTTAAGGGGAAATGGGTCGTTTTTCGGGTCCCCTTTCTTCCTCATGTTTAGCCCCTTTAGTTTTCAGATTTTACGACGGTCGGCCCATTAGTTTGTCGATTTAACACATTTCGTCCCATTTTGTTATCAAATTTAAGACCTTTCGTGCCATTTATGTGTCGATTTTTTTCCTGGCGAGCGAAAGCGAGCCTGTAATTTTAGAGAGGAATCGGCCTTCGGCCGGGACATTTTCATAGAGTACCGAAAAAATTACATTTATCTTGAAGAGGGATCTAGGGGGTGTTTGTCTAAGCTTGATAGATGTTTAGCGAGGAAACTAAAAATAAATGAATACATGAATTAATAGACCAACAAAACTTCCACTAGCCCCTTAATCCCTTCAGCACCATGATGCCTTTTTACCTGGGATTGCGGCTAAAATAAGATGATTTTATACAGTTTAAGAAGGACCTACTTTCTCCCCGTTAGAAGAATTCACAATACCTGTACTTGTTGTCAAACATAACATTGACCAAATCCAGTACCTCAAGATTGAGAGGAAGTGTGGAAGCGGCGGATCCCCAGGTCGACCATGGTGATTTCACCTAAACATCAACAAAGTAACATAGCCTAATTAATAAAACTTGGCATTAATACGAAGCAGAGACATGTTAGACCCTTGACCCTTCTAAATGACAAACCTGGAAGGTCTTTATCTCAGATATTGATGTGAAGAGACCTTGTCTGGAAGTATAACATCTGAGGTGAAGCCATTGATTTTGGGGGCTGATGAGTGATTGGTGCTTCTGAATGCTTGTGTGCTTGCTTTTTGTGGGCGATCTGTTTTATGTGTTATTCTCCTGTCACCTCTTTTTTCCTTTCTTGTGTCTCTTGCTGATCCTCTGGCCCTACCCTTTGTGGGAGTAAGGCATAGATGGAGTAAGGGCTGTCTACTGACTGACTGAGACATATTAGATTCATATTTTTCCATTAAGTATCGATAAATCAGTTGCCATAGAATCTATTAACCATCAGCTGAAATAAACCAGACTATAGTATTATATAGTCTCCAGTGAAGGTTGACCATTTCAAATATCGCTCCAATCGGCAAACTTGCCACTTGCATAATCCACTTTCTTTGATTTTGTTGCTGAACATGTAAATTATAATATATGTATTTGAAAATGACACTCTTGTGTATGCAATCACTTGTCGTACACTAACATAATTAATATATCATTTTATTAGAAAAAGTAGGTGGATGATGACGAGTTTTGATATTTCACTTCCAAGATAATTCACCACTTTACCTATATATTATGTTATTATTCTAATATGAGATAAGATGTAGTCGTGCATGATTGTTTAATTGTAATTGATGTTACTGAATGGGAGTAATTTGAATTATGATTCTCCATAGGGACTGAATAGATTGAATTGGCGAGTTGTACTTGTGGCGAAACGTGCGTTGTGGGGCCATAGTCAGCTGGGCGGTATTCCACGCTTCTCAGTACTCACTTGTGTCATCCGGGCAGGTAGTGGAGGTGTCATTTGCAGCAGATGTACCTAGACAGTTAAACAACCATGCTCGTTAAAGAATTGTGAGTAGAGAGGAGAAAAGACTTATGAGGTGGCAGAAGGGTCAAAGTCGGGTTACTGTTGGTCTTGGGGGGGAGGAGGGGGACGAGGCCGCCATGGAGGCAAATATTGATCACTACCTCACTCTACCGAAAAATAGCCTACTGTTAATTGTGTATAGCCTAAGGTTATTTTGGTCAAGGGGATGTAGGGACATTTGAGGACATACCAGCAGGGAAATAACGATGGCTTCAATAATAAATAAATAGGATTAGCCCCTATATGTTCTACCAGATTATCCAGATAGGGGCCTACTCAGAACTGACAATTACTAGGTTCTGGTAGCCTAATTGGTATTAGTGGTATAGGCCTAGGCTAATTGGGATAACAAATAGGCCTACACAATTTAATTATGATAAGTTATGCAATATATAGCCTAGGCCTATAGGCCTATATACCTTTGTATGGAACATTTGAATACAGTAGATGTAGCTGTCCTAGCGGATTTCTAATGTCAGTTTGTAATTGGTGATGGTCACATTCACTAGAAGACCCCGTCACCCCATGAGTCAATGAGTCATACAAGGGTTTACTTACTTGATTACTTGGGTTTACTCGGGGTGATTCCGTCCTCTGTAGACCGGAGACGCTGCTAAGGTGGGCCTCCGCAGCGGCCAGGCAGCTCTGCTTCTCGGGTGTTTCGCTGGCTTGTCAGTGAGTTGGTTGCAGTGCTGGGGTATCCTGGTATTGGGGGTTCGTCTAGTATGGTGGCCAGCCAACGGTCCAGCTGGCATTTGAAGGAGTCCATCGTGACCCCAGTCAGCTCTCAGACTGCCTTTGGCACCGCATTTAATAGACGAGCCCCGTTTTTTGTGAAGCTGTTGTGGACGACTGTTGCCATTCGCTGAGTAGTGGCCTCTGTCCTCTTTATGTAGCACAGTCGTCCTTTCTTGATGTTTTTTTTTTTTTTTTTTTTTTTTTTAAGAGACAATGAACGGAGGAAGGAAAAACACAGATAAAACAAAAAGGTCCATGTGCCTAAAGGCATCCTCCATTCATAAAGTGTTTGTAACAACTGGATTTAAACATTTGTAGATTGTAAGTTTGTGGAAAGCAATTCGAGGGAAGTGAATTCCAAAGAGTAGTAGCTCTGGGGATAAATGAATTCTGATAAGCAGAAGTTCTGCATTGTGGAGGAGAAAGTGTAAATTCATGGGCGCTCTAAGCTGCCCTAGTTCTACGGGGAAAGATGTGGAGAGGCGGCACAATTGAAGCAAGTTCCTCGGAACAATTGCTGTGAAAATGTGGTTGTTTACGGCCAGCCCCACGTCCGGTACAAGTCCTTCAAGGGTCTTCCACACGTAGATTACCAGATAGCGCTTGCGTCTTCTCTGGAGGGAGTATAGTCGTAACTCCTCCAGGCGCTCCCAGTAGTTTAGGTGTTAGAGACCCCGGAATCTGGATTCTGCTTGTGAAGGTCCTCTGGAGTCTGGAGGGATTCCAGCTTGCAGGCATCGTAAAAATGTTATTTTAATACAGTAAACCCTCGCTATCTCGGACTAATTGGGGGGAGACCCAGTCCGAGATGACCGAAAATCCGAGATGTCCGAAGTCCGACTAATGTCCGACTTAAGAGAGGAAAATGTCCGAATTGGAAGAGGGAGTCCGAGCCACCAGAGAAAACTGAGACTTCCCTATCACTAACAACTTTGATTCAAGATAAATTACAGTACCTGTACAGTATCCAGCAGACATATATTATAAATATCACTTTCCTTCTCCATTTCACTGTCCTTCTCCACCTCACTGTAGCCTTAGATCTCGGAATTTTCCGAGATATATGACACCTGTCCGACAGACCATGTGGGCCCTCGGAATTTTCCGAGATATACGGCGAACTTTCCGAGAGGCCGATGTCAGTCCGAGTTGTCCGGGTTTCCGACTTCTAGAGGTCCGAGATAGCGAGGGTTTACTGTACTAGCCTACAAATTTTCGGAGTGTTTTTTATATATTTTTTTTTTCATTTACATCAATATATAGTGTTTGTAATTAGGCCTAATTAGAAATCTTGGGATTTGGGAAAACTTCTTTTCCCCATTAGGCCTATCGATCGATGTTGAGACACGCCCCAGATAGTGATTTGAAAAGACATTAGCCTAACCTAACCTAGTATTATGAGTGGGGGCTGCCACCCCCACACCCCCGCTGGTTGAGTACTAATCCCTTAGTAAATAAAAAAAAAAAAAAAATGGCTGTCGATTATACGAATGTGAAAGAAAAGTCATGAAGTCTATGGAGTTTACTCTGCAATCTTCAGCTTTGATTGTACATTGATAACGGGAAAGTACCGTATTGACAACCTTGTTACGAAAATTAAATGTTAGTACCATACTTTTATATTAGGTTTTTCCGAGGGTTTAACACATTTTCATATTATCTTTAGAGGTATATATCGATAACTGGAAGTACCGTATTGACAACCTTGTTACGAAAAAGACATTTTAGTACCATACTTTTTTATTAGGTTTTGCCGAGGGTTAAAACAAATTTTCTTATGATCTTTAGAGCATATAGATTCAATATTTATCTTCAAATATATCAACAAAATTTGTGGTATTAAAATAAAATTGAACCCAGGTATTGAACTTTGGTGACCAGAGCTGGCAGCGGTAAGATTTTACGGTTTGACAGTTGCAGGCCCATCGATGTTTGTGTAGCCTATAGGTATGTTATATAATAGTCTTCAGTCCTATATAATTATGTCCTTCCCGTCGCAAATGTATTATAAGGGATATATAGGGTAAAACACAGACTCTTGTCTGCATAATGACAAGTCCTGTTTTACGGGATTTCTGCTTTATAGATTTTGTTTTTCCCTCCTACCTTACTCGGGGGACCTTACAGTTGCGCGATCCAGTGCTGCTTTGGTAATTGCGTACATTTTAGGTTAGTTTCTATCCACGTATTACTTTTAGGTTAGGTTTCTTAGTTAGGTAAAACAACACTGTATATCAAAGAAAAAATGCAAAAAAAAAAAACCACACATTCTAAAACTCGTGACTGTCACACCGTATCAATTTACCCTGGCAGCAGTATTCCAGCTTAGGGAGGACCAAGGCCTTCCAGAGTGTTAGCATGCAGGTCCTTTCCCTTGTCTGGAAAGTCCTCAGTATCCACCCTGTTAATTTTCTGCCGGTTTCGGTGACGAGGTTTATATGATGGGAGAAGGTTCCGTCCGAGCTCATTGTGACTCCCAGATCCCGCACCTGATCTTTAGGTGTTATGGTTTGCTGGTTGACCTGGTAGCTGGTGCTCTGTTTGATGTCTTGGTGAGGGCCGTACCTCATGAGCTCTAATTTCTCTCCATTCATCATCATGTTGTTGGAGTTGGCCCAGTCGAGAACGCGGTTGAGGTCTTCTTGGAGTAGAGGACATAAGTTACAGAGCCAGTTTTATTTTCAAAGAAATAAGCTAAGAAACAACGGTCAAGGTTATAATAGGCCTATTTCACCAATTCAGGTACCCTCGATAATTGTCATATATTCAATCTTTATAACCCATAGACCTACATCATTCCTAGGCTATATAGGCCTATGGGCCGGCATTACCATATAACATCGGAAATTAGTATTTACCCATTAGGCCTAGCCAACAATGTCAAGATATGCCCCCCCAAAAAACATATTTTGTCATTAACTCTCTCACGACCATAGGACGCAGAGGTTGCCAGATTAGCAATAAGAAAAAGATTACTCTCACTGTTATAATTACCTCTCCAAAATTAGTTTTCTGCCCACAGCTAACTCAAAGACAACTGCAGAGGTTGAAGTAAACAAACTAAAGGTTTATAGATACCCCTGACGGTAACAAAGGATTTAAAGTATCCCTAATAGGCTCAAAAATCGCGTCCGGATGTGAGAGGGTTAACCTAACCAGGCTAAAAACCTAACCTAACCTGGGCCCTGCTGCTCTTAGTATTGATTTAGAGGACAAAATACTAATAATACGGTGGAAGAATTAAACAAATTAGATCTTCACCGATTCAAGATGGTGGCCTTTCTTGCTTTAGGTAGGCTATTCTGCAGAACAACAACTCCTTGATTACGGGATTCCTGTCTCATGGAATTATTTTGTTTTGCTCTTACCTTACTTGGGGAACATTGCTGATGTGCGGATAAGTGCTACTTTTCTTATTGGTAATTCTGCATAACTACAACTCCTGTTATTTTAAGTTTTATTTATTTCATTTTTGTATTTTAATGCTTTGGAAGTGTGTATTTTATTGTTAGAAAGTGCGGAAAGCACTTTTTATTAGCATTTGCATTGTTAATTGTAATTCAGATACCCCAACAATCTAGGAGTTTACTCGATTTAGTGAACTTTGAAAAGACATTAGCCTAACCGGTAATTCCGCATAGGCTAACTACAACTCCTGTTATTTTAAGTTTTATTTATTTAATTTTTGTATTTTAATGGTTTGTAAGTGTTTATTGTATTGTTAGAAAGTAAGGAAAGCACTATTTATTAGCATTTGAATTGTTAATTGTATTTCAGATAACCCAACAATCTAGGAGTTTACTAGATTTAGTCAACTTTGAAAAGACAAAAGCCTTACCTAACCTATCCTAGTATTATGGGTGGGGGCTTCTGCCCCCACCCCCCCGCTGATTGGGTATTAAAACTATAAAAAGAAAAGTCGATAAATCTGCAATCTTCAGCTTTGGCTGTCGATAACAGGAAAGTACCAAAAATGTACTGACGTCTTGTAAGTGAAGCTCCACTCTGATTGGCTACTGAACATCGGGGAGGAGCCAAGGAGGCTAGAATGTAAACAAAGTGTCCTGGACTGGCTGTACAAAAATAACTCTGAAAATGTTATAGGGGAGTGAAAATCAAATTGACAAAATAAGAAAATTATCACTTATCCGCACATCAGTAAGGTCCCCTGAGTAAGGTAAGAACGGAAAAAAATAATTCCATAAGACAGGAATCCCGTAATCGAGGAGTTGTTGTTCTGCAGAATACCCGCCTAACCTAACGACCTTACCTAACCTATCCTAGTATTATGGGTGGGGGCTGCTGCCCCCACCCTACCTGGGCTGCTACCCACGCTTATTGGGTAAACTATAAAAACAAATTATGGGATAAAGTATTGTGTTTACTCTGCAATCTTCAGCTTTGGCTGTCAATAACAGGAAAGTACCAATAAAAAAGTACTGACTTCTTGTAAGTGAAGCTCCACTCTGATTGGGTACTAAACATCGGGGAGGAGCCTCCAAGGAGGCTAGAATGTAAACATAGTGTCCTGGACTGGCTGTACAAAAATAACTGATAATGTTATAGGGGAGTAAAAATCAAGTTAACAAAATAAGAAAAGTAGAACTTATCCGCACCACCACTAAGGTCCCCTGAGTAAGGTAAGAGCGAAAAAAAATAATTCCAAGAGACAGGAATTCTGTAATCGAGGAGTTGTTGTTCTGCAGAATACCCAAAAAACCTAACCTAACCTAGTATTCTCATTACTACATGAATATTAGGTTAGGTTAGGTTGTTTGGCTAGGTTAATGTTTTAGAGAGGAGTAACGCTGCTTTCAAAGTACATAACCAGGTCAAAGTGGCGGCTGCGAAACGTCTAACGGGTTGGATTCTGCGTACTTTTAAAACATGCGGTGAATTGCCTATGATAACGCTCTTCAAATCTCTAGTGCTACCGCGGCATGAATACTGTAGCGTATTAACATCCCCATACAAAGCAGGTGAAATAAATGACGTAGAGAGTGTACAAAGAAATTTCACTTCACATATAAGTTCGATAAAACATCTACACTATTGGGAGCGTTTAAGAGCACTGAATCTGTACTCACTGGAACGTAGAAGAGAACGTTACCTAATAATATACACGTGGAAAATCGCAGAGGGTTTAGTACCAAACCTTCATACTCCGATAGTCATGAAATTCAGTGATAGGAGAGGCTGGGAATGCGAAATCCCCCGGATGAATAACAGGGGTGCTATGGGCTCTCTGCGAGAGGGCTGGTTATCACACAGAGGCCCACGTCTTCAACAAACTCCCACGGCGAGTAAGAGACATGAGGGACATCTCGTTAGACAACTTCAAGAGAGCCCTAGATGTCGCACTGCAAAAAGTGACAGACGAGCCCATCCTCGCAAGGGAGCGAGCTGTCGCTTCAAACAGTCTACTGCACCAAATCACCACCCATAACGAGGGGCGTCGCGCTCCTTGGTGCCGCTAGAAGAGTGGCGAACACATCAAAAGGTAAGGTATCAAAGGCTGTATGTCGGTAGTGGAACGCCTGATAACACAACTCTTACCGACTTTTCTTTCGACGCCCGTCAATCTTTTATAGTTTTAGTACCCAATCAGTGGGGGTGTGGGGGCGGTAGCCCCCAGGTTGTCAGGTTAGGCTAATTTGTCTTTTCAAAGTTCACTAAATCGAGTAAACTCCTAGGTTGTTGAGGGTATCGGAATTGCAATTAACAATGCAAATGCTAATAAATAGTAGGGGTGCACCAGATAACATATCCGGGCCGGATAGTGCAATTATCCGGTATCCGGCATCCGGCCGGATATTTGTCTTATCCAGCCGGATAGGCCGGATATTAGCAATAGAAACAAATCACTTCAATGAAACTAGTACTGTACTATGAATAAATCTGAATAATTCAGTTCGATTTAGCAGACATCCTTTAATGTATGACCATCAGTGAGCACTACTGTTCTGAATAATGATGTGACTTAACTGGCAGATGATACAACAGCCCAAGTGGTACAAACAGTTTCCTGTATTGGACCTGAAGTGAACATATTCAGATTGCAACTTTACTGTATCGGATCCTTACTTGGGGAGCTAGATTATATACTCAACTTTGTTTAATAATTACCTTATCTTTTAGTACTAATATACTCGTATACATGTATACAGTATTTCTGACATAATTGAGTGTACAGACAATATGGTGTTAGTCCTTTTGCAATAACAAAAATTGCTTCCATGCTGACTCCCTGCCTAGGCAAACTATTTCGTCTGTCTTTTCTCTAACATCTTCCCTTCTTGCTGGAAGTTTGCCCTCTTTCAACCTGTCCGACAGAAGGGTGACTGCTGTCAATCCTCCATTTGTTGTCCAATTGCTCTCATCTCTTGCATCTCTAAATTGTTTTACAGTAGGCTATATCTACTCTTAATTCAAAATTTCTTAAGCATTTGTGAGCATTGGACGTGAGACCGGAACCGCACTTCGTATGGAGCACTTGGCCTTTTAGTTAATTTTATGTATGTATGGTTGTATTCCCATAATCTTCTTTCAGATCGCCAGTATGGTTTCCAGAAAGTGCGCTATACTGGTGATCTCCTTTCTTATCTTATTATATCTTGGTCATTCTCCCTTCGGGTCTTCGGCGAGACCTTCTCTATTGAGCAAGACATATTGAAAGCTTTTGATAGAGTCTGGCACAAATCATATATTTCCCAACTACTCTCCTTCAGCTTCTATTCCTCTATCTGTGCCTTTATCTGTAATTTCGTTACTGGCCGTTCAATAGCTGCGGTCACTCACTTCCTCAACCTATCAACTCCGGGCGGGTGCCCAACCCCGAAAAGGGTTGAAATAGGGGAGCTATCCCCCCGCCAAAGGCAGCTTTCTAGGGCCTTTCCTAGCTGATGCTGAGAGGATTGGGTTCTAGTCATGTGGTGATGGGCTGGTCTATCAGAGTGAGAACTGAGCGATCTCTGCCATACCCATAGCTTACTCTGACTGTTCCTTTTACTTATATATTTTCTAGATCTCAAGTGATGGCGTCTCTTGCGTGGATTGACCTCCTAATCTACCAAGATTGGAAGCCAAAGCGTCACATCTTTCCTTTGCCCTTCAACTTTCTCTTCATAATTGCTGAGGGGCACAGGGCCCTGGGTGGGGCTTTGGTTTCCCAGGCGTTTCCGCGCCCTCCTCAGCTCCCCGCCATGGAGTGGCTTCGGTCACCCAGGCTTTATTGTGGTCGGCAGGGAGGGTTCTGTGGGGGCGCTCGGTTATAGCCTTGGCCTTGCTCTGGGCCTTGGGGCTGTTCGGCCAGTCAGCTTGGGGAAAAACAACAACAACAACCTATCAACTCCGGTGTTCCTCAGAGCTTTGTCCTGTCTCTAGTTCTATTTCTAATACGGTATTCATTAATGATCTTCTCTACTGTACCTCCAGTCTTATCCATTCATATGCTGATGACTCTACCTTACACTATTCAACTAGTTTTCTATAATGTCCCACAATGCAATCACTCCAAAACTAATGTTATGAGGCCATAGCATGCCTATCTTCTGATCTGTCAACAATGTCCGAATGAGGCCCAGAAAACGTTACTTTCATTGCTTCCAAAACGCAATTTCTACATCTATCTACCAGTTACAATCTTCCACACGACTATCCCTTCCTCTTCAACACACAAATCAACCCTTCATCTTCTCTCATTATTCTTGGTGTCTCTTTTTCTTCTGATCTTTCTTGGAAAGTCCATATCACCACTCTTGCTAAAAACAGCTTTCCAGAAGTTGGTGGGCTCTCTTTAATCCGACATAGATTCTTGTTCTGTACAGGGGCACAGTGCGCCAATGTATTGAGTACTGTTCGCATGTGTAGGGAGGTTCCACCCATACCACACTTCTCGAAAAGGTACAGTCAAAAGCATTTCGTCTCATCAACTCACACGCCGCAATGTTGCATCTCTCTCACTCTTCTACCGCTATTACAATAATCAGTGTTCATCAGAGCTCTCTCAGTGCATACCTCCTCCCTTACAGAGGGGAGGGCACCTGCCTTTCAACAAACTTCCACCCATATTCTGTCCAACTCTCTAACCCAAGCGTGAACCAATTTTCCCTGTCTTTCTTCTATTCAACAAGTAAACTCTGGAACTCTCCCTCAATCTATCTTTCCCTCCTCCTATGACTTAGACAGCTTCAAGTTCCGTGCGTCCAGATATTTTGACTCTAACATAGGCCTATCTGGTTTTTGGCTTCCTATCACTCTTTCAACTTTGGGGACGATCCTTGTTACAGGCAGCATTGCCTTTGGTCTCGGAGGTGAGAATACAGAAATGGAAATGAAAATTCCTAAAGTATTTTGACATTCAAATTTACATGAATGCAAGACTGGAGACTGGAGAAGATAAATGTATAATCGTATGCTTCAGACAAGTGTTCAATATTAAAAGTAACAGGTTTATAACTAGGATATAAGGAGTTGATGCAAGCTATCTTGGTGCAATGAGTTCTGATAAGCTACAGAAGTTTAAAATTATGGAGTCTGGTAAGTAGTTAGTTATTTTTTGTATAAACCAATTTTGTTTATTATCCGGTATCCGGCCGGATATTTTTTTTTATATCCGGTATCCGGCCGGATAGCAAAATCTACTATCCGGTGCACCCCTAATAAATAGTGCTTTCCTCACTTTCTAACAATACAATACACACTTACAAACCATTAAAATACAAAAATAAAACCTAAAATAATGGAAGTTGTACTTATGCAGAATTACCGGTAGCCTACCCGAATTGGTGACTATCTATCTATTGCCTGACGCCGTGATCCCCGAAGGGGTGGCCATGAACGAACCGCCCCATGCACCTCTGTCCCCAGTCAGTCGACGCCCCTCCTCCCAACCAGCACCGCCTTCATCCATATACAGTGCTTCCTCACTCCATCCTTCCACCTCTCTTTTGGTTTACCTCTCCCTCTCTGTCTTTCCCCCCCCCCCCCCCCCGGGAGGGGGGGGGGGGGGATGTGCGATGTTTTTTTTATCATGTTTAAATACTGTCCCTTCCGGAAGGCTTATCGCATTTTGTGGGTCAATTATTGTGAAATATTGTGAATTGTGGTCTAGATCAGCTATTCAGCTAGCCTATATAATTTGTGGTCTAGATCAGCTATTCAGCTAGGCTATATAATTTAAAGCCAAATGTACCGTAGACTACATTAGAAAGTGGGTCAATATCAAAGTTTGGGTGGCACTTAATATTGTTTGAACTTTGAAGACTTTAATAAAAATGAAGAGTACAAGAAAATTAACATGAAATATTGTTGTGGCCATTTTATCACTTCTAAGGACATAATTTGAACTATAAACCACAGTGTTATCTTTGCATATAGAACAATAAATAGCCTACTAAAAGGAATGGACTCTGATGGGGTGGATTTGACAACCTGTCTGACTGCCCACACACTGCTGGCTGCACCCAAGAAGATTGGAAGAATTGGAGAATGGAGGGAGAAATTGCAGTATTATCTTCAGGTCAAGGGATTAGATAAATAAGTGGCCCAAGATCATGTTGGGATACACTAATAGGTACGGTACACCCCTCAATCCCCCCCATGACTTATTGTCTCACTAACACCATCCAAACCGAGGCGAGAATTGTTATAAAAGGTGAAAGACCTACAGTACTTCGATAATCTGAATGTTGGGTTGAAACAGGGGTGTGTGATGTCCCCGTGGTTGTTTACTGTATAGGCTACTGTATATGGATGGAGTCGTGAAAGAAATACAAGGAAGAGCAGTGGATGTTGGTGTATCGCTGATAAGGGAGGGAAACGAGTGGAAGCTACCTGTACTGCTGTTTGCTGATGATACAGTTCTGATGAGCGATAATGAATGGGAGTTGCAGGGTCTGGTAAATATGTTTGGAACAGTGTACGAAAAATGGAATCTGAAGGTAAATGCGGGGAAGAGCAAGGTTATGGTCTTCGAAAGGTGTGAAGCCACAGAGTGTGAGGTGAAGTTGAACTGTCAGGCTATGGAGATTGTCAGATCATTTAAGTATCTGGGCAGTGTGCTGAGTAAAGATGTGACTATGCATGAAGAAGTGCGGGAGAGGGTGCAACAGGGGAAGAGGGTTGTAGGAACGCTGAAAGCAGTAACAAGAAATACGGTGGTCAGTATGGAAGTGAAGAAGTCCTTGCATGACAGTGTGGTAATCCCGACACTGACTTGTGGAAGCGAAGCATGGACGTTGGTGGAGAAACTCAGACCAAGAGTGAAAGGGGTGGAAATGAGTTACTTGAGAAGTGCGTGCGGAGTTACATGGAGGGATAGACAGACGAATGAGGAAGTAAGAAGGAGGTGTGGTGTGGAGGTAGATATGCTGAAAAGTGTGAAAAGGAACACCTTGACATGGTTCGGTTTGGAAAGCAAGAGAATGACTAAGAGGGTGTACGAGAGCGAGGTGGAAGGATGGAGTGCAGAAGTATATGGATGAAGGCGGTGCTGGTTGGGAGGAGGGGCGTCGACTGACTGAGGGACAGAGGTGCATGGGGGCGTTTCGTTCATGGCCATCCCTTCGGGGATCACGGCGTCAGGCAATAGATAGATAGATAGACTTCGATAACTATTTGGAAAAGGCTCTCCGCCTAATCCTAAATAATTTATTAGGGACAAACAATGGACAATGCATGTCTATGGAATCCTTATAGTTACTCTACTCTTGTATAATCCACTTTGGGAGAATAATTTTGATCACATTTAGAATACCTGATATTGGAACATAATAATTATTGGGAAAACTTAGTCCTATCACTCTCGGAGCTCCCTCCGACGTCTTTGCTGTTTACAAACTTCTTCATTATTAAGTATAATAATATTGATATTTACCCCCTGCTGACAACATAGATGATGATTTCAATAATTCATGGGTGGGGGGGGGGGGGACATCAATAATAAGGGTGCGAGCCTTTTTCCTATAATTACCTCTACTTCTACACATGCTAGAATGAATAGGAGTGTTTATAAATGTAACATATGGAGTATACTGTATTAATTTTCTGGAGGTCTGGAGGACACAAGTTTGCCCTACTCCTCAACCTCACCTATACATGTATATAAAAAGTCCCAATAGATGAAGGTGAAATAGAGATAGGATATGTCGCCTCCAGGGAACATGCGGCCTTGGTTCTTGGTGGCTTTATAGGGCAACTCTGACAAAGCCTAGTAGGCAGTGAAATTTAGAATATAATACTGTACAGTACCTGTACTGCACCAACATTCGCAACTTCTAATTTCACACTTTCGCGCCAGCTACGTAATACTCCAGCGATTTGCTTTTGGTGGTTAAAAATCGCACTTTTGTCCTCTAGCTTCGTAATCTGGCCACTGTAACACCAGCGCCAGTTGACCTGGTTCCCGCGCTTGGTCCGATCTGTTTACAAGTCCAGTGATACACTATATCATGCCACTTCATTATACTCTCATTATATTTGCTGGAAATATGGTAACTGTGGGTAGCCTACAAGTGGTGATGTTGGAAATGGTGATAGAAGGCTTGAATGTGGAAAAACAGGAGGAAACAAGAAGACCAAGCATGACTATTGGGGGGGGGGGGTTGGCAAAATGCAAGTATGAGGAGTTAAAAACATGTAAAACATTCCGTCAATCATCTCCCTTCATCGTATAGTGTTCAATCAACGTGTCGACAGTGGTGAGGCACACTAGTCGTTCCCAATGCCTCGGATATCCCTAGCATCGAGCCCATCAAGCCTTTAACCCTGGTCTTTCTGGTGAGTGTTATGAATGTTACTGGTGTACTATACAGTACTGTATTGCTAATACTTATATACTATATAATCTATATAAATGTATTTCATGATGGTTTGTTCAACTTGGGATGAGTTTTCTTACAGGCCTAGTCCCTATTACAGTACGGTACCTTTATTCCCATTTTGTCAATGCCCCAATTTTTGCAAATTTAACTTTTGCACCACTTTCGAAGTCCCCCATTGGGTAGACACCAGTCAGATATTCACATGGAGAGAGGAGCAATTTCTAATAATATTTACCATAACTTATTACTGTAAAGTATAATTATAAGGCAAAAAGACACTGGGGTAAGCCTCAGCGGTTTTTTCTCATCCAAAGTTCTTATCAGATCTAATAGGTATCCCAGATAACAGAACCCAACCTTTCTCACATCAGGCTATATCCCCCAGGCCCCCTCTGCCTATTAGAGTATAGGTACTTGTCAGTGTCAATATTGAGTAGGCAGCCTACAGCTACTGACCATATTTTTCCTAAATTATATATTTGTGTTCTCTATAACATTAAGAAAAAAGGACGAAGGAAAGCTGTAATGATTAATCATACTTTTGTACAGAATTTGCCATTTTACCTCCAATATCTTTATTCTATTACACATTGATAATTTACCTAATATACAGTAATTATTATAATTTATTGTATTATATTTTCAGCCGAGTGATCCTTCCTGTTACTGTGGAGGAGGTAAGTACTGATTATGGGTAGGCTACTCTAGTATGCTGCTGAGGGTAGAGACAACAGTACGGTACCACCGCAGATGCACCTTCTCCTCTGAAAATATAAGACATCAATATTGACTAAGGGAGCCACCATTGTTGACATATATAATTGAAGAACATTTACCCAAAAAGCCTTGCCACACATGTGAAGTCAAATTTCCTGCCAGAAGTTGGAAAAGAATGACCATACTGGAAGCCTTCCCATGCCACCTTCAGTGCTGGCAGCAGGTGGGTCTTCCTGCATCACTGGTTTTGTAGTAGGCTATGGAAAAGCTTAGTTATGTCATAATTCCATGATTTTAGGAAAAATTTTGGCATCCCATCCATAGTATGGTTTATAGGGTAAATGTCCTTCAGTGTTGTAGACGTTAATACTTAAAATCATATCTTATCTGTTGTCTGACGCCATGATCCCCGAAGGGGTGGCCATGAAGTAATCGCCTCATGCACCTGTCCCCTGTCAAGGGGCGACCCTCCTCCCAACCACTCCTATAACTCTGCCTCTCCCTCTCTATCCTTCCACCTCACTATCGTACACTCTCTTGATCATTCTATCGCTTCCCATACGTTCCACATGGCCGAACCATCTGAAGGTGTTCCTTTTCACACTTTCCAGCACATCCAAATCACAACGTTCTCTTACTTCCTCATTCGTCTGTCTATCCCTCCATGTAACTCTACATGCATTTCTCAAGTAACTCATTTCCAGTCCCCTCACTCTTGATTTGTGCCTCTCCAACAACGTCCATGCATCACTCCTGTACGTCTATATCGAGATTACCACCCTATCATGCAATTACTTCTTTACTTCCATGCTGACCACCCTATTCCTTGTCACTGCTTTCAGTGAAAAATGCATTTCTCTTAATTTAATAATATATAGAAACCTGGATTAAATTAATATTTGACGTCCCTTCTGTATTTAGTAATCTATGTTTGACACATCTGCAGTTTTTTTTTTTTTTTTTTTTTTTTTTTTTTTCCTATATAGGCTGAGAGCCTGTACATTCCACCGCTCAACACGGTGAAGCCCGTGAGGTCTTGTTCCAGCCTGGGGAGTGAGACATGTGAAGCATCCATCATGGCTCAAAGCAGCTCCATCTCTGAAGCGGCTGGTTGCTTCGCTCAAGTGCTTCACCGTCTCACCCTCCAGACTCAGACCCTCACTCTCAGAACGCCACCTATTGAGCAGTGAACTCACTAGGCATTGTCCCCCTGTAACATATTTTGAATATGGGAATATTCATACAGTGTTATTTAATCAGGGAACAATGAGGGTATTTTTTTGGCATTTCGGTGGGCTGTGTGGTAATGCACTGATACTAGGTACAGCACAAATTCAATCCCAATAATATCTTCCCATTGACATATCGGGATTTGAACCCGGGTCCATTGGATTACCAATCCAGTGGCATGACCACTCCACCACACCTCCCCGTATTGCTGTTTGTGTGTAAATAAGTATCATTATTCATGCAATTGCAGTGTTATAAAGATGTTATGCGATCTGAGTAATAGTGAATTGTCTTCTTCTGGAAAAACTGTTGCTTTTGAGAAATAAAAGGACAGATTATTATTACTATTTATTACCAGGCTGGGTAACTTTGTAAAGTCACCTACGACAGTCTCCAAAGGGCAAAATTAAAGATGAGTGTTGTGTACATTGCAGTCTAGCATACACCCCTTGATATAACTTTAGTATATATCTCAATTATGAATTATTTTGGAGTAAATACTTAAGCATAGCAGTGAGAGATCTGTATAAGTGAATTGTAGGTGGCAGTCTAAGTATATAGATGCAAACTTTGTTTGAGTTTCAAAGCAACTACTATTGTTTATAGTTGGGAATTGCTGAGGGGTTTGAAAAATGGGTACATTTAATTACAAAATTTTGACATGGTATACCTTTTGTGGAATTAAAAAGCCTGTTGATAAAATAATATAATTAATGTTCTTTGTTCGTATGGTTATTTGTGATTGTTTTATTTGAAATGATTAGCCTACATAAATGTTAGTAAAAAGTGTGAAGGTTAAAGTAATTAGACATTAACCAAGGAGTATTGTGATATGGTAAGTCATAATGTTCACTTTCAATAAGAGAATGGATGGAGAAGGGTGGAGAGAATGGATGAAAAAATGCAGGTCTGTGAATGTGGAGGGAGCTGCACCAAGGGGTGGACCGAGGAAAACCTGGGATCGGACTATACGTGCCGATCTCAAATACAAAAACTTGACAAGTGAAGCAGTTAATTAAGGTTGCCTGGAATGCCGCCATTAGGACAAGAGACTGAAACTGCACGTATGTGTGGAGCACTCGGTCTTAAAATTTGATGTATGTATGTATGTATGTATTGAAAGAGGTTGATTACCGGTATTTCAAATTCTGGAGAAGGGCTATAGGAGAACTGGGTGCAACTTTCAACACTCTTATGATAGTGAGACTTTGACTGCCAGTGATGAACACTTCTCCAAACTGAAAACTGTGGTGAGGAACTATATTGTATTTCGGAATGACTTATGGTGTGAATAGGCTAGATGATGATGATTATGATATATGATAGTGGATCAACTGTATTGAGAAATTTTGGTGTGTAATTGGATTGAAGAGTGCATGAATGTAGCTATGTTTTATCTTTTCTTTTCCTATGCGTCTTATTGATCCATATTTATTATTTAACAGTACCAGGTGGCCCAGTTATATAGTGTTGCAGAGGCCAGTAAAAATGAGACGGGAGGCGGAGAAGGTATCGAGGTGCTCAAGAATGAACCTTTTGAGAACTACCCTCTCCTGGGGGGGCAGTACAACAAGGGACAATACACATATAAAATATATCATCTTAAAAGGTTGGTGTACTATCTCACTCTATTATTTTAAGTATTTTAGAAGATGAATAGTGTTGCCAAGCTGGATAATGTAACTGGTTTTCTTAGCAGTTTCAGATAATTTTAAACATCAGTATTGGGTCAACATTGTCATAACCTTTCTTTCAGTGCGGGCCGTAGTACCCTATGTAAATGTAATCCTTGCATGGTCAGTTTACAAGGCAAGAAAACACTTTCAAAGTTAACGAGGCAAGAAGTATGTTAGCAGAGGATCTGCTCAAAATGTACAAGCAAATTTATTACTGGTAATTTATTTTAAGCCTTTATAAGCCACATGCATGCACTTGTAAGCCTTGGTCACCCAAAGGTGGTAGTGGAAATGGAGATGGAATCTTTAACTGCAGCACAGTAGTTATTTTGGAGCCCTCAGCCCCAGCACCACCTTGGCAACTTTAGGATCCATGTGGGAGTATTTAGGAGCAGCTTCCAGCTGCACCCTGAGATGTAATGTCAAGTACCTTGATGTGATGCTGGAAAGTGTGACTGGCCGGCTTACCTGATACACTATCCTGCAAAAGTGCATTCTTGATCAAAACATTGACCACAGAATGTGGCTAAAGGGTATCCCCATTCATCATACCATGTGTGATGTGATTAAAAAAAAATTTTTTTTAATACAGTACGGTAACTATTCAATACAAATTTATTGAAATCTCAACATATGGTACAGTTGGCTTCAATATTCCCTGGGCACTAATTTGAAATGGTTTCAAACACCCATGAGACTGAGACTGAGCAATGCTTCATTATGGCTCAAAATATTCACAGGCTTATATCGATGTTACAGAAGCTTAGTGTTCATGGGATATTTGACGGAACTGGACATTTTGTGAATTGTACAATAGTCTTGCAAAGTTGTGCCTTACTTGTAAACAACTAAATATTCCTCTAGTTATTTAAACAAAATCTATATATATATATGTGTATTCCTTTATAGCAGTGGTTCTTAACCTTTTTTTACAACGACCCAAAATCCTGGCCAGAATCTACTATCGACCCATGCCCTAAATTCCTTATAAGACCTAAGTCTGACTAAGACCTTAACTTAATTTTTCAACATAAATAATTATAACCTTTTCAGTATGATTACATTTTTAAGTCTGGCTACCACTAAGTGGCTATAATATATTTCAGCTTGAGAAAGAGCAGCTCTAGGATTCAAGGGGTTCACAAATACTTCAACTTGACATTTCAGTGCCGTGACTAATCTTAGTTTTATGTAGGCTGCTGATAGCTTTATTAAATACAAAAGGAGGCTTCTCATAGTCAAGGTGTATAGAAATTATTTTGGTAAAAACAAAACCAATAAGTTAAATAAAACTTGCGTAAATATTATTAAGGTTGGGTTGATCAATACAAGGGAATAATTATGAACATTAATGAAAACAAATATAATGACGTTTTGTAACCTGAAAAATACAAATGAAATTAAGAAATACTTTTGATATGACATAAAACATAATGTATTTCCTGGTTATAACATTATTATTAAGAATACATAATAGGATTATGCTTCACTCCAAAGACCCAAATTAGGTTGAATATTGTCAGAGATTCAGTGTGAATGAAGACGCTTCGGAGTGTAGCCTACGAGTCAAAATAATTAATCATAAATCATTAATGAGAGCCCTGACACTGCATGGATATGACTAGCTTCTCAAATTGAGGTGATTTTGATGACAGGCAGCATCTTCGGTCATGCTGTGGTTGCAATCGGTTTTGGTACTTTATCATCCTAATCTTGTCTCGTGTAATAATAAATAATAATCTTCTGGTTACTTATATAGCGCCCGTCTCTCCTCCTTCGAGGATTCGCAAGCGCTATGTAGGAAAGTTGTAGCAAAGGGAAGGAGCACGTTTAGGGCTTCACCGCCCAGAATCGCCATTTCTTTGCAAACTTTGACAAACAATTATTTGCATAAACAAGTACACTCCTATAATACCGGTATCAATCCCTTGTGGATTAAAATGCATGTCTGATTATTATTATTAGATGATTTTATTCAGATTAGGAAGGGTATATTATATGAAATACGAGGGTTAAATTGAGATAATCTTTACCCTTTTAATTTCCAGAGATCATTCCTAAGTTAAGTAAAATCGTCCAGTGATAGCCAGAATAAACTGCCAAAATGTGGCATGATCCTTAAGGCCCAGGGGCCAGTGAAAAATACTAATACGTATCTCACCTTACCACTCTAGCAATTGAAATATAACTGACACTCTAACCCCGCCTCCAGGGTTGTCAGGGTCTGTGCATTTTACAACTATTCATAAAGTTCTTCCTGGTTGGAATGGCTTATGAGAGTGTGGTATAGCATCATAAATGTGCGTTTGATGTCCACAAGTACATACATTCTAATTTTTACGGCATTACCATCGTCATCTAATAATAATGTAATGTCTTTATTTACTATCACCATCTTTGACATTTATGGAATGTCAACGAGTGAGATTTGCTTAATGCACTGGCCAAGGCTATCAGGGTTAGGCCTACAGCTAACTGCTAAATGTTTGCAAGAAAACTGTTAGTGACAACATTGGCCCTCCACCGTAATTCATTCACTCCCTCCCTCCACATACCACATAGGCTACCAACGGTTAGATTAAATACGTAATTGAAGCGTAGGTGTTGAGGAGTATTTCTAAGCTGAAAAAGTCATCTGGCTTTAGCGAAATCAACATAAATGACTTAGGAAACTAAGTATTGATTAAAAGCGAGTTATTCAACATAATGGCATTAATTATAAGAACATATGAGCAATAACAGTATAAATATCAGAGACCCTTGGCGACCCATTCAATACTGCTTGCGACCCAATTTTGGGTCGAGACCCAGAGGTTAAGAACCACTGCTTTATAGGCTACTGAAGAAAGCTGGAGTTAATACAATTGCTTGTGTGTGTTATGGAATTACTACCCAAAACATTGCTGCCTGAAACACCACCATTAGGACATGAGACTGTATCTGTATCCCATATAGAGCATTCAGTCTTTAAAATATATGTATAGTTGTTGTTGTTGTTGTTCCCCAAGCTGCCTGGCCGAACAGCCCCAAGGCCCCGAGCAAGGCCATAACCGAGCGCCCCCACAGAACCCTCCCTGCCGACCACAATAAAGCCTGGGTGACCGAATCTACTCCATGGCGGGGAGCTGAGGAGGGTGCGGAAACGCCCGGGAAACCAAAGCCCCACCCAGGGCCCTGTGCCCCTTGGCAATTATGAAGAGAAAGTTGAGGGGCAAAGGAAAAATGTGACGCTTTGGCTTCCAATCTTGGTAGATTGGGAGGTCAATCCACGGAAGAGACGCCGTCACTTGAGATCAAGATAATATATAAGTAAAAGGAACAGTAGAGTAAGCTATGGGTATGGCAGAGATCGCTCAGTTCTCACTCTGATAGACCAGCCCATCACCATATATGTATAGTATAGTACAGTACTGTATGTATATTTTGTTTGACTAGAGAGATAACCAAAGTTTAAATTCTGGAAGTAGGGAAAGACTTTTGAGTGTGACTGTACATGTACCGGTATTCTAGTTTCATCCATTGAAAAACTTATTGGTATATATTTATTACAGTATTTAACCTGTGACCAACTTTTTGGTATATATTGTAATTATGTGACTGACTGCAGCAAGGTCCCGTCATTCATCCGACTTTTGGCGCCGGAAGGGTCACTAGAGGTTCACGAGGAGGCCTGGAATGCGTACCCATACTGTCGCACCGTCCTCACTGTAAGTTTCATATTTAAATTTCTTTCTGCTCACACTTCCTTCTTTTTCCTTTAGCCTATCTTATTTGTAATTTTCACTATATATATATATCTTGAAACACACAGATGTCAGTAGTTGGTACTTGCATATTGGTGGATTTCACACACTCGGCGCTTTCAACATTACTGTAGTGACATACCGTATACTTCACTCACACCTCCATATCGGTTGAAAGGCAGCTATATACAGGTACTGTACTTGTATTGTATGTCTTGGTTACAAGATAGCCTCTCTGCATGAGTCCCATGCAGGAGATGTAGGCACAAATCGAATAGGGCAATACCCTTGGTATGCTTTCTATGCTTGTGATAAAGAGTTGCTGGAACTCCTGTTTCATTTGCTTTGCCTCCCTTACTGATTTTCTTTGTGCCTCACCTACACAGAGTAATCCAGCTAGCTCAAACACTTTCTCTCCTGAACACTATATCACACAAGCACACTATACTTCTTTCTTACACAGAAAAATAAGAACAAATATGATAATGACTCTAAACTACTGTATAAATGGTTTAGGCTAGGGGAGACCATAATTGCTCCCATACATCGACTGTTCTTCCATGCTGACTTCCTACCTTGGGTAACTTTACTGTCTCTGCCTTTCCTCTAATAATTATCTTCCCTTCGTGCTGGAAGTTTGCTCTCATTTAACCCATCCCAAATAATGGTGACAGCTCTCAGCCCTCCAACTATCGTCCAATTGCTTTCATACCTTGCATCTCTCAAGTTTTTTAATCTAGTGTATTAATAGTTCAAAATTTCTTTATATTGTCTTTGTCCCAGTTTTGATTTGCTTTGTTTGCAAGTTTTACATTTTAATTTATCTACTTTCAGACCGCCAGTATGGCTCTACTGATGATCTTTCGTATCTTACTAACTCTTGGTCATCCTCCTTTCGGGACTTCGACGAGTCCTTTTCTATTGCGCTAGACATATTTATAACCTTGACAGACTCTGGCTGTGGCTGGCACAAGTCAATTGTTTCTAAATTACCATCCTTTGGTTTCTATCCTTCTATCTGTGCCATTATCTCCATTATCCTTTTTTACCGTTTCATAGCTGCGGTTGTGGATGGCTATCGCTCACTTCCTAAACCTATTAACTCCAGTGTTCGTCAGGGTCCTGTCCTATCTCCAGTTTTATTTCTAATTTTATTAATGAACTTCTCTACTGTACCTCTAATTCTATCCACTTTTATGCTGATGACTCTACCTTGCACTATTAACGAGCTTTCCACAGTGACTCTCCATGCAATTACTTCAAAACTTGTGCAATGAGGCCATAGCACACTTATCTTCTGATCTATCAACCATTTCCAATTGAGGTCGACATAACCTTGTTTCTCTCTTTATTTACCTGTTTCAACCTTCCACACAACTATAACTTACTCTACAACAACAGTTAAATCAACCCTTCATCTTCTCTCAATAATTTTGTGTGACCTTTCTTGGAAAGGCCATTACCACTCTTGCTAAAAACAGCTTCCCAGAAGTTAGTGTGCTCAACCGTCTCTGTGGGGTTTTCAGCTCTGCATAGCTTCTTGCTCTGTACAGGGGTACTGTTCGCCCCTGTATCGTATTGTTCTCATGTGTGGAGAGGTTCCACCCATACCGCACTTCTCGAAAAGGTAGTCAAAAATATTTTGTCTCATCAACTCCTTCTCTTACTAATTCTCTACAATCTATATCTACATGCCGTAATGTTGCATCTCCCTCTCTTCTACTCTGTGTATACCTGCTCCCTTACGAAGAGTAGGTGGCACCCGCCTTTCAACACATGCCCACCCCTTTTCTGTCCTACTCTCTAACCCAAGAATGAACCGATTTTCCCAGCTTTTCTTCTACCCAACAAATAAACTCTGGAATTCCCTCCCTCATCCTATAATTTAAACTGCTTCAAGCTCCGTGTGCAGACATTTTGACTCTATCGAAGCTTGAATTAGCTTGTCTACTCTTTTAGTTGGGAAGGGGGGGGGGGGGGGAGAGCACTCATTACAGGCACCTTTGCCTTTTGTCTCCTTACACTTATAAACAAAATTTCCTAATCTCTGTTTGACAATGCTTAGGTAGATATCTTTATGACTGGCTTTTTACTCCTTTATTATCCCTAGCCTTAGTCGGCAGTCCTCCTGGAGGTTAATATCCAAATTGAAGCCACTTCCACAGCAAGTTGGCAGCAGAATTAGCACCCAATCGTAACAATTAACTTCAAATATGCATAGATAGTGCATCCAGGACCAAAACATACATACTGTATTTATGTATGTATGCGTATACGTATACATACTCGGGCACATACCCTATAGCTGGGGGTGGCCGACTCGAGAGAGAGCCTGAACAGAAACAACATAAATAAATACACAAGTATATACTGTATATATACTGTACAGTATTAACATACATAAATTAAAGACCGAGTACTGTACTCCACCCGGATTGCGGTTCCGGTCTCACGTCCTAATGACGGCGCTCCAGGCAGCCCTATTCAGAGCTGCCTCACTTGTCATGTATTTTTATTCAAAATCAGACCGTAAGGTCTGATCCCACTTCTTTCTTGGTCCACCCCTTGATGCAGCTCCCCTCATGTTCATGGACTTGCATCTTTTCACCCAACTTAGTTCATCCATCCTCTCCACTTGCCCGAACCATCCAAGCCTACTAGTACGCATCTCATCACTAATACTTGTGATACCTAACTGTCTCCTCAGCTCTTCACTAGATATCCTATCTTACAGTTTGGCCCCACACATCCATCTCACCATTCTTGTCTCATTAAGTTTCATTTTGTTGATATCCGCTTTGACAGGCCATGTTTCTGAAACATGTGTCATTGTGCTTCTAACACATGTAGCATACACCTTTCCCTTCAAAGGGAGAGGGAGTCTTCTCATAGTGAGTACTGTAGTGCCATAGTGGCAATAGTTATCTGAACTTTCCCCAGCCGCATCTAATTCTGGTGATAGTGGCAGCCTCGGCCCCACCACCAGCAGAGATGGTATCTTCCAAGTAGCATACTTGTCCACCATCTCCAGTGCCTCATTGCCAAAGTTAGCAAGGGAAGTGGTAATAAACAGGAATGAATGGAGAATGCTTGTGAATAGATGAGTGAACACGTGGTCATTTGGGGGAAGGGGTCGGCGCAAGTTGGACTAGATAATAGTCCATCAGGCGCCAGGCCCGGGGAGACGATTAGTATGAAGGGTGCGCCTGGAAGTGTGGTGGGCGGGCGGGCTTGTGGCTTCGGCTCCGCTGCATGTCTGCCTGCCGAGATCGGAACCTCTCCGGGTGGTCGGGGGAGTGCTGGAGGGACCTTGGTGACCCTGGTCTCTGGGTCTTCTCTGGATGACCTAGATGTGTGTGAATTTGTATTTTGTTTTTGTGTGTGAATTATTTTCTGTTGTGTTTTGTGTTGTCCCTGTTCTTGCTCTGTCTTGAGTCGGCCCCCCCCCCCCATAAAAAATAAAAAACAAACTAAAAATAAAAAAAGTATAACTAAAAAAATAGGAAAAGTAGGGATTGGGCCTGAGCATATAGATAGATAGCACTTTCAAGCTGATCATTGATCACAAGCTCACCTTTGCATACTATGCATACAAATTTCTCAACCTCGGACTTCTTCTTCGATAGAGGTCCCTTTATTCTAGTGCAGTGCTTCATCCCATGATGTATCCAGCAGCAGCAGACACTACACTGAATTGAGTTCGCACCCACCCCTTTTCTGCATACTGTGCATATATATATATACCGGTAATAAGATTTAAGCTTACTTTCATACCAATTTCAGCACATTTTATTATCTATCAGTCCTATAACTTACCAAGTAACTATAAACATATTAAATAAGTCAATAATTTAACATTATACTGTATATGTATATACTCAGGCACATACCCCATTGCTGGGGGTGGCTTACTCGAGACAGAGCCCGAACAGAAACCTTTAAAGCTCCAATTCTTAGGGTCTGGGACCACTTACACGTTCCTTCACCCCTTTCTCTGTCTCGTTGAGTAGGAGAATCTTACAAGGGGAGGAGGATTTCTAGGCTCCTGCCCTCAGAAGGAAAAGTAGGACAGTAGAAGGGACAGACAAAAAACAGCCAAGGTTGGGTAGAGGATGCCAAACCTCACTCTGGATAGGACCAGCCCTCACCCACACGATAACTTTCCTATTTAATTTACAACTTTAATTGCCACGATTCTTTTAATATTGTGCCAGCTATTGTGTGAGTGGATAGATAATGTGTATTGTGTTGCCATTTAGGCTGTATCAGGTGTCAAGCTCTGTTTAATGTTATCAACATGACACCTCTCTTTATGCTTATCTTCATTGTGAATTTCATTTTAACATTTAGAATCTATTTGTTAATTTTTTTAAAGAATCTTAAAGGAATTATATTTTTCATCAATATTTAGGTCATCATTATGAATAGAATATTGGTTACTATTATGTGATATTGTATTGTACCATATGAATGTTCAGATTATAAAAATTGACTCATTTAATCATTCATCCGATGATACCAATGTATATTATTCTAGCTACCTCCAGATGACTCTATTTAGTGTAGTTACTCTCTCTTATATCCAAAGCTCTGAAACGCTAATCTTGAACCTATAACACCGAGAGATAATTTCAAAGCTGAATACAGTACTATTGTTTGGAGGTAACTAGAGTAAAAGGTAAAATGGTGTGATCTGTTCGAAAGAGTTAAGGAGGTAACTCACACAACTTTTGTCTCAATTTTTGATTGTCAGTATTTTTGGACCTTTTGGCACTGGTATCAGAAATTAGACTGAAGATGGATTAATTTAGGTGATGGAATTATTCAAAAACTTTACCTCACAAGCTGCCAGACCAATTTTGACGATAAAAGTTGTGGGAGCAAGCGCACGTGTGATACCGGCTTGAAAAGATGTTGTGTTAACTAAAGTTGGTTTCAGAACCCTGGATTCATGAAGGATGGTTTCCACATAACGATAGAAACCCTTCACGCGACGGGTGATGGTGAGGCTGAGAATGTGAGTGGTTCTGACCCTCCCTGCTGAGGCTGCTGCTGAAGCTGCTGCACTATGCCATTTATTACACACACCCTCACTATCACACTCTAGGCCCGATTCATAAACTGATGCACTATACCATTTATTACACACACCCTCACTATCACACTCCAGGCCGGATTCATAAACTGATGCACTTAAGCTCTCTACCTTTTCCTTTGTTATCAAAATTATTAGAAATAAATAGTCATCTTTATGAAACAAGGTGATTTTTAAGTTCTCTTTCATAAATCAACACTCATTTGAGAGGATATAGACGACACCCTTATCACCTGTTTAAGAATACGGCCTTGTGCTATGCCATTCATGGGCATATTGTTTCTTATTTAATAACATCAGTGCTACACTATCTAATTATTCTTTACAGTATTTTGCACCGATCTTTCACTACCCAAATATCACAAGTGTCTGTACATTACTTTGGTACATTTTACAGTCACCCCTCAATTAAACTGCATTTGGTGGACAGCATATTTTAGCAGATAGAGGGTGAAGAGTATCCCACTAAAGGTTGTTACTAAATTTAACAAAAACTGGTGGTGAATACCTTGATAAGTAATATAACATTTTAAGGAGAGTGCATGAAAATGTAAGCTCGGGTTATATTCTGTGCATGAGAAGTGAAACTTATATTGATTAATGGGCAAAATTTTGAAATTCTTATATAAATATACAGCTATTAAGTGGTTATTTAACCCCTTCAAAAGCGGGGTTATTTCCATCTTATGGGGGGATTTCAATTTGCTGTAACTCGGGAAAAAAGAATTACGAGAAAAATAAACTGTGTAAGAAAGCTTGAATAATAGGCAGTACGTAGACACCAACCTGTCATTCATAGGTCCTCCTTAGCCTTCACAATGGCTGGTGGAAGTGGCGGTGTTTTTCCGTTTAATACACATGTTAGGTTTTAAACTCGCTGTAACTCTGTGAATATTTAAGGGTTACGGCAAAATGAAAGTGAGTAAGAAAGCTTGTATTCTGAGCTGTCATTCGTAGATCCTCTGTAACTGTCAGAGCAGCTGGCGGAAGTGACGCAGTTTTTCTGGAAAATACAGCGTGTATACATAAGTCTCCCGTTTGTCTTGGATTAATAATTTCGAGTCAGAAGTGGCTGAGGAAAGTTTAGAGAGCTGTTGCCACTCCTGACCATGAGAGGGCTTCCACCCCACCTTAGGGAAAGTGTACATTATATCTCGTGTGTTAGGCGTGCGATGACCTATGCCTCGGAGACGTGGCCGGTTAAAGCGGAAGATATCAATAGAATGGAACAGAATGACGAGATGGATATGTGGGGTTAATCTCAGGGACAGGGTATCGAGCGAGGAATTAAGAAGGTGTCTGGGTACCTGTATTAAGAGTGTCAGTGAAGTGATGCGCATGAGCCGACTTAGTTGGTTTGGACACGTGGAGAGAAGGGATGATCAGAACTGGGTGAGGATATGCCGGACTGTGAACGTGGGTGAAGCTGCGTGTAGGGGTGGACCTAGAATGACATGTGCTCGGGTACTCCGGTCCGATCTCAAAATAATGAACTTGACAACAGAGGCAACCCTGGCAGGCTTCGAAAGCCGCCATTTAGGACGTTAGACTGTAACCACATCCTCTGTGGACAAAATGGTCTAATCCGGCGCGCGTGCGCAGGGTGTAGTGAACACCACACTTGTGGGCGGCAATATTAAGCTCCATTCCTGCCTATAATCGTCATTTTACGATAAATATCGTTATTACTTATTCATATGCTCCTATTTTACGTTTAATATGAAGATAGTAACCTGTAACAAAAATAAAACAAGTGGGAATATCGCTTGTATGGTCAAAATCGCGAATTATAGTCAGCCGGTCCATTCATGAATTGTGAGCCAGCAGCGACGTACACCCTCTCTCTGGAGCCTACATCCACACTGAACCTCCCCTCCCTCTTCTCTCCACTCCATACGCTCGGTAGCAACACCACCACACCATGGAACCGGGTTCCAGATATTGGCATGATAAATACACCAATAAAGATGGTAATAAGAGGAAAAATAGGTGATAATTGAAGGGGGGGGGGGGGGATGTGGATGAGTGATATGAGGTATGGGGGGGGGGAAAAAAACATTGTTTTAAGTGCTACTGGGGCCTTTTAAAAGTTTTTTTTAGGCCTTACCTCTTAAGAGGGTCCTCGCCCTTGCCCACCAAAACCTCTTAAGAGTGTTCTTGCCGTTCCCGGGTTAAGCTTGTATGTATGAGGGAGGTAGCGTCCCTGACTTATGCATGTTGCTAGAGAGAACACTAATAGTGCTGGCAGTGAATGAAGGTTTCTATGATAGCAGCTCGAGACTAAAAACCATAACTTCTTTATGGATTACTCGGTCTTTAAATTGTATGTAAGCATCATGGTGCTCCTCTGTGTAAATGCCAGAAATTGGAAAAAGAAGAAGCTTTTGCATGTTTGTTGTATGGGTCTTCCAAATGATTTTTAGGTAGACATAGACTCAGAATATTAAATTTTTCAAAGATAGTGTTAATGCGAATTTTCTAGTAATTATATTAAAGTTCGTTGCTAACTGCTGGGAGAGATTATCTGTTTTATATGAGGGCTGACTGTACTTTAATTACACTTCTGCACATTAGGTATCACACAAATGGAACTCAATGTTGTTCACATCAAAACACTAGATAACTACTCACAGTTCTGAAGGATATTTCCATTATAGTGTACATTACTGTACGTACAGTATATACTGATTTATATTACAGTATATACTGATTTATATTACAGTATATACTAATTTATTTATGTTTTCATTTGTTTTTTAATGTGCATTGTCAATGGAAATGGAGGGTTGACTGTAATACTGTACACATATATTTTTAAACAGTATTTCATCTGAACACCACAACAAAACAAAAGGATAGATATACAGGGTGTTCCAGAAATATGTGCCGAAAATCAGGGGATGTATTCCTGACACATAATTGAATGTAAATCACTAAATGACCATATAAGCAAATATCAATAGTTGTCGAGTTACAGCACCTGCTTGAATGCGTTTTACTCCGAGAATTGCTTGTAAATTAAACATTTACCAAGGACAACGTGATTTATTAACAAAATAAAACTGTATTTCCAGTATGACAATAACATTTACAGTAAATGTTCAAAATTCTGTGTAAATGAAACATTTACCAAGGACAACGTGATTTATTAACAAAATACCTAAGCAAAACCTTGGTCGTTTATGGTATGTTACCGCGTACAGGGTGATATATCTCTCTCTCTCTCTCTCTCTCTCTCTCTCTCTCTCTCTCTCTCTCTCTCTCTCTCTCTCTCTCTCTCTCTCTCTCTCTCTCTCTCTCTCTCTCTCTCTCTCTCTCTCTCTCTCTCTCTCTCTCTCTCTCTCTCTCTCTCTCTCTCTCTCCTCTCTCTCTCTCTCTCTCTCTCTCTCTATCTCTCTCTCTCTCTCTCTCTCTCTCTCTCTCTCTCTCTCTCTCTCTCTCTCTCTCTCTCCAGTATCTGATACTGCACACACGAACTTATCATTACGATTCTTATTACTAACTTAGGTACAGGTTATCACATACTGTACATTCTACAGCTTTCGGCACATTCCTGACAAACGTGTCATCTTTGCTGTGTGTTGTATTACTTTACGGTCGTTAAGTAATTTCGCATCTGTCTCAGACATTTTGTACAATCCCTGGATTTAACACTCCTGGCAGACCTCGGAGGTGCTGTAACTCGAAAACTATTGAGAATTGCCAATATGGTCATTTCGTAATTTACATTCAATTATGTGTCAGGAATACATCCCCTGATTTTCGGCACATATTTCTGGAACACCCTGTATACAGTACTGTAACTTCTGTATATAAATACCACTGTGGGCTAAAGGTATCACATCATGGTGATGTTTGCTATTTTTCTTCCCACTAGCATCTTGGTATTTCATAACTAATCTTTGCTTAATAGTTAGCATTCCAACTTATATATTGCTAGTATGAACTTTGCTTTACGAAGCTTACCTATGGCTCTGTAGTAGTAGGATATATTTGATATATATGTTTGGAGTACTTGATCTTAATTAATTTGTACCTTGGGAAGTAATGTGAAATGATCTTTTGGCCAATTAAGACTGAGCTAGAATGCTGCTATATTCTCCGAAAGGGTCATTCAGAGAAAATTCATATTAAAATAATAAAAAAATATGTTAATGGAACTGTACATATACAGTATATGGTACACTGGGAGTACAAATTTATTATTTTTTATCCCTTTTCTAATGTTTTGGAATTATTTTCCAATGTTTCAAGTAATGTCAGTGGATCCTAGATATTTAATTAAATTATAACTTACTTCAGTACTAAAGAGCCATATTTCAGTTTCGCCTAGTACTGTAATCCTCACTTGTACAAGATGCTTAACTACTGTACAGTCGGTTAGATGCAGTGTGCAACATGCCATAAGTATTAAACAAAGTGTGAACATCTAATTTCAGTAAGCAAGTATTGTTGGTGCAGAAAAGAAACTGAGATTAACATTTGTTTTCCTTTAATATTTCTGTGATTATGTGAATATCTTTTTATGATATAAAACTCAAATCAAATGCTGTATTATAGTATTAGAGTTACTTGCAAAAATTAACTAACCAGGAGAAAATATGAAGTTATGGGATGATTGCAAGTGTAGTTGACCGAGTATCGTACAGACACCCACACCCTCCTCACCGCTATGCCTTATATACCAAGGTTGAACTAACAGCGCCTTAGCTCCACAGGTCTGCTGAGACACCTCGCCTTCATAGTACTCTATATTCTCTGGCTATAATGTACTGCTAACACATGTATTCCTCTGTGCTGTCTACTTTGTGTCTTGAGAGCTAGAGTCCCTTTCATTACAGTAAAAGAGACTTATCTACGTTCAAGATCTGTAGTAGATTATAATTATAGTAGGCCTATACCAGTACAGTACTTTTGTTTATATAGAATTGATTTGATGAGTTGTGTACTGATCATTTTGGTTCTTATCATCACTGCTTTATATACATACATATTTTGAATATTTGTAGAATACATCATGCAATGAAACCCAAAATGAATGTGGGAAGACTTGTGTTGCTTATTTAAATTATACCATCAACATGTTTCTTTTGCCATGTTGAAAGGGATCTCTGCTGCAAGCTTGTGTATTGTCATTGGATTTCTTATTGCCCTATATTGCATTAACTGCTAACCATGTATTTCTCATGGCTGCACATTCTCTCTTTGCTCTCTCAACTGCATGACAGAATCCTGGCTATATGAAGAAAAACTTTGTGATATGTATTGAGACGCTCCATGCACCAGATGTGGCCGCCTTGGACAATGTGAGTCACTCTTATAGTAGTTACTTTTCAGTCTTGAGGGTCCTTTTAATAGGTATGCTCACAGAAGCCACATGTTGGCCAGTTATTGTCTGAATTGTTTGATTGATGGCTAGATATGGGCTACAGTGATCATTCAAACTCACACCAGGGCCCTTCAGTGTCATAGAACATCCTTACGATTGCAACCTGTTGATTTTGAATGACCTCGTTGAGCAAAGGTAAGCTTTTAAAAGGGGTCAATAAGCACCTGTGCCTCATTTCAAGCCATTTATCGCACGACTCAAATAATACTCACATCAGTCAGCGTTCCTAATGATGCCAAATATTTTGCATTTTATATCGGTTGTACTTTACAGCCAGAGCCAATAATTCTCCGACAACCAAGATGAGTATGTATGTATGTATATACTCAGGCACATACCCCTTGGGGGTGGCCGACTCGAGACAGACCGAACAGAAACAACATTTAAAGTTCCAATTCTAAGGATTCGGGAACACTTTCGCGTTCCCTCGCCCCTTTCTTTCTCGTCTAGTAGGTGAAGATGAGAAACTGAAAACAATAATTCAAAGATTAAGCACTTTATTTAGACAATCCTCATATATTTTTTTCTAATAATCTTTTAATCTAATAATCTTTTTTTCACTCATTAAATTGTCTGATTTATGTGTTAATTTAATGGATTTTTTTTGTTATCTAGATTGTCACCAAACTTATGAATCTGTTTATCATTACAACTAAAAAAAATAATAATAATTACAATTACAGAAAGTTATTGATCATACTTTTAACATTAATGCTTTTATTTGAGGTATATAGTTTGCACAGCGCTGTTTTATTACTAAAACTGGCAATGGTTTAGACGAGTACTACAATCCGCTTTGTTTGCATGTATTTTTTTCCACCCTTTGCCCCAATAAAGGAAAATAGCTACACGACATAATGCCAGCAGCGTTTGATTTATGAGAGATAGAGACTTTGCCTCCAGTGACACTATCACCACCACCTTGTGCACTAGGTGTCGGTTAGCACCCTCTTGTTTTAGTTATCTTCTCGAATATTGTTAATTAATTTTGACTTTACATTCAGGCCTCCATAGTAAATGAGTTCTTTAAATATTATTACTACTTGTAAGTTCTGCCATACAGTATACCCTAACGTACCTTATCATACTATACACAGTCCATTCTCTGTGTGTGAGAGTTTTTGGGCGAGACAAAACGTCATGTAATGGGAATTTGCGTTGTGTGAATAATAGAAACCTACTGTATGTTAAAATGGATTGGTGCATGCCCCTTTGGGGAACTTATATTTACAGTAATTATTTTTCCCACATAATATCCTTAATATTACTTACCTAAAATTGATTGTACAGTACAGAACTACCAACCACAGACACACAAGTCTCTTACTTTATGCTAGTGCTGGAAGAGTAATATTAGTTCACATCACCAAAATATCATCTTCACAAATTTTTATTTTCCCCGCCGTTTTATTCTTCGGGCCAGCCCTACGAGCGTGTTATTATAAAACTCGGTAATTTAGTTAAACTAATATAATAATAATGAAAGTAATCAAGATGTTAACATTTTCATGCACCAATGGTTGCCGTTTAGTATTCAGAAATAGAATTCTCTTACACTCATAATTCTCCAAAATTGGATTTATGCCCAGAGCTCGCTCTAAGACATCTGCAGAGGTTGAAATAACCAAACTAAACCTTTTTAAACCCCCCTGATAATCACAAAGGCTTTTTAGTATCTCAGAAAGGGCGCAAATTGCATCTATGTGCGGAAAGGGGTTAATTTGGATTGAAAATATCTGAACAGTAGGAGATAAGGTTCTAATACACTTCCATTGGCACATACATAATTACACAAATATAAAGACTGAGTGCTCCACACAAAGTGCAATTCCAGTCTTGTCCAATATTTGCTTTTGCTTTATTCACTTTTACAACTGGATTATAATGTAAAACTTGCAAAACAATAATTTAGGAAATGGAGTTAAGATAAGATTATTGTGTGGTTAGGTATAATGCAAAGGACAAGTAAAAGAATTATGGTAGATGGTTTCTATTAGTTATGTTTGTATATAACTACCTGTACTAATGGTGTGATAAATTGTTGCTACTGTACTTAGATTATCTCTGAAACATACATGACTTTACACCTTTCAGTCAGAAGATGCCATTGTTATATTGTAGATACTGTACCTCTAAACAATATTATTCAACTTGGCATGGTAGTAGCATAAATCTAGAAAAGATATCTGGTTGAAGGGGTTATTAGGTGAATGACTAAATATACTTGTAACTGACTGACTGACATGCTAATATAACTGATGCATGTTAATGTATGTGGTGGACTAATTATTTACTACAGTACTCTTATTAACTTCTCTTTTGGTGACGGTTTATCTTTTAATTTGATCATATATTTTTGATTTTATCATATTTCAGTAGGTAAGTTACAGGTAACTGAATGAAGCTGTTTATTGATAGTATAATTTAGCATAATGTTGCCATATACAACAATATTTTTAAAATTTACTTTATATTTCGGTACAGTATAAATTTAACTTCAGTATAAATACTATTTTATTGCAATAGTAATTATTGTTGGAGGATAAAGGATGTTTTACATAAATGTTTTTCTGGCAGGTTTTTGACAGCATTTTTGTACTAACATTTAGATACTACAAAGCATTTTTGCATTAATGTTGTCAACTAGACTAAGGTAGATTACTTTGGGTGGAAAAAAAATACACATCGCTGGTACTCAAAGGGTTAACAATAAATTTTGCTACTACAATTTAGTAATAGGTGAGCAAATAACATTGGGACAAGGCAATTTTCTGTCAAGACAAAACTGACTAGAGTGATACCGGTAGCAAGAGTAAAATTTAAATTATGCTATTGTACTTTAACCCCTAACTGTCGGCGAGCAACATAAGTCGAGTTAAATAAAGCTGGACTATGTGGCGGCGCTCGACATAGGTCGAGTGGCAATTTCAGCACTTAATGTTGCTGAGAGAGAGAGACAAGTGGTGGCAGGAGAGTAGCGAGCGTATGACTGCTCCAGACCACCGCGGCGAACCTACTGACACGAATCTCACCTCCCTCCTCCCTCTCTCACTCGCTATATACGGAATTGTATGGGGAAAGTGCCTAATTACATGCTTTTTGCACTCGCGTTGCACGGTTATTGCAAGAAAACTAGCCATCATAAAAGGATCGTTATGGTGTCATTCGAAAGCTCTGTTTATGCCCTTTCAGGGATAGATACTTGTTTTACGTTCTGGGTCTTATTTAGGCATGAAAATGATCACGTAAACAGCCCTATTTTGGCTAAAAACACCCCGCTGGGCGGTACATATAAATAAACCGCATAGGCCGCTCTTAAGGTGTTAAAAGGTTAACCTTTCCAATCAGATGATACCATTATTAAATTAATTTATAGATTTTATTATTCATTTTAAGCTACCTCGAGAATTTGTTTAGTAAGTCTTAGCTAGATTATTACTTGAGCTAGTCTCTAATTTTTTTTTTTCATAGGTCATTCCTAAACTTAGTAAAATAATTGGGATTACAATAACATTATTAATTCAAAGAAAATAATTTTGATCAAAGGAATTAACTGTTCTACTTTCCTCAGGCTCACAAGCTGACCGGAGAGAAGCTGAAGATTCGTGACGTTGTGACAATAGACATCGCCAACGACCCCGTCAAGTCTGCCGATTACAAGTCAGATGAAGACCCCACTAAATTCAAGTCTCAGAAAACTGGTCGAGGTCCCTTGCAAGGCCCACAGTGGTGGAAGAAAGTAAGTGCTCATATTAAAGTTCTTGAATAATACTTCTAGTTTTTATATTTTCTTTTTCTAATTATATACCGGTATATATATACAGTACAGTATATATATATATATATATATATATATATACATATACATATACAGTACTGTATATATACAGTAGGGTCCCGCATAGAACGTGTTCACATAGAACGTTTCCCCTATAGAGCGAACGACCAAAAATATTATTCCAAAATTTTCGTTAAGAACAAATGTGTTCTGTTGAAGCGATTCTGCTTCTAAAGTAGGGCAAATCTGGGGAGTTCTCTATTATAGTACAGCGGATAAGGAGAAAAATTTTCACTTTCTGACTATAGCGTTATACTTTCTACATTCATACTAAGACCCAATGGGAACATTTTAAAAGGTGGAGGGAATCTGTATCTTCATGCTGGTGCCTGTGGCAGCCCCTTTTCAATTAATTTCCATTAGAGTTCTGAAACACTGCTTTTTGCCCCAAACTGTATACCGTGATAGAGATGTCAAACTAGTCTCAAATGACTCGTCTGGACAAGGAAAACAAATTATATTCAGACAATGTTTGGCTAATGTTGACCGTTTGACTTGTACAGTTGGTTCCTGTAGTTTAACAAATTAGGGACAATTGGCAACATTTCTTACCGAATTGTAGCACGATGATAAACTACAAGAGACTTTACAAGTCAAACAGTCAACATTAGCTAAGCATTGTCTGAATATAATTTGTTTTCCTTGTCCAGACGAGTCATTTGAGACTTGTTTGACATCTCTATCACGGTATACAGTTTGGGGCAAAAAGCAGTGTTTCAGTACTCTAATGGAAATTAATTGAAAAGGGGCTGCCACAGGCACCAGCATGAAGATACAGATTCCCTCCACCTTTTAAAATGTTCCCATTGGGTCTTCGTATCTGTGTACAAAGTATGATGCTTTAGTCACAAAGTGCACAATTTGACCAAAAATGGTTCCTTGTCAGCTGCCCTATTAGAGTGCCCTGTTATCATACAGGGTGCCTGACTCGTGACAAATATTTATATATACTTACTTATAAATGCATATAAATACTTGTAAATACATATTATGAGGAGATTACTTACCACACACTTTATTTGAAATAATTATCATTATAGCATAGCCTAACTAGTCGTCCATTTCCGCCGCTTTCGGCCGACAAGGTAAGCAGCTTGACTGGCCAATGTTCTGTTTTCATGGTCCCAAGCATTCAATTCTTTCATCATTACCACCAGGCCCACCCTCATTAACACTGAATGCACTAAAGCCCTAATAAATGTGAGATAAGACATTTGGGCAGAACAAATCTTGTAAACAGGTGGTTTTTCAACACAATGGAAGTTAGGTCTTCTCCTTCTTGCGCAAGTGAAGTCGGATGTCGAATTCACTCGGATTTCGTATCCAAGCAACAAACACCTTGACGTGGCAGATTCATGGAGTTCAGTGTACTTGTTTGTTTGTTTTTGTATATGTTTTCTAGTTTGATACCGAGTCATTATTTTTGCTCTCTTTTTTCGGGTTTTGGCTGGAATATTTTGTTGTGAACATGGAATTAGGGAATGTTTGGGGTAGGCTATGGTACGTACGGAAGGATCAATCGACCAATATAGATTTTTCCTATAGGTTATGTGTTTCACATAGAACGACCTCGTTTATCGACCAATTTCTCGTTCTATGTGGGACCCTACTTATATATATATATATATATATATATATACCGGTTTATATAATTTTTGTTTTTTTACCCCTAAACACTTTTAGCAATATAATTGGTATATACCCCTGGTGGTAAAGAGTCCTTCACATTTAATGGAGGGAAAAAAAAGTGTGCCATACATATCCTAATATGTGCAACACAAGGCGACTAAGCGCGGGAATGGCGATAATTTTAACCAAGTCATTCTATAAAGTTTGTTATGGAACTGTCTGGTTGTAGCACTGTTGAGGCTGGTTTGCAGAGAAGTGCTGCAGAGGGACTGGTAAGAGTATTATGCCAACATCAGTTATAGTGATATGTGCTGAAAGGCAACCCTGTCTGAGCCATTACTAGGAAATGGATAAAGACATTTAACCCTCATTACTAGATAGTGTTTTTGTACATTTCAGGCTCTGTCTCGAGTCCGCCACCCCTAGCTATGGGGTATGTGCACAGTAACATTGCCTGAGTATATACATATATACAGTGGCTCGCTGGTGTAGTGACTAGCGTCTTGGACTTCCACCCAGAAGGCCCAAGCTCACGCCCACGCTCGGCGCATTACAGATTTTTCACAAGCACTGAGTCATTACCGTCCCTCATGAGCAAGGGGATGGGGTAGTAGTACAGGACCCCAATGGAAATACGCCTAATCGGCCTTATTGGGCTATCCTTAGCTGGCTTAGCATGCGCTAGCTTTAAGAACTATTACAGTATATTTTTATTATTATTCATTGATATATAATAAATTAAGATGGCTGATTTCAATAATATCTGGTTGTTGTTGTTGTTGTTCCCCAAGCTGCCTGGCCGAACAGCCCCAAGGCCCCGAGTAAGGCCAAGGCCATAAACGAGCGCCCCCACAGAACCCTCCCTGCCGACCACAATAAAGCCTGGGTGACCGAAGCCACTCCATGGCGGGGAGCTGAGAGGGTGCGTAAACGCCCGGGAAACCAAAGCCCCACCCAGGGCCCTGTGCCCCTCACCAATTATGAAGAGAAAGTTGAGGGGCAAAGGAATAATGTGACGCTTTAGCTTCCAATCTTGGTAGATTGGGAGGTCAATCCACGGAAGAGACGCCATCACTTGAGATCTAGAAAATATATAAGTAAAAGGAACAGTCAGAGTAAGCTATGGGTATGGCAGAGATCGCTCAGGTCTCACTCTGATAGACTAGCCCATCGCCATAATATCTGGTTGTATTATTACAGTGTGACCCAGTGATGACGTGCTACAAGCTGGTGACTTGCGAGTTCAAATGGTTTGGGTTGCAGACCAGAGTAGAGAAGTTCATTCAGGATGTGGAGCGACGACTGTTTACTAACTTCCACAGGTGAGGGAGAAGCTTGCCAGACAACTCATCCAAAGTCAACTAAACCAGTCCTAGATTCCTAACCTTGGTTGAGTTGGCACTGATTGAGATATACTGGTTGAAATGGACTACTGATAAGTTTCAGTGGTGGGTATCAATCATTAGATTGTCTAAGATGATTCTGATACTGACTTCCCAAATTGACTAATTCCTTGAACATGACGATGGTGCATTGTTATATGTGCGATCAGTTTGCTTGGGAACCAGATTGACTTGCTCATGTAGTAATGTACACCCTAAGTGGTTGATTGTGTTTATTTCAAAAATTTATTTTATTAAGCGTTGTTTCCACATAGCGATTTTGATTAGTTCTTTTGCCTTTATCTTGTGTCGTCCTAGTTTTGGTTTGTTTATTTTGCAAGTTTTACATTATAACATCTAGGAGTGAAAGAAGATAGCTTCTGAACTAGCGTCAGAGCTATGACTGTCGACATCAACAATACTCAACACGTAGAATATATACAGTTTATCACAATATCTTGTGATTCCACATGTTTTTAATATACTGTCTATGACCACACTAAGTGCTTATATAGTATAGTAGTCATGGAAATTCCACATGCAGCTGATAATGACTACTAACATAATTATAAACTGATTAATTACAGCATAACAAAATGGCATAACAAATACCTTCTGACTTTTAAATATAAATATACAGTACGTTGTTTATGATTATAGGTGGAGTGTGAATAAATTCTGCTACTTGGGCGATACGGTTTCCACCGGAGGTGGCGCTGAAACTGGCTCCATTGCTAGAGTCAGAAGTGGCTGGGGAAAGTTTTGAGAGCTGTTGCCACTCTTGACCATTAGAGGATTCCCACTTCACCTTAAAGGGAAGATGCATACCTTGTGTGTTAGTAGTGCGATGACCTATGCCTCGGAGACGTGGCCTGTTAAAGCGGAGGATATCAATAGAATGGAACTGAATGAGAATAGAACGGTGAGATGGATATCTGGGGTTAACCTCAGGGATGGGGTATCTAGTGAAGAATTAAGGTGGTGTCTGGGTATTAGGAGTATCAGTGAAGTGATGTCCATGAGCCGACTTGGTTGGTTTGGACATATGGAGAGAATGGATGATCAGAATTAGGTGAAGAAATGCCGACTGTGAACGTGGGGGGAGCTGCGTGTAGGGATAGACTTAGAAAGACTTAGGATCAGGTACTCCGGTCCGATTTTAAAACAAAGAACATGACAACAGAGGTAGCCCACGACAGGGTCGCTTGGAATGCCGCCATTTAGGATGTCAGACTGTAACCAGTCTAACCCCACACTGTTGACAATACGCTCTCTAAACTTGTATGCATTACATTTTTGTTGTTGTTGCTGTTCCCCAGGCTGTCTGGCCGAGCAGCCCCAAGGTACCGAGCAAGGCCAAGGCCACAACCGAGCACCCCCACAGAACCCTCCCTGCTTACCACTAATAAAGCCCAGATGACCGAAGCCACTCCTAGGCGGGGAGCTGAGGAGGGTGCGGAAACATCCGTGAAACCAAAGCCCCACCCAAGGCCCTGTGCCCCTCAGCAATTATGAAGAGAAAGTTGAGGGGCAAAGGAAAAATGTGACGCTTTGGCTCCCAATCTGCCAAATTCTAGCTTGGCAGTAGGGAGATCAATCCACGGAAGAGACACCGTCACTTGAGATTTAGAAAATATATACGGTAAGTAAAAGGAACAATCAAAGTAAGCTTTGGGTATGGCAGAGAATGCTCGGCTCTCACTCTGATAGACATCACCACATGACTAGAGCCCAATCCTCTCGGCATCAGCTAGGAAAGGCCCTAGAAAGCCGCCTTTGGCGGGGGGATAGCTCCCCTATTTTAACTCCTTTCGGAGTTGGGCACCCACCATTAAATTATTGTAAGCAACAATACTGTATGCAAAGACTACAATATGTGTCAGCTACAGAAATATCGACACACAGCTTATAATAAAAGATTTGTTGAAGGAGAAGGAGGGTGGATAGCTCCTCAATATCGTTTTTTCAAAAGGGTAGGCTGCTTACAGTCCGAAACAACTGCCACAGGCGGCAACTTCTGGCAAACCTTGGTAGAGAAAATTCAGAGTCAATAGTATCATAACTCGGTATACCACCCTATCTATGACTGCCTAATTATTTTAAGTATAGAAAAATGATGACATTAAAAACAGTGGCGGGCACCGTGGTGTGCTCCGCTTCATGTCTGCCTGATGATAGGAAGATGTAAAGGAGATGTGAGAAAGTATAGTTTCCCTTACAGAAGTATAAATAAATGGAATCAGTTAGAAGATAAAGTGGTGTGTGCAAAAAATATCCATATTTTTAAAGAAAAGTTAGATAATTGTAACTATGGAAGTGGGACAATACGAGCCTAAAAAGCTCAACCCCTGTATACTACAATTAGGTAAAACACCACTTTCCATGTGTACTTGTGTATCATTCTGTGTCGGAAGAAGGTGTTGGCTATCCACAGCCTCCTCCCCAAACATACGTCCACAAGTGCAACTACCATTCCTATTCACCTCTGACGGTACACCCCACCCTCTCGCCACTCCATCAACTTCCCTACCACCCACCTTCCTATTTATATCCCCAATCAGAAATATTCGTTGTGAGCACGCTCACGTGTGAATCTGCTTGACCTGGGTTCGATCCCAGCCCAGGCGGATATTTAGTGGGTATTGTAGACTTGTAGCACATCCTAGCATGATTCACATGCTTGCACCCAGTCGGGGGACACCTCGACGACGTATACAGACTAATAACACATATAAAGAAGCCACTCCAACAGCTTCCTCTCAGACTCTCTCTCCAACACCCCTTCTCCCCTCTCTACACTCTTCAGAAAAATAGGAAAAAGTAGAATGTAGATACGAGGTGCCGTTGTAAAGGCTTATCCCTCAATACCTTCATCTGACCTGACCTCTTTCGCTTTTGCTAAACTTATCCAGGCACGCCTCAACATTCACCCAGAACTCCTCTTTCTCTCTCACAGTTTTATCCTCTTTCAGAGCATACACACAACTACCCACATTTGTATTCTTACTTTCATTCTCACCCACACAATCCTTGCACCCACAGAACCATAGTCTCTTACACGCTCCTTCCATTTGTTACTTACAAACAAACACGCACCTTCTTTCGCTCCCTCATTCTCACCCACTCTGACACACATACCTATTCCACACTCCTACTCTCTCACCTAGGTTATATATGCAGTATATCCAGAGGCAGTACTCCTCGTTATCTTGCGATGGGTGAAGACTAGAACTCTCTAGACCAAGTGGTTCAGTTTTTATTGTGAAAATAAGTAGGTCAGTTATAGCCGCTGCAACCCTGAATTTGTGTGAATGCTCGAGTTATATCATTTTCGGATACACGTATCTTGGCAAATAAATGGCCTAACCTAGGTTATATACATACCAGAGGCAGTACTCGTTATCTTGCGATGCGTAAAGACAAGAACACTGTATATTAAGCGGTTATTGTGTGAGGTGGAAAATAATAATGAGTGTTTTGTCATGTTACTGAGAATTGTCCGAATGCGGCGATGCAGTATCTGCGGCTACCGTCTATTTACATTCGTTCAACAATTGATTATGGATTATGTATTAATTTTGATTATATTGATTACTGATTTATTTCACCATTGTAACCATTCCTAAGTCACTCTCTACTACTTTCATGCCACGTATGGGACTACAGAAAATCAACACAAGCCAGCAAGAGCCAGACCTATGAGAGTTCCGTATCGAGCTCAGTGGTCTGGTTAATCTGCTCTACATAACTAACTAACTAAGCAAGCAAGAGTCAGTTGACTGACTGGTTATGCGTATTTGTTCTTGTTGGTTATACAGACCATCTGCTAAGACAACAAAACTTTCTCTAGTGCTATTTTAAGTGGTTTGATTGAAACCATGAAATAATGCAAGGGAGATATGTAGGTCAGCCAGGCAATGCGGGGCAAACTGGATATGAACTCCATGGATTCCAGCCGGGACAAACAAGGCCCAACACATATCCCTGACCAACATTGTCCCCATCAATGCAAACCTCGTTAGAGGCGACATCCTCGACGAGGCTGGGAGAAAGGAATTACTCTCTACTGCCAGACACCTCAAGACCTCTACAGATTTCCACCAGGTATACATCACCAGAGACCTGACCTTCAAACAGCGCCAAACTCTTAAAGAGAGGAGAAACGCCCAAAATGGTGCTACAAACCCGTCCCCAGGGCCCCCCAACACAAACACAACAACCCCAAGCCAAAACCAGCCCAACCCCCCTCCAACTGACCCTGCCTCTCCTACTCCCACAACACAACCAGCAGCACAAGCCCAGACAAATGTCACAGCCAGCCACCCCCAGCCAACTGCACAAACAAGCCAAAACCAATCAAAAAACGAGCCCCCACCCGCCCCCATCCCCCACCGAACACCCCCCCACCAGCTTCCTACTCAAAACTAAAAATCTCCCTAACAAATGTAAACAGCCTCCCCAACAAAATCCCCCTCATAACCAAACTATGCCATGACTCAAACCCCGACATCCTCTGTATTTCAGAGACATGGCTAACCCCCACTATCGTCGATGCCCCCCTATCTATAAATGGCTTCACTCTAACTAGGAACAAATCACCCTCAGGGATTCCCAAACATGGAGTATGCATCTATACCAAAGACAGTATCAAAATATCATGCCCCACCAACCCAAACTTCATTAATACCATAGCAATATACCTCCATAAATACAACCTATACGTACTACTTACCTACCGCCCCCCATCTAACACGGTAAATGAAGACCTCGAGCTGATAAACTACATAGCCGACTTCAGCACAGGCAAGGAAATAATAATCGTGGGCGACTTCAACCTCCCAACCATCCGCTGGTTAGAACCCGAACCTTCCCTGGGTGCATCAGCACGTGACACCCACTTCCTCAACCTCTTTCAGGTACTAGGCCTTACCCAGTGGGTCCGAGAGCCCACATTCATCCCCTCCGGAAACATACTTGACCTAGTCCTAACTACAGAGGCAGACAGACTACTGAACATCACCACCAACCCCCCACTCCGCCACTGCGGCCACTTTGTCATAACCCTCAACTACCTGTTCCAAGACTGGGACCCTCCCAACACCCCCCACAATACAACCATGATAAGAGACTGGGCCAAAGGAAACTACAACCAGATCCAAAACTGCCTGAGACAGATTGACTGGGACTATGAACTCCAAGCACGTGACTTAGACAACCTCAACTTCTTCCTTACCTCCACCCTCCTGGACCTAGTCAACCGACATGTCCCGCTAAAGGAACCCAAATGTTCCGGCCCCCCCTGGCTCAGAAAAATTCCCAAACACCTCACAAGACTCCGATCCAACCAATGGAAGCAGTACAAAGAAATGAGGAGAATCCATGGCGGACAGTCCCATCAAGCGCAGCAATCCCTCTTCACCTTCAACTCCTCCAACGACCGACTGAGAGCAACAACAATCTCACTACAATCCGACTACGAAAACAACCTAGCCAGAAATCGCAGCCTCAAACCGAAACTATTTCACTCATATATCAGGAATAAAAAAGTAAGCAGAACCCGGATAGGCCCACTAATGATCAACGACACCCTCACCGACTCACCAGAAGCAATGGCGGCATCCTTCGCCGAAGCCTTCTCCGGGGTGTACGAAATAATCCAGCCAGTGAACCCATTCCCCCACCAGATAGGAGCCGCCCCCCTCCCGACAGTCCCCATCAGGCACTCCGAAGTACTGAACCTCCTAAAGTCCCTAAAACCCGACAGCGCTATGGGGCCTGACCTCATCCATCCCCGCCTCCTGAAGGAATGCGCTGCAGAACTTGCCGTTCCCCTCACTGCACTCTTCACCCTCTCCCTAGCCACCGGGACAGTCCCACCAACCTGGAAGGAGTCCCACGTCTCGCCTATCTTCAAGAAAGGAAGCAAATCAAACCCGCTAAACTACCGCCCCATAAGCCTAACCTCAGTTGTATGCAAGACCATGGAACGACTGATCACTAAATCTCTCTACAGCTTTCTGGATGACCATCTCCTGTTCGACAACAACCAGTTTGGCTTCAGGCCTTCCAGATCCGTGGTCGACCAACTACTACTGACCTACAACTACATCACCACACAATATGACAAAGGTGAAACAGTAGACCTCATCCTGTTCGATTTCCAAAAAGCGTTTGATAAAGTCCACCACCAAACCCTGCTAAACAAACTGAGAGACATAGGAATATCGGGGAACCTCCTTAGCTGGATTAAGAGCTTCCTGCTCGACCGAAAAATGAAGGTCTGCATCAACGGAAAAACAAGCTCAGCAAGACCAGTACTCAGCGGGGTCCCCCAAGGCTCCGTCCTAGGCCCACTGCTGTTCCTCATCTTCATAAACCACATAGGATCACTACTAAGCTGCCAATACTTCATATTTGCAGATGACCTGAAAATATACCTCAGCTGCCCATCATCCTCATACCAAGCCCACAGTGGTATGGCAACCCTCCAAGAAAACATCGACCGGCTGCATGAAATTGCCTCTTCGTGGGGTCTAAGGTTTGCCACGGAAAAATGTGCTCACATGCGCTTCTCCCGCCACAAAACGAACCAGCCTACACAACCCATCTACTTCCTCCAAAACCCATCTACTTCCTCCAAAACCTGCCCATCCAGCCATCAAACCTGCAGAAGGACCTTGGGGTATTCGTCCCAACAACCCTCAAATTTCACCACCATATCCGCCAGGCGGTAAACAAAGCGGGAGGAGTCGCCCAAAACCTGCTCAAGAGTACTGTAAACCGCTCCCCCCAATTCATGTTATCCCTCCTAAAGGTCGACCTAAGACCCATCCTCGACTTTGCGTCCCCACTCTGGAACCAAGACTACCTGACCGACAGCAGACTCACAGAGTCTGTCCAGAGAAGATGGACGAAGCAGATCTCCGGCCTTAGCGACTACCCATACGACGAGCGCCTACAAAGACTCAAACTCCACTCAGTCAGGGGCAGACTGATCAGGTACGACCAAATCTACTGCTACAAGATCTTCCATGGCCTCTCACCCATCAACCCCACCGACCTCTTCACCATGGCCCCTAGGACTGGCACCAGAGGCCACAGTTACAAAATCCAAGTACAGCACTGCTCCTCTGAAGCCAGAAGAAGATTTTTCTCCCACAGAGATTTCACTAAAACACTCAAAAAACACACATCTAAAACACCTAACATACATCTCAAACAAACTAAAAAGCTAGTCTCCAACGAGGGCACAATATAAACTAACTATCTCTGCCGGACTCCCAGTAACTGCTACTAATCGTGCATCTAGTTAGAGTGCCCGTATTCATGTCTTGGGCCCCCACTGAACATAGCTGCTCCGTGGACAGTGCGTGGCCCTACCTGGTAAGTAAACCTGGTAAGGGCCGCATATAGCCCAACTGTATTATGGTTCGGCACCACTGGTGAGAACGGTTCCGCGCGGCCTATTTAATGGCTAACTCAGCTAAACTCGCGCATATTTTACCGTACCGTATGGCGCGGCAAAGAGAAGACAGAATGAGACCACAGTTTTAAATCTTATATATTTTATTAGTTAAAAATAACATATTTACAATAGTATACATATCGTTATATATATATATATATATATATATATATATATATATATATATATATATATATATATATATATATATATATATATATATACTGTATATATATATATTTCAATCTATCTAAACAGGATGTATACCATTTAACCTAACCTAACCTAACCTAACTAATAAAATATATAAGATTTAAAACTGTGCGCGAGTTTAGCTGAGTTAGCCATTAAATAGGCCGCGCGGAACCGTTCTCACCAGTGGTGCCGAACCATAATACAGTTGGGCTATATGCAGCCGGGCCAGATGAGTTAAAAGTCATGAAACAGTTTAAACTCTATCCTAGTTAACCAGTAATAAGTGCAACTCATATTAGATATAGAGTTGTGGTGGTTTTTGGTGGAAGACCAAATATAAGCCTTGCTGTTCTATTTAGTAGTGAATGAACTTACTGCAATAAATAATTAGGGAGACAAACCCATAAAGCATTACAGCAATCTATACGAGACAGGATGATTGATTGAACCAATGTTAGGAGTCGACGTTTTTTTTTTTTTTTTTTTTTTTTTTTTTTTTTTTTTTTTTTTTTTTTTTTTTAATAAATGAGACACAATGCAGGTTGCCTGTAACGAGTATCTTGCCCCAACAAACTGTTACCCGAAGTACAAGCTTCTGATATGCAGATTACAAATTCTGATGACCTGGTTAACCCTCAAAGAGCAGTGCTCGACTTAAGTCGTGCACCAATTTGCAGCAAGTTAGGAGCATTATTAAGGCTTTTAAAGGGTTAAAATTGAGTGCAAATGGCCGGGAGCGCAGCAGGCCACACGTCCGACACCCAGGGCTTACCGCCACCCACTGACTCACGCTCCCTCTGTTCTCGAGAGAACGGCAGTGTTACCATTAGTGAGCGTAGTGGGAAAAAATATGCCGCTATACGCTAAACTCCCATGTTGGTGGCACCACTGCATGAGAACCACGAGTGCTACGTAGCTCGTTCTGGTCTCATTTTGAAGCTTTTAGCGCCTAGTTTTTGGCTGAATACATTTCTTTTCATGCAGATACTTGATTGATCATTCAGGAGGGCCTGAATATGCCCAAAATAGCCCAAAACACCCCGCTAGATAAGGGTTAATATGGTCCTTATAGTTTAATTTTTAGTTAAAGTACATACTTAGCTCACTGGATGAAGTTGAGCTTTACCAAAAACCAGGGTCAGTGCATTCTCTGCATCAGTACCCCTTCTATTTCTTCGGATGATGGTGATCTCAGTTTTGCCGTCATTCAGCTTAAGGTTTCTCGCTGCCATCCAGGTCTTGATATCAGACATTAGGGATTCCATTTATATTTATGTTTCATAAATATTTGTCATCTTTATGTACAGTTGAGTGTCATCAGCGTAGAAGTGACATGCACCATCATGAGCGTTGAGCAAGGATGATAAGCTGCTTGTGTAGGCTATGAAGAAAATCGGTCCTAGAACTGATCACTGAGGGACTCCAAACATCAGGGGTACTGGGTCTGAGATGGCTTGGCTCACCACCATTCACTGAGATATGTCCGATAGATATGACTTAAGAAGCAAATGTGCCTTATCATGAACACCATAAGAATACATATCCTTGATAAGTAGTTAATGGTCTACTGTAACAAAGTTTGTAAACAGATATAGCAGTATGTTTATTTCATGTCTGATGTAACCAGCAACGTTGTTCATGTCCACTGGATGGAATGATGAAATTGAGTAATGCTATTAGTAATAGGTACACTCATAATTACAAAAGTGAAATAAATTTTAATAGTATTGACTAAAACATTCACAATTTTTATACTAAAGAAATGTTAAAATCTTGGCTATAATTAAATTGACAATTTCGAGGATACATTATGTTTTACTGTGACAAATTATCTATCGTGTATTAATTAGTTCATCTGTCTGTGTTTCAGGCAAGTGTTCTGTTGGATGGACCAATGGCATGGCCTCACTATGGACGACATCCGCCGCCTCGAAGACAAGACCAAAGAAGAACTAGACCAGGCAAGTCACACAATCTTCTGTATTTTGTACAGTACCGTACTCTGTTCATTAGTGTATATCTGGGTGAAAAAAGTTCATCCTCTAGCAGTCAATTTCCTGACACTTAATTGCAGAATAAGTTAGTTAGTTATGTAGAGCAGATTAACCAGACCACTGAGCTCCATACGGAACTCTCATAGGTCTGGCCCGAAGGATTGGATCAGATTACTGAAAGGAGCTTAACCCTTCCTACCCGGGCTGTGTTACCCAATGACGGTCGCCCCTACCCGGGCGATATGGCCGAAAAACGTCTAGGCCTAGGCTACCGTATTTATGTTTATTTTCACTGCTAGAACTTTCCCACTCATCTATAATCGTAGTGCGGTTTTCAATCTGTATTTTGGCATTGAGTAGAGCTCTGTAACTCAACTGGTTCAGTTGTGATGACGATTTCAGTGGAGCCAATATGGGGGCTTTTTAGACACTAATTTCGTCATGACGTCAGAACAATAACATTGAGGAGTCTTCTCCTTCTTGTTTTCGGAGGTGCGGTGACGAACGCTTGGGTTTGTTGACATACGTCGTATGCACGGCGTTCGGACCAAGCTTAATTAAGCTATTAAGCTCATGCCTTAGATAAGGCATACCGGGTATTTGCCCTTCTTTCGTGCTGTCCTTACCTAAGGCAGACCGGGTAGGAAGGGTTAAGGCGACGCAAAAAACGGACGATAGGGGGGGAAGGAAAATGACGGAGAATCGGATAAAAGGTCAGTGAATGATTTAGTACCAAAACAAACCGTACGCAGACGGGCAGTATCTGGGCAGTCAAAGACGTGGCGAACAGTTAGAGGGGAATGACAGGAGGAGCAGGTAGGGGGCGGAGTGCGGGGAGTGGACATCAAATAACCGTGAGTCAGCTGGGAATGGCCTATCCTAAGTCTAGTTAGTAAAACTTCCTCACACCTGTGAGACCTGGAAGACGAGGGCCAAGGACGGACAGAAGGTTTGATTGCACAGAGTTTATTATTGCAGGGTAGAGCATCCCAATGAGATTGCCACATGCAAAGAATAGAAGGCTTGAGTAAGGACAGCCAATCACCTAACGGAAGGTGGGGCTGGCGAGGGATCATTAACCTGGGAACTGCGGGAAGACTTATGAGTCAGGGAAAAAAAAAAAAAATTTAAAACACTGATTTTTTTTTTTTTTTTTTTTTTTTTTTTTTTTTTTTGCCTCTGAGCCATGCAAAATATCACTCCTCTAGCTCCCCTCCATCCCCACTTTCCTCCCCTCCTTCAGTTATCACCTATTTTCCCTGTTATTCCCTTATTCTGTGGTATATTTTCGTGCTAACATTAGCGAGTTGCAAGCAGGGCATTGTCATCACTGTTAGCAAGCGAGTGCAAGAGAGAGAGAGAGAGTATCGATCGACAGTGTCTCTCCAGAGGTGGAGGAAAGTGGCGGGAAAGGAGGTTGCCTCAGCCATACATTATGTAACACCCGGCCTGTATCGCCGATTTTGACCATCCAAACGCTGTTTCCACTTGTTTTATTGTTGTAACAGGTTAATACCTTTATAATCAACCTATAATAGGTGCATATGGAGAAGTATTAATGCTATTTATGGTAAAATAAATATTTTAGTGATGGAAACAGCTCAAATACATGCGAACAGGCAGAGGTGTCTCATACCCCCCATGCGCACTTCAGAGGTTAAAATAGCATTCTTAGCCGCAGCATCGGCGTCTTCATTGCCACGGACACCGTGTGAGCAGGAATCCAACATAACTGGACCTGGAATCCACGTAGAACTAGAATAAGAACTATCATACTACATTACCACCAAGCTGTTATTTTTTACCTCTGTAAAATAATAATAAAATAAGATAATAAATGTTTTATTGATAATTGCAGCCGTAAGTTGAAAATTACAGAGGAAAAACCTTCAGTGTAACTCTAACTTATTATGACTTTTATTAAGAACCAGGAGAGGTAGTAGTGGTATGGAGAGATGCCATTTAATCCTATTTTAACTAATTTTCCCGCTAATGGCTCGTTCTTTATATATGTTAAATACCATGCCTCAAGTGTGGCTTGCTGCAGTCTTCTAGCAAAGCCTCAAGTGTGGCTTGACGCAGGCCTTGAGTTAACCCTTTCGTGCACCAGAACGCAAAAAACTGAAAGCAAAAGGTATAACTGGGAAAATCGGACGGTGGATATACAATTTCCTCATAAACCGAAAAAAATCAGTAGCAGTAAACCAAGTCACATCTGAGCCTTCGGATGTCAAAAGCTCAGTGCCCCTTCTGTTCCTCATACTAATTTGCGACAGATACCAACACCAGACACAGTACGGTGTCGTCTTTTGCTGATGACACAAAATTAAGCAAGATAGTAAACACACAAGAAGACACGGGCCGACTGCAGGAAGACATGAATGTAGTGTTCCAGTGGATCAGGGAAAACAACATGCAATTCAATGAGGAAAAATTCCAAGTAATACGGTACGGAGATAATAATGGTGTTAAAGAAATTACAAATTACTTAACAGAATCTAACCACATAATAGAACGGAAAGACAGTGTGAAAGACCTTGGGGTATTACTGTAATGTCTGAAAATATGGGTTTCAAAGTACATAACCAGGTCTAAGTGGCGGCTGCGAAACGTCTAACGGGTTGGATTCTGCGTACTTTTAAAACACGCGGTGAAGTACCTATGATAACGCTCTTCAAATCTCTAGTGCTACCGCGGCTTGAATATTGTAGCGTATTAACATCCCCATACAAAGCAGCTGAAATAAATGACGTAGAGAGTGTACAAAGAAATTTCACTTCGCATATAAGTTCGATAAAACAGCTACACTATTGGGAGCGTTTAAGAGCACTGAATCTGTACTCACTGGAACGTAGAAGAGAACGTTACCTAATAATATACACGTGGAAAATCGCAGAGGGTTTAGTACCAAACCTACATACTCCGATAGTCATGAAATTCAGTGATAGGAGAGGCTGGGAATGCGAAATCCCCCGGATGAATAACAGGGGTGCTATGGGCTCTCTGCGAGAGGGCTGGTTATCACACAGAGGCCCACGTCTCTTCAACAAACTCCCACGGCAAGTAAGAGACATGAGGGACGTCTCGTTAGACAGCTTCAAGAGAGCCCTGGATGTCGAACTGCAAAAGGTGCCAGACGAGCCCATCCTCGCAAGGGAGCGAGCTGTCGCTTCAAACAGTCTACTGCACCAAATCACCACCCAAAACGAGGGGCGTCGCGCTCCTTGGTGCCGCTAGAAGAGTGGCGAACACATCAAAAGGTATCAAAAGGTAAGGCAATGGCGTTTTTCTGGGATACTTCAAAACCTTTATGACCATCAGGGGTGTGTATAAACATTTAGTTTAGTTACTTCAACCTCTGCAGTTGTCTTTAACCCTTGTCTAGTGGGGTGTTTTGGGCTATTTTGGGCATATTCAGGCCCTCCTGAATGATCAATCAAGTATCTGCATGAAACTAAATGTATTCAGCAAAAAACTAGGCGCTAAAAGCTTCAAAATGAGACCAGAACGAGCTATGTAGCACTCGTGGTTCTCGTGCAGTGGTGCCACCAACATGGGAGTTTAGCGTATAGCGGCATATTTTTTCCCACTACGCTCACTAATGGTAACACTGCCGTCCTCTCGAGAACAGAGGGAGCGTGAGTCAGTGGGTGGCGGTAAGCCCTGGGTGTCGGACGTGTGGCCTGCTGCGCTCCCGGCCATTTTCACTCTATTTTAACCCTTTAAAAGCCTTAATAATACTCCTAACTTGCTGCAAATTGGTGCACGACTCAAGTCGAGCGCTGCTCTTTAAGGGTTAAGCGAGTTATGGGCAGAAAACTAATTTTAGAGAGGTAATTTATGTGATAAAGAGAAGTCTATTACTGAATACTAAACGGCAACCCCCGGAGCATGAAAGGGTTAAACAGCGATAATAAATGTTTTCTTTGCATGCCACCATTGGGAGCCTGGTGAAACAGAGACCTGATATATAGTAGAACCCCTCCCATCCGGTGCTCTCAGATCCGGAAACCCAAGAGATCCAGACAGGCATTTCGATCCAGACTCATGTTTCAGCCAACCAGACTTGTCTGGATGGCTAGGGAAAAATATAAGTCAATCCGGAAACGAACGAGACGAATACAAGTTTCCACACATACTGTATTATTTACATCCAGTGTTAGATATCCAGACTTGTATGTCAGCCATCCAGATTTGTCTGGATGGCTGAAACCTAAGTCTGGTTGAAAGTTGGATATCTGGACTCATTTTTCAGCCAATCGGATTTGTCTGGATGGCTGAATATACAGTATGTCCGGACTTTTGGCAGATCCAGACAGGGTTCTCCCCTAATTTGTCTGGATGGGCGAGGTTTTACTGTAACTTAATGTAAGTTTCTTCTGTGCCTTAAGGGGTTATTAGCCCTGTAATAGCTCGTGGTGCCTAAGCGGCCAACCGGGCTGCGAACTCGTTGTGGCCTCCAGGGTGACCATCTGGGCTTCGTGGGTTAAATAGATTATAGATTATGGTGAACATGATCTCCATTCTGTAAAGACACCAGAAATTCCTGTGGCAATGAGTTAAATATGTGGTTTTGTGTTATTTTGTGAGTATTTTTTGATCAACAAAGCATAGTGGTTGCCTGGTTAGGGTGAAAGTCACAAGAAAATGTCAGGGAATACCTCCCTCAAATTTGAACTGACTTACACTAAAGCTCTTTTAGTGAGTCTCTCCCCCTCCAGATGCCACTCAAGGTATAAAAAAAGTTCTAAGCGTCCTAGGACATTCCCCAGGGTGCAAAGGTTAGTAATGTAAAGATGCGACAGTTTCTTTTCAAATAATTTGGTAAAACATATTCTCAAAAGCCATTTGTTTGCACAATGGATCAAAACCTCATATGACCTTGTTAGGTCAGCATTCCTCTAAAACTTAAGCCCAACAGCAGCCGAATCCATGCAATAGTTCTGGAGTCTTGGGCCTTTGAATTGTTATTATTGCCGTCACGGCGGAATCACGCAGTCTTACCCTATCCAGTTACTTGCTTGATGTTAATTTTTGTACTTGTTGTAAAGACCAAGAATTAACTAGACCAGGCAAATTACATGATACAAGTTAACAAACAACTCAACCAGTGGCAACTCTTCCAGGACAAGCTTAACCAGTACCAACTTCAAGTTCAAACTTAACCTACTGTAATATATCTGTACTGGTTAATTTGGGACTGATTAAGCTCTACTGGTTGAAACAGAATACTAGTTGATTTGTCCAATCAAGCTTAATGCTTGAATAAAAATCAATAGGGTATACCACAATACCTATTTATCTTCTATTTTTGATGGCTGAAATTTTTCGGGCAGCATTTCTAGGATATTTTGCATTGGAATCAGAAACTAAGTTGAAGGTAGATTATTTTAGGTACCTGTAAGCTGAATTCTTATAACTGTACAATGCAACTTTAATTTAGAAACAGCCAAGCCAAAATTGCCAAGAACATTGCAGTAAAAGGTGGTTATATGATACCGGCTCCATGTAACAATGTGCTTTTGTCATTGCAGCAAAGACGAGAAGGTGAGGTGCGGGGAACCAAAGGTGAGTAAAGTTGTGTGGACTGGGTGGGTGACCTACGACTCACCCACCTCACTCACTCACTCACCCACTCTCACCGCCACCCCACCCACCCGCCGCCTCCTTCACTCTTCAGGCCACAGAAATATTTTTGAAATTTGTGAAGAACATTTAGTGTCAACAACACTGAGGTTGCCGCTGCTTTTAAATCCTCACCTGCCCTGAAAATCACTGGACAGTACAGTAATGAAATAGACACTCGAGGACACAACTTTTGGCTCTTTCTGACTCTTCGGAACTGGTTAAATATATTCCTTAAATGCATGTACTGTACTAGTAAAAGAATAATATAATTGGATGATTCGATTCAGTCCGAGACAACTTAGAAAAAATCAGGGCATCTTTAGTGTCTTGAAAGTGTACCACCTAATACAGGGTGGCGCAGAATTTGGGTGTCCACGAACCAAGGCTCACGTTTGCCCCTGGGTATCCAAAATCTGTAACACCCTGTATTACTTGAGATATAAAGCCTAGTGGGTAATCATAACGTTCACATTGTCGCTCATGATTTATAGGGCAGGCAGCGAGTTTATTGTATCGGCGACCTTAACGGTACTGACGTTAATAGATATATTCAAGAGTTACCAGTACGTTAGTCATTATACAGGCAGTTGATGGCTGTTGGTTTGTACTGATGCATTGACATAGCACCATATATTTTATGTGTATTCATAAGTAGAAATTATTTTTCCAGTAGAGACTATGTTGGAGTACCTTGTATCAAGCTTTTAGCAATAGTTTAATTAAAATGGTTTTACCTCTAGCGACTATTCTTGCTATTGAAGAGGATACCAAATATAGTTTTATTCTACCTACCCACAGATGACTACTGTATACTTATCTAGGGAAGGATTTGGCAGAGTTAAGAAGGGTTAGTTGAGATCCTCTTTAATCCCTTGACTCCTAGAGATCCTTCTTAAGCTGAGAAGAATCATCTGGCAGTAGCATTGACCCTTTCAGAATACTAGGATTCATTGTTTCACTTTGTCCAGGCTATTATTAGATAGTGTTATAAAATTTAGAAAGGGTTTGGCAGCCAAAGGGGTAAGCGAGAGATTTTACCTCTTTGATTGCTAGAGGTCCTTCCTAAGTTGTATAAATTCATCTAGTATCACCAAGATGCCATGTTACTGAAAGGGTCAGTTAAATTAAGTCATCTGATGGAAAGAGTCAAGTCTTGAGATAATTTTAGTGGATCTGTATTAACCACAGTTATTTGAGTACAGCCATGGTAACAAAAAATCTGTGACACCTCACTATACAGTAATTAAATATTTTTTCTCTAGTTACAAGACAAAATATCGCTTAAAACAGCTGAATAACGCCTTTATATTAAAGTCATGTTCAACTGTGTGGAAGTGTTTTTTGTGCGTGAGAGACCACCAAAGTTGTGAAGGTGAGGTGTTGCAAGTCTTTTGACCCTAAATTAACAGCCCGATTATAGAGTTCAGCGGCAACTTTGATGAACCATGTAAATACCAGAGAAGATTCGATTGACAATGTTGCGGACTAATATTAGGATAACGGTTAAAGGGTTATGGAAGACAGCTGAAAACTGTCAAAATAGTGTGTCATACTCAATAGGGACTGTCATGTCTGATATTTGTGAGATTCATGTGATTGATGGCTGTAAATGGAGCATTGTGACCATCCAATATCTTCTTTGGGCCCATGTGGCAGGGTGTCAAACAAAAGCCAAGTCCTCTCTTTTTTCCTCTATATAATTGTATATGCAATGATAAAATTATGGTTTTTAGTTCAAATATTATCTTTGGAAGTGATACAATGGCCAAAAAAATGCTTTTTCATGTTGATTTTCTTGTATTCTTTCTCATATTCATTCAAGTCTTCAAACAAAATTGCTCCGGTTTGACACCCTGCCATGTGGGTCATCCAGAATCCATACCGTTTCTCGCTCCTGATCTTCGATGTTCTCGACAAGCATCTGTACCTCATTTCAAGCCATTAATCAAATATTTTGGATACGATGTCTTCAACTGAAGGTATGCATATATACAATGTTTCTCATCTAGGTCGTTGATGAACCGTAGAATTTGGGTGTACAATGCATACTTCTGACAGTCATTTCCATCAGTACAGTATGAGTCGATAGTCATGTAACACCATGTACATTTCACCTTTAGTAGTGTTATCGCTTAATTTAATAGTCATCCTCATAAAACCTTTCAGTAACATTTTGTGCTGCTTAATTTTATGCTGGCTGTTATTACATTTTTTTTTAGTTTAGGAAGAACCTGTTAGATCAGTGAGTAAACCGAGATTGTGTGTATCTATTCCTAGAGATACTTCCGAAGCTGAATAAAATAGTCTAATGTTAGTCACAATAAATAGATAATTCTACTCGTCAGCAACTCTGAGAAAATTATGGCCCATTTATATGGCAATAGTTCCAGCTGATTGACTTGTGCGACCGTGATTATTAAAAGCTTTCTTAACCCTTCCTACCCGGGCTGTCTTACCCAATGACAGTCGCCCCTACCCGGGCGAAATGGCTGAAAAACGTCTAGGCCTAGGCTACCGTATTATGTTTATTTTCACTGCTAGAACTTTCCCACTCATCTATAATCGTAGTGCGGTATTCAATCTGTATTTTGGCGTTGAGTAGAGCTCTGTAAGTCAACTGGTTCAGTTGTGATGACGATTTCAGTGGAGCCAATATTGCAGAGATGATGCCAATATGAGAGCTTTTCAGACACTAATTTAGTCTGATGTCAGAACAATAACATTGAAGAGTCTTCTCCTTCTTGTTTTCGGAGGTGCGGTGACGCAACGCTTGGGTTTGTTGACATACGTCGTACGCACGGCGTTCAGACCAAGCTTAATTAGGCTATTAAGCTGCTGCCTTAGGTAAGGCATACCGGGTAGCGGCCCTTCTTTCGAGCTGTCATTACCTAAGGCAGACCGGGTAGGAAGGGTTAATCCATTTGCGCACAAGGACAGATTTTGTGCCCTTTCTGGGATACTTAAAAGCCTTTGTGACCATCAGGGTTTTTTAGAAATCTTTAGTTTAGTTACTTCAACCTTTACAGTTGTTTTTGAGTGAGCTGTGGGCAAAAAAATAATTTTGGAGTGTTAATTATAAGATAAGAGAATTCTTGTTCTGAATGCTAAACACAACCGCCAGTTCATGAAAGGGTTAAGGATACATAATTAATAAAAGACAAGACTGGACTCGGTCGTAAGAGCCAATCACCTGGAATTATTGACATAAAGGTGGGCTGTAAGTTTATGATTGTAAAAGTTTTGCTCATGTGCATTAGCAGTGATAGTGTTATGACTTAATGAAATTAACCCCTTGAATACAGTGTTATCAAATTTAATAACTGGGTGACAAGTACAGTACTGGACATTTTACCTATCTTAGGATGGGTCATAGAGAATCGTGGGTAAAATCTGTCTCGACCGTCCCTCCGATTCCCACATGCCCTTCCTAAGCTAAATATAATAGTATGTTGATAACCACAGAAAAATTAATTAAAGGCATCATTGTACTGAAGGTGGTTAACACTCAGTAATTTTTTTTTTTTTTTTTTTTTTTTTTTTTTTTTTTTTTTTTTTTTTACTTTCAGATGATTTTTGTCAATTTGGGATGATTTTTTTTCCTCAAGAATGAGTTATTTGAGATAGTCTTCAACCTATTAATTTTTAGAGGTCCTTCTTAACACTCAAGCTGCGGGGCCCGACATATGTCGTATGAGAGAATCATGGCCACCCTGCGGTGCCCGACATATGTCGGAAGGGATTGTGAGCACATTATCGGCTCTGAGAGAGAGTCCACGCGTTGGGAGGACGATAGGCGGGCTCTGACCGTTCGGCACGGACCCAGTGCCGCGACTGACACTAGCTCTACAACATTCCACACCCACGGCCTCGCGAAACCGGAAAATTACCGTATTTTAGGGTTTTTCCCCTCGTGTTGCGTGATCGCTACAGGATAACCCGTGGTCGTACAAGGTTGATTCAGGTGTCATTGGAAAGCTCTATTATCGTCCTTTCACGGATACATAATTGTATTATGCTCTGGCTCGAGTTTAATGAAGCTCGTTTAGGGTAAATATGCCCGCCAGGCAGGTAGTAGAAGTTACAAACATCCCCGTTCGTAAGGGGTTAAGCATAATAAAGATCATCTGGGGTAGCCAATATCAAGTAAATTAGTGTCATCTGATTGAAAAGACCAAGTTTAAGGTTGTGGAGGTGTTCGGTGACTTTTGACCCTGACTGTACCATCAGTAAGGTGAACTAGCCAGTTTGTATGTGGTGGCTCAATTAGTTTGTAATAACCATATTGATGTATATATGAAACTCGGGCACATACCCCTTAGCTGGGGGTGGTCTACTCGAGACAGAGCCCGAACAGGGACAACACAACACAACACAACACAAAAAAAAAAAAAAAAAAAAAACACACACACATCTAGGTCACCCAGGAGAAGACCCAGAGACCAGGGATCATGAAGGGTACTCCAGCACTCCCCCGACCTCCCGGAGAAGTTCCGGTCTCAGCAGGCAGACATGCAGCAGAGCACACCACAGTGCCCGCCCACCACACATCCAGGCGTACCCTTCATATATAACGGCTCCCCGGGCCAGGCGCCTGACGGACTATTATCTAGTCCAATTGGCGCCCGACCCCCTCTCCCAAACGATAACTCAAAAAATTAGTAGAGTTAGCTTTATAAATGTGTCAAATTGTACCTTAGCTATCATACATTTTGATATTCAGTACATGCACTTAACAATGATCCACAAGATGTACGATTTGTCTCTATATTTTATTAATTAATGTAACCCTACTAATTTTTTGTTGAAAATATTTGTACAATATTGCGTACTAACTGGACAAATGCGTAGGAATTGGTTAGTTTACCTTATATTATGAGGCCAGTGTGAATAATTTTAACTATATTATCTTAATTTAAAAGTCATGAAATTAGATTTAGACAATTCAGTATATAAATTGTAATTTAATATACACGTTTGAATTGTTAAATAGTGATGCTGTAAATAATACAGTAAATAAAGTTAGGGTTGTGTTCACCAATTATATATTTTTTGTTTTAATAAGAAATATGATTGGATGATAAATTAGAGTCCTATAAGGAAAAACCTATAGCCTGCCGTATATAAAATATAATTATTTTATATTTAAATCATAATGTCAGTTATCGATTCTGGTGAGGAATAGATTGTAAAGAATGTTATAAATGTTTTAGGACCTGAGAACTATCTAATTGTTTGCCAAATTCTGTGTTATTGTTACTTAGGTTCACTCTTATCATCTTTTTTGTTTAGTACAGTACTGTACAATGTTTTAATGATGGATATGTAACGACTCAATTGCAAATTTGTTTTGTAGCAAAACGATACTCCCTAAGTACTTCTTATTCTCTCTCTCTCTCTCTCTCTCTCTCTCTCTCTCTCTCTCTCTCTCTCTCTCTCTCTCTCTCTCTCTCTCTCTCTCTCTCTCTCTCTCTCTCTCTCTCTCCTCTCTCTCTCTCTCTCTCTCTCTCTCTCTCTCTCTCTCTCTCTCTCTCTCTCTCTCTCTCTCTCTCTCTCTCTCTCTCTCTCTCTCTCTCTCTCTCTCTCTCTCTCTCTCTCTCATATATATATGTTAGTAACCAACGCTAAGGAGTAGCTGCTGTACTCTCAAAAATAAAAATGTGGAGTTGTGTTTCCCGTACTCTGGGCCTTAGTCTTAAACCTTTCAATACAAAGATTTAATTTAATTTGAACTACTCTGGCTGACGGTATAATATATATATACAGTATTTGCTTAAAAAAATACATGTAGGAGTCGGAGGGTAACTTCTTGAGATAGTCCTTACTTCTTTGGTTCCAAGAAATCTTGCGTAAATTAACTAAAATCTTCTATTTGTTAGTGGTCTATACCTATTTTTATTCCTAGAGAACCTAATATCGTCTATAGCAGAAAATGGAAAATCAAACCGAGCCTGTTGCTTGTGATTAGGACTATAGCCTCTTTACCTTGTGAGCCATATGATTACTTAATGGTTTTTGTTTTTTAATATATACATATTTGTTTTCACAAACTCGACAATTAATTTACAAATAAACATAACTAGTGAAATCAATGAATACATGTGGTACTCCAAGGACTCGAACCGAAATCCCGCACACTAAGCACTAGGCTATTACGATCAGCGAAGACTGTGAATTTGGTGACCACATTTTGTCACTCCTTGAAGTGATAAATTTTTAAATCTGAAATTGATCCAACATTGCCCAGGATTGGTCAATGTTGTAGGCCATTGTGCCCACCACCTGTTCCAAAACTAAGTTTGTTATTCTTACCCTTTGAAGCTGGTGCATGTTTGTTTAGCATTGTAGTTGGCAATATTTACTGTATATGGGTACACCAAAGGAATATACAGTACTTCAAAGGCAGCTCTAAGAGTCCGGTTTTTATGTACTGTAATTATAATTTTGTAATAACACTCCGTTATCACTCCGGCCCTAGTCCATCATAGGGATGGTATTATTTTGTTGGCAGAGCTTATGTTGGCTAGAAAAATTAAAATGTTGTAACTTAAAGACAATAGTAGCTAGATTGATTACTGGCTAGTGGCTGGTATGACCAGGGAGGGGAACTGTAAAGTTTGGATCGGATACCTACCATAGTTTAGAAATCTTCAGTTTTATGGATCCCCTCTCTTGCGCTGTGACTTAGGTGCTCATGTGACGACTTTTTAGTAACCTGAACATTCACGGTTTCCACCAAGCCAATATAGAGCCTACTACTATTTGAAATGGGAAATAGCAGCTGCTTAAATAATTGGCTAATTTAGCTTTTATAATGTAAAACTTGCAAAATAAACAAACCAAAACTTATACGAACACGACAAAACCACTAATCAAAATCGCTATGTGGAAAGAATGCTCAAGTAAAACAATAATTTATAAATATAAACACAATCCACCACATAGGGTGTACATTACTACATGAGCAAGTTAATCTGGTTCCCAAGCAAACTAATCGCACACATAACGCACTATCGTCACGTTCAAGGAATTAGTTGATTTGGGAAGTCGGGGACGTTCTAGTAAATTTTACCGAACTCTGCATGAATAAAGAAACTACAATTAGTGTCAAAATTTTCTTTAGCTTTATTCAATTTTTTTTTTTTTTTAATAATTTGAATACAATGAAACAAATTTTTACCACGGGCCATGGCATGGTGGGTAGTGCATCTGGCTGCTTATTGAAGGATCAACAGTTCGATCCCAGGCCGTGCCATTGGTAGATTCCACTGTATGACCAGCTCGAGAGTGTTAACTTTGGCAATGAGACACTGGAGATGGTGGACAAGTTTTGCTACTTGGGTGATGCCATCTCTGCCAGTGGTGGGGCCGAGGCCGCCACTATCACCAGAATAAGATGTGGCTGGGGAAAGTTTAGAGAATTTTTGCCACTACTCCCCATGAGAAGACTCCCTCTCACCTTGAAGGAAAAGGTGTACGCTTCATGCGTTAAAAGCGCAATGACATATGCTTCAGAAATGTGGCCTGTCAAAGTGGGTGATCTCAACAGAATGGAACGCACTGAAATGAGAATGGTGAGATGGATGTGTGGTGCCAAACTAAGATAGGATATCAAGTGAAGAGCTAAGGAGGAGGTTCGGTATCAAAAGTCTTAGTGATGAGATTCGTACTAGCAGGCTTGGATGGTTTGGACATGTGGAGAGGATGGATGAACAAAGCTGGGTGAAAAGATGAAAGTCCATGAATGTCGAGGAAGCTGCACCAAAGGGCCGACTAAGAAAGACGAGAGATCTTGAATCAAAGAACCTGACAATTGCGGCAGCTCTTTACAGGGTTGCCTGGAACGTCTCCATTAGGATGTATGACCGGAACCGCGCTTCGTGTGGAGCACTCAGTCTTTAAATTTGTGTATGTATGTATCACTTCCCAAATTGATTAATTCCCTGAACGTGACAGTGCGTTGTCATGTGTGCAATTAGTTTGCTTGGGAACCAGATTAACTTGCTCATGTAGTAATGTACACCCTATGTGGTGGATTGTGTTCTTTCATTTCCTAAATTTTATTTTAGTAAGCGTTGTTTCCACAGCAATTTTGATATTTTGTTTTGACTTTATATGGTCTTTGTCCCAGTTTTGGTTTGACTTTGTTTGCAAGTTTTAAATTATAATTTAATGGTAGATGTCAAGAGTTTGGACAGCTCGGTCTAGCGATTCTTGGCAAATGTCCAGTTAGTCCCTGGACGAAGGGCACGCCCTAGCCTTGTTAATCAAGGGAGTATACAACGTTAAAAACTGCAACATCATTATTCTTACTACGGTCCGACAATGCTATTCAGCTTTGGAGGTTGTCAAAGTTGAGGAAACAATTGCCCTACTATCTGCCAACTATTCTTTAAGTTCCTTCTGCAGTGCAACTCCTGAATCGTGATTCATTACGGTCCTACGGATCACTTCCTCAGTAATATTCCACCTACCTTCAGCAGTTCGATTTCAGTTGCTATTTGTTATTTTTTATAAATATATATAAATTAGTTGAGAATGCCATTTGGGCTTGGATTCCATTTTCATGAGATTGTATTTTTTTCCTCATTTTTTTTATGTATAAAAACAAAATCTGCAGCTTCAAATACGTTGTAACAGTGACTAATGTTATTGTGCTAATTTAATATACCAATTTTTACATTACAAACAGCTGTGGAGAAGTCCTCAATTTAAGTAGCTGTGTTTTCTCTCTGTATTGAGTTATAGGCAATGAGAGTGATTTGGATATCAAGTAGGGGAGAGCGGTGATGGTTCGGACGTTTTTTTTTTTTAATATTTGTAGAAATTCAGATTTAAGCAGTAGTATAATCTAGTTGATGTTAAAATGTTGCTTCATTATTTGGTTCTTTAGCCTAATTATTTCAAACCCTTAGCTCTTTTCAGTTTTGAGCTATAGTTCCCGAAACACAAGTTTCTAAATCGTCCGAACCATCGCTACCAGTGGTGATGGTTCGGTCACGTATATTAATTGGCATAATCTTAAAATTATGTGAGTTGGATTTGCTAAAAACAAGAATTTATCAATTCAAAGACATTTTATTTTGCTAAAATACAAAATTAAACTTCATAATCGAAATTAACCTCTTCATATTTGTAAACAAATATTATTGAAAACAAACTGGATTATACTTAACCAGAATTATGGATAATGTACTTATCTATAAATCAAATAAACATACAGTACCTTAATTTGTATAAACAATATTATAGGTATGGATTAGGACTATGTTACTTCAAATAAATTACATAATTGACTTAGTTTATATTATATTGTATTAGCACAGATAAATGCATAATAAAATATAAATATATTATTCCCTGATTGATATTAAGTTGCGTTTCACTATGTGTTCATAATATAGATGTTTACAAGAAGTAGTGTTATCAATTGAGAAGGTAATTTTGGGGTAATTAGTGGGAAGGATGGTTCGGACTGGTCCGAACCATCACCATCCTCAACTGTCCGAATGATCCCGAATCTATATAGTTAATCGATGGGTACGCTCAACGTTCACACAAGCGACTTCAGCATTTGTTATTTACAGCAATATCTTCGGCATACAACATAATTTCACCATAATAATGCATATTTCGCTGGCTGACCTATTCATGGAGGTAGAGCTTACGATATAAAGTGAAAATATTACATAGGAAGTGCAAAAAACCATAAAATTGGACCTGCATTAAAAAGTGTAGCTGATGTAGGAACCAAATCACGCGTGATGAAAGTAGACAAACTCTCGCAGTTTCACGCAAAATCTCGGGGCCTTAGGTCCCATACGTTTCTCAGGAAATGCACTGTCTGAACCATCACCGCTCTCCCCTACATTGTACTTTACTTACTTCAGGAGTAATTTTGAACCGTGGTAGTGCTCATTCAACCTCCTGATTATCTTGGTCATTACAGATCTAAAAAATAGCTTTTATGTTCTTTTAGGCAAAACCGTGCACTAGAAGACCTAAAAGATGATTGGATGATCATGTACATGAAATCATCTTTTAGGTCTAGTGCACTGTTTTGCCTAAAAGAACATAAAGCTGTTAATAAACTTGGTTGTTGTTGTTGTTGTTCCCCAAGCTGCCTGGCCGAACAGCCCCGAGCAAGGCCAAGGCCATAACCGAGCGCCCCCACAGAACCCTCCCTGCCGACCACAATAAAGCCTGGGTGACTGAAGCCACTCCATGGCGGGGAGCTGAGGAGGGTGCGGAAATGCCCGGGAAACCAAAGACCCACCCAGGGCCCTGTGCCCCTCAGCAATTATGAAGAGAAAGTTGAGGGGCAAAGGAAAAATGTGACGCTTTGGCTTCCAATCTTGGTAGATTGGGAGGTCAATCCAAGGAAGAGACGCCGTCACTGGAGATCTAGAAAATATATAAGTAAAAGGAACAGTCAGAGTAAGCTATTGGTATGGCAGAGATCGCTCAGTTCTAACTCTGATAGACCAGCCCATCACCACATGACTAGAACCCAATCCTCTCCGCATCAGCTAGGAAAGGCCATAGAAAGCAGCCTTTGACGGGGGGATAGCTCCCCTATTTCAACCCCTTTCGGGATTGGGCATAGTTGCTAAACATAATGTTTCTTGAAGACAATAAAACTTTGTTTGGGGTTTTGCTTGTAAGAACACCAAGAATAATAATATTGAGATATATATATATATGGTTCTTTTCATGAAATACCTTAACACCGTTAGTGAGTGATGTATGTTTTTTGTACTTTTGTTGATATCTTGTCAAATTGCAAATTTAGCTTAATATAAAATTTGATATAAATTGTTTCTTTATTCATACAGAATTTAGTAAAATTTACCAGAACGTCCCGGACTTCCCAAATTGACTAATTCCTTGAACATGACGAGGTTCATTGTTATGTGTGCGATCAGTTTACTTGGGAAACAAATTGACTTGCTCATGTAGTTGTGTACTGTACACCCTATGTGGTGGATTGTGTTCTTTTATTTTAAAATTTGATTTTATTAAGCGTTGTTTCCACATAGCGATTTTGATCAGTTCTTTTGCATTTATCTTGTATCGTCCCAGTTTTAGTTTATTTATTTTGCAAGTTTTACATTATAATAACATCAAATTTGGAGAAGTCAGTTAATCCTAAATTGAATACTGTATATTCTTTTGGGGTCTGCAAGAATAGAAAACTGTACCGTGTAGTTTGTGGCACCAGCTAGAACCAAGTCTTAAAGAAGTCATTCGATTGAAAGGGTTAAAACTAATAGTATCAGAAATGGTTTTCTGGCCTATGACTCTAAAATTGTGACTGGATTAGCCAGTCTAGACACCCAGAGTGATAAAAGACAATATACAGTATAAAGTATAAAATATCTTAGCTGTTATAGCATGTATTCCAGGAGGAAAGTCTTCCTTAGACAATCCTTAGAAAATGAATGCGTAGTGGAAGTACCCACACAGGGTATAGACAGAAGATCCATACAGAGAGAGTTAGATTAGAGGATCTGTAGACAAGATACATAGTCAAGGATCATTAGATATTCGGATATATAGCCAAAGGATCCATAGAGGGAGACTACCGACTTGAAGGATCCATAGACATGATGTATAGAAGATGCAGAGGACTAGTAGAGAGGGTATACATGTATAGACAAAAAATGCATAGTACATATACAATAATTGCTCTGCCTATAGAGAAAACATCCTATGAAAATGTCAATCATTGTTTGGATATATTTATTTATAGGAATGAATAGTCAGTCCATAGGAATAAAATCCACATGTTAGCTAAAGGATCAGTTTAGAGAAAAAATACATATCCAGTGTGTTTGTAGAATATGAGATACAAGCCGAAGAATACACAATTATAAAGATACATAGCACGAGGATCAATGTAGAGATAAAATGAAGTTCAAGGTCCCATAGAAATATATGTAGATAAAAAACACATAACCCATGCATCCATCAAGAGTAGTTGGGACACAGCCTAAGATCCATATGATAGCCAGAGGTTCAGTAATACATTGTGAGAAGATATATAACCGAAGGATCTAGATAGCAAATACAAAAATCCACAGACACCCAACTAATTTCCACTAAGTCCATTAGAAGAAAAGGATCTGTGGAGGCATACAGACTAAGGATCCATAGAGAAGATGAGACATAGTTCAAGGATCTGTAGAGATTAGCGAGAAGCCAGGAAATATATCTACCTAGTGGCTCCTTAGTAGAAGAGTGTAAAAGTAGACTGTTGGTAGTGAAGGGATGTATGATGAGAAGCTGCAGTGGGTGAGGTATGGCCATCTACACCAGGGCCTGGATGATCAAAGTAGTCAAGTTATGACTAGGTAAAGTCAAATAACTTGAGTAATCAGGAGGTTCTGTCTGCATGTATGAAACAACTCCATCTTTCAAAGTCCGAAGTTAGAAATAAATGTTACAAACTGAATACCATTGTTCAGAAATATACTCTTCTTTCGGATTTTTACACAAGTCTTTCAGACATTCTTGGAAAGAATGAGGTAATTTCAGCAGCTACCTCGTCTAGAAGATTTGAGTATTCAGATCCCTGGGGTTCAAAAGAGGGATTTTATTGTAAGTCATAACAAACTTGTGATGTAGCATCTGATTAATTGGTAAAAGAAACACCTGATGGAATGAACCTTTATTAGAAGGATGTTTCACTTTACAACTTATTCAGGCTGAACCAATGAAGCTGTAAAGCTAAAGTGAAATATTGTTCTATTAAGGCTCATTTCATAAGTGCTTCTCGTGCAATACTAAAAAAAAAAAGTATATTTCAGGAGTTGGTATACCTAGTTACGACATGATTTGAGTATTACTAAAGTCTATTCGCTGTAAGTAGGCGAGAAATTATGACCTAACCTTTGTAACTCAAAAACGACTAAGAGTAATCGAGCTAATATTTCTACCAAAAAATATAAAGTCGGTTAAGGAATAGCTGTGGATATTTACAGCCAATTTGCTCCAGCCCTTTTTGAGATACAGAGGATAGAGGTCATGATTTCTCGCCTACTTACAGCGAATAGACTAGAGAACAAGATTCTATTTATTTGTTTTATTCATTTTTGTCTTTGTTTATTATTGTGTATTTCTTGTATTTATTTTATTATTTTTTCAATATTCATATACAGTAATGAAGTTCCAATTTATTTATTTATTTATTTATAGGGGATATCCATCTTGGATGGATAGTGAAAATTGGGGATCTGGCTCATGAACTAATGGTCATAATAAGATGCAACATAGTATAAGCTTTTGAGTATCCAGGCCGTTCGTGATAAAAATATACTCAGAAAAATTGTCAATGAATAAATGCACCATATGAGGAGGAGCACTTTAACGATGTTTCGCATATGCAATAGCTTCATCAGGTCAATGATCTGATGAAGCTATACACAAAACGTTGTCATTAAAGTGCTCCTCCTCATATGGTGTTTATATTCATTCCTTGATTTCACCGGCTAGAGTGGACGACTGTAGTGTTGTTGAGCTTTGTAGCCATGTTATTTAATTGTTTAAGTCTGAGTCTGATAGATTGGGAAACTAATGAGATAAATGGTCATGTATTAGAATGTCATCTTTATGTATACATTATAGTGAAATATTTCTTTGAGGAAGATGCTTGTATAATTTTGTGTATCAAGATGAATAAGGTCACTACAACAGGTTACTCCAAAATTATCATACCGGTACTTCTTTAGCAGTTTTTACAAACATGAACAATACTAAGTAGTAATTTAAGACCTTAGTAATGCAATGTTCTAAACACCACTTCGGCTGTAACATTTTTTTTTACTGAAAAATTTACAAATTTATCTTGGGGCATTTCTTTATAGCTTGATGAAGGAATAGATATATTGTACCTTCATCAAGCTTCAAAAAATACTCCCAAGACCACCCCCTTATAGATAAATGTGTGCATTTTTCAGTAAAAAAAAATGTCACGGCCGAGGTGGCGTTTAGGACATTGCATTACTAAGGTCCTCAATTATTTTATGTCCATCAACTATTTAGAATACTTGAAGATGCCATGATGCTTATCCAATGAAAGGATTATAATATAGTGTCTGGTTTGCATTTATATACCATCACATGAGGTGTTCAAATATACATTTATTTCCTGCTTTAGAGAGAGCAGTTGATGGTATGATAAAGGAGAAATATACCAAGTCCATTTTAATATCAGTTCAATAATACTTGTGTGTCTGTTTTTTGGATCAGTTGAAACATAGTTGGTACAATAAAAAAAAATATTAACTACTGTGTATGGAATTAGAGGTGGATAATATATTTTACAGAAATATGGTCCATTATCTGTTTTCATATAAATAATATTAATTTTACAGCATACTGGTAGCCATGCAAGCATCAAATGCATGTCTTTTGTGACATTTACTGACATTTTCTGTTGGTCCTTTTTAAATCTGTACCCCATAACAAAAAAAATCCTCTTGCATAAACATTAGGCTATACATAGTGCAGTTGGGTCCAGTACGTTATTATATTGATATACAGTATTTGATAAATGGATGTTAATCATGGTTATGTGCTGTACCTTTAACTGTCTTGATGGTGTAATGGTTAAACCGTGTAAATTCTGTATATGGTATCCTGGGTTCGAATCCTGGGAGGATCATATGCTTTAATTAATTTTATTTGGGGGTTATTTGTGTTAAGAACAATGTTTAAAAAATTACAAGTTTATAGTATTGTAGTAGGCCTACTGTAATATTTATTGCCCTGATGTATTGATGATTCAAATGCATCTTTTTAATTTGACTATTACAGACAACTGTTTTGTACCTGTAAATGTATATTTTCCACAGCTCCCTCAGGCAGTGCAGTAGTTATGTTCCAAACATGTACCAGATTGCTTGTGCCATAAAACATATGTTAACACTGTTGTTGTATATGTGGTGTTGTGTTGTCCCTGTTCGGGCTCTGTCTCGGCCCCCCCAGCTATGGGGTATGTGCCTAAGCATATACATACATACAACACTGTAGTAGCCAGTAGGTCATATGCTGTAACATGTCACTGCAAATATGGGCCATTGGAAACAAGACTCCTTTATGAATGACTCGGTTATTAAATTGTAAAACTTGCAAAATAAACAAACCAAAACTGGGACGACACAAGATAAATACAAAAGAACTAATAAAAGAACTAATAAAAATCGCTATGTGGAAATAACGCTAAATAAAATACAATTTAGAAATACTGTAAAAGAACACAACAAACCAACAAAGGTGCTCGTACAGCTCTGGCTTAACCCTTACAAGATTCTAGTAAATCATTTGGCTTTTGCTGTCGTTCTTCAGAGCCCACTACAGGAAACACTTATTGGTTCTTAAATATTTATCCAGGCATATTTGGTCATTGATAAGCCAATGCAGCAAGATAAACACTTTTCTTGGAACAAATGGATGAGTTAGACCTACATTTCATTTTGCATCACAGGCCAAATTGTGTAAGAGTATCAATTAAGGGATAAATTATTTATAATAAATCAGTATTATTGACGTCTGCATGTCCTGAGGGTGCACTGTTACAGTACTGGTATGTGACTCACATATACAATTTTAATGTGTGTTTATTTTGGTGTGAATAGGATAATTTGCCCACCCAACTTTCTAACTTATCACACAAGGATTTCATTCCCATGACTTGAGTACATAAGAATGTTTTGCATCATTTAATTACTGTATATGCAACTCATATTCATACAACTAGAAATTATGCAAGTTTTCCGTGGGACTCAAGTATGCATGACAGTGTTACGCACAGTAATGTTAGTATTGCTTCATTCAATCAGACACCGATATTTATACTCTGCTGATGGTACAGCCAGCACTCAACTTAAGAAGAATCTCTAGCAAGGGTTAAAGAATATTTAGATTATTATAATCCCTTAACTCAACAGATCTTTCATAAGTTGAATTTAGTAATGTGAATTAATTCAAAATTAAACGTAAATTGGCATCATCTGATTGCAAGGGTTAACAATGGTACAAAATGGCATGACTAGTCAAATGTACCTCTTCACCTTTATTCTGAGTCAAGTTCATACCAAAGTTATTGAAGCTTGGGTACCTAACAACTGCTTAAATGTATTATTAGCTGGAAGGAAGATCAAAATTGTTCAGTAGTTCAAGTCTTCAAGAGCCTGATATTTGAATTTACTCGGATCAAAGTTAGGAAGGAATTTTGCATTTTGATTGTGCAGTAGTTGATTCTATTTACACAGGGACCTATCAGCATGGCTAACTCCCCTCTTGGTGTGAGCTGGGAACATTGGATCATCACACTTAGCCCTTTCAAGCACATTTTGGTTTTATTCTATTCGCCTTCAAACAATTTTATTCATTTTTTAAATGGAATGTTATGAGACAATCTTTTCTCTTTGATTGATGCATTTTTGTAACACCGTGCAACTCCCTGCTCAACAGCTGGGGTAGGGTGGGTGCCCTGATGTATCAGGGACTTCAGTTAACAGTTGCCACAGATTGCTAGACTGTACTGTCCAACACAGCACTGGCATCTGCCAAATAGCACACTGGCTGGCCGGAGACTCGAACCCTCGACCTCACGGTTGCAGGCAAGTGCTCTAGCAACCGCGCTACGGCCTGTTAATCTAAAATTTCTTAGCACACTTAGATAAATTTTATTCATTTAATATTTATTCAGTTCGATTGAGAAGTATTTTTTAGCTTGTATGTAGAGAGCAATAACAAGTTGAAGTTCTGGATCTTGACTTTATAGAATGACTACTTCTCATCTAAAGCTTTACAACTTTATCATTGATTACTCTGGTCAGAGGAGTGAAACCTAATGTGGTACAGTATTTACTTGATATTTTATTTTTATTATATTAAAGTTATACATTGTGATACCCTCTCAACTCCATGTGTCTGAAAGGTCATTCCTAAGCTAAAATAAATCATTTTGGCCATATCCAGAATGATTTTGGTGAATATGTAATTTTGTATACTCAAGGGTTAGTGAGCTTCAATCTTAATAACCTCTGATTTTTTTTTCAGAATGGTGTCCTTTAGAAATTAAAATGTAAAACTTGCAAACTAAACAAACCAAAATTGGGATAAGGACAATATAAAGTCAAATTAAATTATCAAAATCGCTATGTGGAAACAACGCTTACTAAAATGAAAATTATTAAATAAAAGAACACAATCCACCACATAGGGTGTACATTACTACATGAGCAAGTTAATCTGTTTAATCTGTCATCTTAATATTAAGATGATACTTAGTGCATTGCACCCCCCTGGTACTACGCCTGTTGCCGTCGTAGAGGCCGGCGACTGAGGGGAGAGGGCTCATACCCTCTCCCCTCGAGCTTTCGTCGTCGGCTTGACTAATTTTGCATAGCTTTTGTTTTCTCTTTCTCTACTTTCCCCTTCTGTTCTTATTCCCTTTCAGTTGTCCTTTGGGCGACCTATATCATATGCCACCCTGTCGGGCACTCATAGGCTTGGTTGTTGGCTCCTGAGCTGATTGTGTCTCTTTGGCTGCTGGAGCGGCCGAGCTGACTCGATTCTATGCCGACTGTACATCCTTGTGGTGTACTTTCCCCTCAGTAGTGCATTTTTGTTTGCATCTTGCTATGATTTTTTTCTTCCTGATCCTGAACTCTCTCATTCTTCGCCCTTGATCGCTTCTTCGTTGGTGCTGCTGTGTAGCATTTCTTGTCTCATCCTTCAGCCCTGCCCTATACGAGTATGTTCTGTTGTGGAACTTATGTGGCCTGGCTGAACTGATGACATGGCGAGAAATGTCTACAAGTCTTCATCTTCCTCAATTTGATCCCCTCCTGCCTCTCCCTATCTCATCTTGATCTAATCCTTCGGGCCAGTCCTATGAGAGTTCTTTTGGGGACCCCAACTCAGTGGTCTGGTTAAACTAATTTATTGAAGAAAACAAAATATTTCAGTTAAAATTATACCACTAAATGCATTTAAGTTTAATCTTTAGTTTTCCATTGTACTTTTCAATTAGTATATCTAAACATGGGAGACTTCCACTAGACTCTATTCAATATTCATTTTACGATGGAAGTAGACTCTAGTGAAAGTCTCAATTTTTTAGATATTCTTATATAGTATTTCACTAATTTCAATTTCCTCTTGTACTGTAATTACATACTGTACTCAAGAACTTAAGAAAATGGGAGTCTGCAGAAGGCCAACTGCCCCACACAAGGCAGACCCCTCTCACACCCAGCTCATCACATCCATATTTCTGTTTAACTTTACCTTGAAGATCTCTATCGTCTTTTAGCCTAGTACAGTATATCACTCGATAACCTATGCTACACATTTGCAACTTCTACTAAACCAGGGACTGGATTCTGGTGCAGTTACCACCTTTTTCTTGAGCACCAGGCAAGGTTACACAAATTCCCTACTCCAGCATGCTAACAGCCAGTTTTGATGACCCGTAACATAAACAAAAATAAGTTGTACCAAAGTCCCCCGGGGGTATAGTTGTATGGAATAGTTTACCGAGTGTTTTATAGCAGTAGGCTTAAGAACGATAATGGTAAACTACAGTATATATTGTAGTATAAATATGTATTACCTGTTTTATGCCAATAATTGTGTTGTTATATTATGGTATGTTACTTGTTGAGCCATTGATTTGCCTCTTTATCAGTTGGTACCAGCCATGCATTTATAAAGTACTGTACTGCAAAATTCACCCAACTATAACATCTTTAGCAACATTAGGTACAAAACTCACATTGTTCAGTAATTAATATTTATTTTTATTTAGAAGATAATGGAAGTGTGAAATAATGTATTAAAGTTTATTAGATCACTAAAAATGTATTAACTCTACCACTCTGAACCCTATGATTTAAGAGGTTATGTTTTTCCCTTGTTGACTCAATACCCTGGGTTAATGTAGTTTAATCTAGTATATTTTATCCTAATCTAACCTTTCCTAACTTAAACCGATCACAACCTACTCCATTCTGACATAACCTAACCTTACCTTCGCTATCATATCTTAGCCTCCTCTAAACTTAATATATCCTCACCTACTCTGTCTCTAACCTAACCTAATCTAATGTCACCTATCCTATCTTATATTAATCTTAGTTTCATCTAACCTAACCTAGTACTGTATATAGCCCAGAGAGGTCCTTCCTAAAGTCCATATATTATATTGAATCTAGAAATTCTGACCTACCACTTCTCGTAACTCAAAAAGGACTTAAACTATCAAGATGCTACATATATCTACCATTTGGGAAGAGTTAAACAATAAAGAGTTGTGAATATTTACAACCTGTTTGCTCCAACCCTCCCTGAGCTACAAGAGGCTAGGGGTCATAATGAATAGACTAGACTAGAGGTTTAGTCAAAATTATCTGGTGAAAACTAGAATTAATCCATCTTTTCAATTGCTCTTCCAAAAGGAATAGGAAGACTGGAAACTGTTATGAGCGGGTTCTGTTCTAAGATTGGGGAAGTATATTGGACAGTGGGTTTCCCAGGCCCCATCACCAGGAACACACACACACACACACATACACAAATACTAAGTGATGATTGATATTAAGCTATGAGAGATAGGGTATGTTCAAAGTATACCTTAACTATTATTTTGAAAGGGTTGGCTGAAATATTATTTTAACTTTATTATAAAAGATTCTTCTTAAGCTGAAAACGATTGTGTATGGGTACATGGAATATACAGTAAAGTTTCCAAATTCATGTGTTCACTATGTGAATACTGAACTTTAAGAACAAGGTAAACTGCCTAATTATAGTACCAGAACCCCCGGAGACGAAGAAGAACAATGTTTATGGGTACATGGAATATACAGTAAAGTTTCCAAATTTGTGTGTTCACTGTTTGAATGCTGAACTAAGATCAAACTTAAGGATCAAGGGGGCTCTGGTCCTATAATTAATAGGACCAGAGCCCCCGGAGACGAGGAAGAACAGGTACATACTCGGGAGAGAACTTCGTCCTCAAGCATACTACTGTAGCGTCCATACAAATGATCACAAGGGATGTATGTTTAATGCTAAAGGAAATACTTTTTTTTTTTTTTTTTTTTTTTTTACATGAGCGGCAATCCTTTAAGGCTAAGTGGTTATTTTAGTTGGTCTGTCGGATTCAGCGATTGACTCATCCACCATCTAGGAGACCAGTATTTTATGTACGTCTGCTCTGAGTGAGGCTCGATCCTTTAATATATCTGTGGAGATGGCTCCTATTCAGATGCTCTACCAATATAGTAGCGTGAGTTATAGGGAAAATATCATGGAACTAACAGAATTAATATATTCAAGGGGCTGAATTGACCGACCACCTGATTTGAGAATAGAACCAAAGATATAATGACCACTTGCGAGTTTCAGGCTATAAAGAGGTTGTAACTGTAGACATAGATATTTAGCAGAATTAATGTCGGATGTATAGTACATATATAAATAGCCTACATCAAATTATATTCAGGAAATGTTCTAATCATCACAAGCTCACATTATTTTTTGTTTAATTTCTGCTAATTATCGACGTTTTCATCTTCATCTTTATTATACCCCAAAATTTGTAAGTGGTCAATTAAATTGTTTATACCGGTAACCTCACATGTCAAATTGCAGCACACAAACCATTGTACAGGGATGTATATTTTTTCTTTATCTTAAATTGTAAAAATTATGGTTGAGTTATTATAAAGTTTTACACAGCAAATTAATCATTTTGAAGAGCAGTGATTTTTAATTTGATCAAGAACAATCGCTGTGAACTTGGGTTGGTGTTTTCCTTTGAAAGATTTCTTAACCCCTTCAGTATACGATTGTGTCATTATTATTTTATTCTGGCTAACATTTGATAGGAGGAATGATAAGCAGGGACGCAGGTATGGAAATTGAGGTAAAACAGAGAGTATGTGTGAGAAGGAAAGTTTTTGGAGCAATGGGAAGTATGTGGAAGGAAGATACTGTTTATCACACACCTATCCATTATATAAGAATTACCAGAATATACAATAAATTACAGTTTATTGATTAACTAACAAAATATTAACAAATCAAAACCTTTAAGTATCTAGGCGGTGTGTTGAGTAAGGAAAAATTTAAACCCTCACTTCTGGGGGATTCAACTCTGGACTAGTCAGTTATAAGACCGGTACCTTACCCACTGAGACGAGAGGTACCCCACTTATCTGAATGATGTAAGTCAAGTGAGTTTTCACATTCAATATCTGACCACAGTTTTAGCAATATTACATCACTTCATCATCCGGTTAGTGAAGACTCCAAACAAACAGGGAGAAACGAGTCTGAGCGAATTGACATGGGTGATGGGTCCAAAGGACGGGTAGGAAGTGGGGAGGTGACGTCACGGCACTCAGGGAACACTTACACGTACACACTGTCGCACCCCAAACTACCCCTCGCATTGTGAGGACTGGCAGTTTTGGCTCAGCAACAACACACACCCATACAAGGTTCACACTCCCAAGGCATCTTCCTCCCACTGTGACTTTTAACTTCCCAACCCTCATAGAGATCGCACCGCTGTCACCAGCGTAACTGAAGGTTATATTTTAATTATGATATCTTACTTTAACTTTTAGTAAATAATAATAATAATCTTCTGGTTACTTATATAGCGCCCGTATCTCCTCCTTCGAGGATTCACAAGCGCTTGGCTTTCTTTAGTCTACCAGAGACCATTACCCATCCCCCTTGCTCATGAGGAGATGGTAACCGCCGGCTATATCCCAGAAAAACTTTTCAATCTGAGCGGGGATTGAACGCGAGACCTCGAGATGGGAATCAGGCACGCTGTCAACTGAGCCATCCGGACGGCCAAACCTGGTTGGATACTGAACCAGTTTTCTCACAAAATTCCCAACCCTCACTTCTGGGGGATTGAACTCAAGACCAGTTAGTTACAAGACTGGCATCTTACCCACTGAGACAAGAGAGGTATCCCATTTCTCTGAATGATTTCAGTAAAGTGAGTTTTAAGCATTCAATATCTGACCACAGTTTTACCTATATTACAGTATGGTCACATGGAGCAAGCATGCAGATGGCAAACAGGGTGTATGAGAGTGAAGTGGAAGGGGTTAGAGGGAGGGGTGGACCTAGAATGAAGTGGAGAGATGTATAGGGGAGAGGGGGATGGGCAGGGAGGGTGGACAAGTGATTTAGGAGAACAAGATGGCCTGGAAGAGGTTTGTTCATGGCCACCCCATCAGGGATTAGGGTGTCTGGCAATATATAGGTGAAATATTGACTATCTTGTCAGTACATACAGTAAAACCTAATTTTAGTAGTACTATATGCTATTTTTTAAGAGAACAAGTTCATTCATTCATTATTCACAAAAGCATTAGCCCTCAACAAATTATTTTAATGATATTGTAAGGTGTTTCCTCTCAAATTTCTGCCATTATTTATAACTTGTGTTAAGTATGGTTTCACATTTAAAAAATGCAGTTGGCAAAATGGCTTATCAGAATCATATTTATTTCACCAGAACGCAGACGTAGTACAATATTCCTTCACATAAACCAAATTCATTATACTAACTCTCTCTTATTCTGACTACTGTATTTCCCATTGTATAAGATACCTTTCGTTGAAGATTTGCACCTAATATGACTATAAGAACTAAGAAAGAGGTATTCCTATTGTTATGAGTCCAAGCTGCAGGGTGATTCTGGGTTTTCTATGTATGGAGAAAGTACATCTTATATACCAGCAAACAGAAATATGTTGCCAAAGATAGAACAAAAATTAGATGATTTTGTTTGTCTACAGTACTTCAAGTCAAAGCATTTACTGTATGCTTAGGCCTATTTACCACTTTTATTTATGAAATTACTATATCCCAATAATCTTAAATTGTTTTTTGTTTTATATATTCTTATCTAATAGTTAACCATATGCCGCGGGATGTGGCATGGTCAGTAGCACGTCTGACTGCTGATCGAAGGGTCGGCAGTTCGATCCCACCATGTGCCATTGGTAGATGTCAAGAGTTCGGATACTCATGTCTAGCGATTCGTGGCACATGTCCAGTAAAGTCTCTGTAACAAGGGCACGCCCTAGCCCTGTCAATGAAGAGAGTGTACAGAGTTAAACACTGCATCATAGTCCATCAGGCTTTCAGTACCCAGTGGCATATTTCTGTTAACCTCTCCAACTCCTGCCTCATAGCAACTCCAAGTTCTCAGTGTGTTCATTGCTCTTTTGGATGCAGAGATCAATATCCATAATTTCACTCTATTCAGAGCCGACAGAGAGGACAGAAGCCACGGAGGAGTAGCACTCTACCTAAGGGAGGATATGGCTGCAAATACCGAAACTTTAGTTGCATTCTCAAACGGCACAACAGAGCTACTAGCAGTACACATAAGACAAACCGACATGCTCATCATAATTTTGTATCGACCTCCAAACACCACAGGGGAAATTTTCAAGGAGGTCACAGAGAAAATACAATCACTCCTACAAAATCTTCCAACTCCCGCTACAGATGTCATCATCACAGGAGACTTCAACCTGCCCATCATCAATTGGGCAACCATGAAAATAGATGGAGGAACCAGGGAGGAAAAACAGCAAGCCAAGGAGCTAATGACTATCATGGACACTGCATACATGAAGCAATACATCGAGGAACCTACAAGAGGCAACAACACACTGGACTTACTATTTGGCAACAACTTCGACCTGGTACACTCGTACGAAACTGTAAAAACTATAATGTCCGACCACAGCCTCATCAAAGTTAGAACCCCCACACCAACCGCCACACCACCAAGAAGATGTCAACAGGAATCAAGCCAAATACCCTGCACCTCTCTGAAAGATCTCAACTTCTACAGCAAAGATATAGACTGGGACAGACTGAGAGCAGAACTGGCAGGAACTGATTGGAGGGCACTATTCGAAGATAAAAACGTCGACGAAACTCTCAGTATCCTCCAGCAACAATGCCTGGAGACCTGTAAAAACACCATACCACCCAAATCAAGCAGGAAGCAGATCAAGCAGATTCCCAGAGATAGAAAAATACTAATGAAGAAAAGGACGTACTTGAGAGCCAAGCAAAGGAAGACCAGCTATGCGCACAATATCACCAAACTACAAGAAGAGCTTGATGAAGTGGAACGTAAACTCATCCAGTCACACCAAGAGCAAAGAACACGCGAAGAACTACAAGCAGTTGCAAACATACGAGTAAATAGCAAATTCTTCTATGCATATGCAAAAAGGAGACTCAGGAACACCACAACAATAGGACCACTTGCAAAACCTACGGGCGAACTTGAGAGTGACCCAACCGAAATGGCCAAGATACTCAAACAGCAGTATGAAAGTGTCTTCAGCCCGCCAAATGAAGACAAGAAAATCGAGAATGCAACGACTTTCTTTGGCAACGCTCCAGAGACACCACATCAACTCTCCTCGGTAACAGTATCAACAGAGGACATAATAGCAGCCATCGACAAGATTGGACCAAACTCTGCAGCAGGACCAGATGGCTTTCATGCCCAACTGCTAAAAAACTGCAAACATCAGCTAGCCCTGCCTCTAAAACTGCTGTGGAGCAAGTCCCTCCAAACTGGATATGTACCACAATCCCTAAAAGAAGGCAATGTCACACCAATACACAAAGGGGGTAGTAAAGGCATAGCCAAAAATTACAGACCAGTGGTGCTGACGTCACACCTTATTAAAATCATAGAAAGAACAATAAGAGCTAAGATGGTCAGCTTCCTGGAAGATAATGAGGCGTTCAACGAGGGGCAACATGGCTTTAGAAAAGGCCGCTCCTGCCTCTCACAACTACTATCACACTACGACAAAATCCTACAGGATATTCAAGACGGAGAAAAATGTAGACGTCATATATCTAGATTTCGCCAAAGCTTTTGACAAGGTGGACCATGGGATCCTTCTACATAAACTCAAATCACTGGGAATAGGGGGAGACCTTGGAAGATGGCTCCATAGCTTCATCACCAACAGAAAACAAAGAGTCACGGTTCAAGGAAGCCTATCAGAAGCAGGTGGGGTCATCAGCGGAGTACCACAAGGATCAGTACTGGGACCTCTCCTATTCCTCATCATGATAGGAGACATCGACAGGGACCTGGAACACTCAACAGCCACATCGTTTGCAGACGACACCAGACTCATGAAGAAAATCACCTCACAACATGATGCTCAGCTACTACAACAAGACTTGGACAAAATCCTGAAGTGGGCAGAAGAAAACAACATGGCCCTAAACGGAGACAAGTTCGAGCTTCTAAGGTACGGGAACAAGAGAGCACTACAAAACGACACCAACTACAAAAGCGGACAGCAAGAAATTACCGCCAAGGACACAGTGAAGGACTTGGGAGTAAATATGAGCAGTGACGCCACTTTTTCCCAGCATATTACCAAAGCCACAACAACAGCAAAACAAATAGCAGGCTGGATCCTGAGAACCTTCCACACAAGAAATGAGAGGTGTATGCTAACATTGTGGAAGTCACTGGTCCTACCACGACTGGAGTACTGCTCCCAGCTCTGGTCTCCCCAAAAAGTAGGAGAAATAACAGAAATTGAAGCCACCCAGAGGACATTCACCAGTAAAATCCATGGGTTTCAACACTTTAACTACTGGGAGAGACTTAAGGAGCTGCAGCTGTACTCACTTCAAAGACGTAGGGAGAGATACATCATCATCTACGTCTGGAAGATTTTGGAAAAAAAGGTACCAAACCCAAACATCCAAGAGACTCAGCACCAAAGGCGAGGGAGGCTGTGCTATGTGAGGACTACGCCGGGATCAACACAAAAAATCAAATCCCTGATCCATCACAGCTTTACATACAATGGAACCAGACTGTTCAACTGTATACCAGCCCCTCTCAGGAACATAACCGGGGTGTCTCCAGACACCTTCAAGAAACACTTGGACATGTGGCTGGCCAAAATACCGGACCGGCCACCAACACCAGGATACCCCAGCACCAACTCCAACCGACTTCTGGAATGGAGAGTGGAAGAAAGGGAGCTGCCTGGTCGCAGTGGAGCCCCAGCTCAACTGTGTCACTAACGGACGGAATACAACTAAGTGTAACTAAGTGTAAGTGTCTTCTGAACAGTGAGTCTGACCCCTGCACAACTGTCATGGGGTACATTCAGGCAGAGCCATGCTATCATGTATGGAAAGTTTCCCCTTCACTCACACTACCTGAGGATGTACAGTAGGCCTACTGTAGGCATATGAATCAAACACAACCTACTATCTATGAAATATACAATTTCAAGGAATATTGATATATAACTAGATCTCACTAATCAATGTTCATTCTTGTTTTATCCTCAAGAGGTCTTTAGGTATTCAATCCAACAATTGCAAGAAACAAAACTCCGTACAACACAAAAAACACCTACATTTCGCAATTTCACCACCATACGCCAAGACCGGGCCGTCGGCATTGGCGGTGGTCTCATCACCCTGGTACACAAAGATATAACACATATATGGACACCAGTGCACATACCAAATCCCTCCTCCCCCCAAACGATAACACAACAGAAATACAATCAATTAAAATACGCACTGGCAACAGCTCCAACATTACCATCATAAATACATACATCCCTCCCCAAACATCCCCTACAGTACCAAATGATTACAGACCACAAATACAACACATCACAAACACCCCACACATCATCCTGGGTGGTGATTTCAATGCAAAGACGTCGGCCTGGTTTGTCGACAACCCCGACACAGACAGAGGGCTGGTCTTACAACACCAAACAGACAACCTATATATCCTCAATAACATTCATCAGCATACCCATACTCCCCACCAAGCCCTCTACACCCCATCATCTCCTGATATCACCTTTTGTTCCCCTGAACTCGCCCCCACAACATCCTGGAAGGTGGTCAGAACCTTGGGCTCAGACCACCTCCCGATCATTATCACCACCAAAACAAGACTCACCCCAGCTAGCCACAGACACACTTACACTAACTATAAAAGAGCTAACTGGGAAGCTTTCACAAATGAGACAGAACAACACTTTGAAACCTTAAACAGTACACCCATCACTAACATCAACATTGCTGTACACACATTCAACACGACTATTCAAAACGCCGACAAGAAATACATCCCAAGAGGTAACATAAAAAAACAACCCCAACTTCTCACCAGAAATTCAAAACCTCATGTAGTGAAACCAGCTTGATTAGTATTGTGGTTTTATTGTACAAACAATTGAGGTCCGGTACATCACATCCTGTAACAACAACAATCCTTAGTATTACAGTTCTAAACAAAATAACTAATAAATATATGTAGTCTAGGAGTTTCTTATATCCCTATATTATATGCTAAACCTTCAATACATCTGAAATCATTAATACTTATTCCTTATATAGGTAAACCATAAGTCTTGACACCGACCTGTGTTTTGAAATGCTCGGCTGTCAGTGATCTAGTGGGCGGGAAAGGTAGCAGTGATGCGCTATGTAAAAGGGACCCTAAACATAAATGGCTAACTATATTTCATTACATTCTTCCCCCCTAATATTTATGTATAGTCCTGGAGGTACATAGGAGCGCGCCGTTTCCTTCCAGATCGTCGAAGTGAGTCCAGTGATGACGGCATCTCCGGCATCTCCGGCGTTGAAGAGGGATTCCGCTCACTACCTTCTTGTGGGGAAAATCCTTCTGAGTTTTGTTCCTGGTTAAGTAACTCCTTGTGTGATGGTATCAGGTTCACTTCTGCATCTGGAATGTCTTGGTGTTGTTGGGAGATGGACATGTTTGTGTCTGCATTCTCTCTGCTCTCTGGGAGCAAGGTGCCTTAAGGAAACTGTAGTAATTCTGCCATCTGGGAACTTGACATGGGCATATTCAGGGTTCACATCCACGACCTCAACCTCATCAACTAAGGGATCACTCTTGCTATATCGCACTTGTCGCTTGAGGAGGTCAGGGCCTTTGCAAGCGAGCCATGTAGGTAGTGTCTGTCCGGATGTTGACCTCCTAGAATGCTGGAAGAAACGTTCATGTGGTGTGCAGTTTATAGAGGTGCATAATAATGATCGGATGGAGTGGAGTGCATCAGGAAGCACCATTTCCCACTGAGAGACATCTAAATTCCTGGTTTTGAGAGCTAGCATCACAGTCTTCCATATTATTCCATTATATCTCTCTACCTGGCCATTTCCTCTAGGATTATATGGTGTTGTACGGCTGGTTGCAACCCCTTTCTTATACAAAAATTCTTTTAGCTCTTCAGACATGAAAGATGTTCCTCTATCAGTGTGTATATAAGCTGGCATACCAAATATAGAGAACAGCTGCACCAGACATTGTATTACAGTAGCAGTAGTCATGTTGGAGCAAGGGAATGCAAAGGGGAATCTAGAGTATTCATCTACAATAGTAAGTATGTACTTATTTTTTGATTGAGATGGAAGTGGGCCTTTAAAATCCATGTTGAGTCTCTCAAAGGGCTGAGTTGCCTTAATCAATGATCCAGATTTTGCCTTGAAAAATTGAGGTTTCAGTTTAGAGCATGTGGGGCATGATGTTGTCATTTTCTTTACGTCTTCAACGGAATAGGGCAAATTTCGACCTCGGACAAAATGAGCCATTCGGGTTACTCCAGGGTGACATAGGTTATCATGCAACTCTTTGAGTTTATCTGTACCAGTAGCTCCACACACACGTGAAAATGCATCTGCAGGAATGTTCTCTGAGCCCGGGCGGTACACAATGTCATAATGGTAACATGAGAGTTCTATACGCCATCTTGCTATTTTGTCATTTTAAATTTTGCCAGCTGATTTAGAGTTGAACATGAATGCCACGCTGCGCTGATCTGTGACAAGCCGAAAATTATGTCCGATGAGATAATGTCGCCACTTTCTTAAAGCTTCTACAATGGCATAAGCTTCTTTCTCCACTGATGAGTGCTTCTGTTCACTACTTGAGAGAGTTCTGGAGAAGAAAGCCACTGGACGGTCATTCTGGGTAAGGGTCGCAGCAATCGCATGATCTGAAGCATCGGTTTCTACTGTGAAGGGAGAGTTTGGGTCTATTGATAGTATCACAGAATCAGCAATGTCTTTCTTTAGATTTTCAAAAGCTTGAGCTGCTGTAGCAGATAAGGGAAACCCATCAGCATGAGAGAGGGGCTGTACTTTTTCTGAAAACCCAGGTATCCATCGAGAGTAGTGAGCAAGCATTCCCATCATCCTGCGTAGCGAAGCCATGTCCTGTGGTAGTGGGAGTTTCAATAGTGGCTCTAGACGTTCTTGGTCAGGTCTGATTTCTCCCTCCTTTATAGATTAACCAAGCAGATTAATGGACCGGAGGCGAAAGTCACATTTGTCATAATTTAGGGTCAGGTTATACTTCTTGGCAACATCCATAAAGTGCTTCAGATTTTCATCATGGTCTTCTTCAGATTCACCACATACCGTAACATTATCCACATAAGCGAATGTACCCTTCACACTTTCTTTTTCAAGGATTTCATCAATAACTCTTTGGAAACTGGCCACTCCATTTGTCACTCCGAAAGGGATACGATTAAATTCATAAAGCTTTCCTCCTGCTTCAAATGTTGTGTAAGGTTTCTCCTCTTCTTTTATCTCCACTTGATGGTATGCACTTCTCAAATCCAATGTACTGTACACTCTAAACCTAGCAACATCATTCACCATCTCATCAATACGTGGTAAGGGGTAGGCATCCAGCTCTGTGTACCGGTTTATGGTCTGCGAGTAATCTATAACCATTCTTTTCTTGTGATTTTCCCCTGAGGTTACCAGTACTTGAGCTCTCCAAGGAGAATTACTAGGTCTGATGATTCCTTCTTTCAGCATGCGTACAGTTTCAGCTTGTATGAATTTCTTGTCTGTTTCTGTGTATCTCCTGGATTTCACAGCGATAGGCCTGCAGTCTGGTGCCAAGTTTCTAAACAGCGATGGAGCAGGTACTTTTACAGCTGTTAATCCACATATCTTGAGGGGTGGTCTTGATCCCCCAAAGGCCATCTCTAATGAAGAATGTTGTTGTAGGAAATCATGGCCTAAAATCACGTCACTACATAAACTGGGAAGGACTTTGAGTTTAACATTGGAATAAGTTTCTCCCTGAAGCTCTAGGTTAACATTGCAGTGGCCCAGGATTTTAGAAGAATGTGATACATCTGCCATGGAAACCTCACCGTTGTCAGGATAGATTGTTAGCTTGTTCTGCTGCACGATATTATTATGGATAAAATTATCGGAGCTACCTGTATCAATTAGGGTAGTAACTGCTATGCCATTAATTTTTGAGCTGCTCACAGATTTTTTAAGACACGAAAGAGAAGTTCCAGCTAGAGTAGCAAGCATTGCAGCTGAATGGTGAGAGGTGGAAGCAGTATTTGTCTGTTTACGACTAGAAGCTCGGCATACCTTAGCGTAATGTCCCTTTTTCTTGCAGTTCATACACAAAGCCTCTCTTGCTGGGCACTGACTACGTGGATGCCGGCTGTATCCACAAAAGAAACACCGGGAAGCACTGGAAGTAGCTGCACTCACTGGATCAGCATTCTTTTCTACTCTTTCTAGTTGTTGTTGTTGTAGATGTTGTTGGACTCTTTCTTGTTCATCTGTATCTATGCCTAGTTTGCTTAGTGATACTGCAGCATTTATTGACTCTGGGTGCATATAAGAGGCAGAATGTTTCTGAGCCATTTCTAAAGTGTGGGCTTGTTCAAATGCAGTTTGCAGATCCAAGGTTTTGTTCTCTAATAAACGTTGCCGTATCGTACGAGAAACTATCCCGTTAATAAAGGCATCTCTAACATAGTTGTCACAGGCTTCCACTGCCGTCACAACCTTGAACTGACAGTCTTTGGCAAGAAGTTTTAGTGCCTGTAAGAACTGATCCAGTGACTCACCAGGTTCTTGGCATCGAGTTGCTAGTACATGCCTGGCAAATATTTCATTTTTAGGTTTGATATACAAGCTAGTTAGGGTTTCCTCGGCAGCCTCATAGGTTTTACAGTCAGCAATATAGTCATATACTTGCGGGGCGATGTAATTTGTCAGAAGTACAAGTCTGTCTGCAGTGGGAGTATTCTGTTGTATGGCCTTTGAGAAGTTGTTAAAGGTCCTGAGCCAGTGGTGCCATTCCTTAGCTGCAGTGGTGGAGTTTGGGTCTGTGGCGAACCTCTCTGGTCGTAAGAACCGCTCCATGTCCACTTGTTAATTGTTTGTACAATAAATTGTAGTGAAACCAGCTTGATTAGTATTGTGGTTTTATTGTACAAACAATTGAGGTCCGGTACATCACATCCTGTAACAACAACAATCCTTAGTATTACAGTTCTAAACAAAATAACTAATAAATATATGTAGTCTAGGAGTTTCTTATATCCCTATATTATATGCTAAACCTTCAATACATCTGAAATCATTAATACTTATTCCTTATATAGGTAAACCATAATCTCTTAGAAAGTCTTGACACCGACCTGTGTTTTGAAATGCTCGGCTGTCAGTGATCTAGTGGGCGGGAAAGGTAGCAGTGATGCGCTATGTAAAAGGGACCCTAAACATAAATGGCTAACTATATTTCATTACACCTCATCATACAACGCGACACACTGAAACACTCCCCAGCACCCCACACACAAGACATCAATCAACAAATTCAAGCACTCAACATCCAGATTAACAACAAAATACAAGAACAACAAACACTAAATTGGAATAACTTCCTACAAACACTCGATCACAAACAAACCCCAAAAAACTCTACAAAACACTAAACAGCATCACACTTTCCAACAGCAACACAACACAATCACATGCTGCAATCACAACAACAGACTCTACTCCTTCACGTAAACAACAAGCAAACACTCTCATCAATCACTTCTCTCATGTCAGTCACCTAAAACCCCACAAAGACGACCGACGTGTCATCCGACGAAAAAGACAATTCCCCACAGACCCTGACTATACACCCTTCACCAACAACCAGACAAAGCATATCATCAACAATCTCAAGCTCTCACCCGCCTGTGGCCTAGACAACATAAGCAACATTCACCTCAGACACCTGGGACCACAAGGCATACAAGCACTCACTAACATATCAAACTACAGCTACTCACACAACACAATACCAGACATCTGGAAGCATGGTATCATCATCACATTCCCCAAACCTAACAAAGACCCCACGCTACCCTCCTCACACCGCCCTATCACACTCCTTTGCACCCCCTCCAAAGTCATAGTGTGCCTTGTACGACAACTGATGACACCTGACTTACCCCTTTCTCCAACACAACACGGCTTCAGGCCATTGCACTCCACAAACACTCTTCTTACAGACCTTACACAAAGAAATGTTGACGGCATCAACTCAGCTAGACCACCACACAGATCAGTACTTACCACACTCGGCATTAGTAAAGCCTTCGATGCCATCCCCCGCCACAACCTAACAAACAAAATCTACAACACAAACATGCACAACAACACAAAAAGATGGCTGGCCAACTTCTTAGCAGGCAGATGTGCACACGTATCTTTTGCCGGTCAGTCATCTAGCATTAGAAATTTCCCAAACGGAGTCCCGCAAGGATCCGTCCTGTCGCCCGCACTCTTCAATCTGTACATGCATGATATAAATACACCAAATTCACCCCAAATAACCATAGCCTCCTACGCAGACGACGTAACACTCACAAGCACGCACTAAAACCCAGACACAGCAACAAGACTCCTTCAAGAGTATCTCGACACATTACATGAATGGTGCACTACAAACAGACTCAATTAAGCCCCAGCTAAATCCACTGCAACCCTCCTCACAAGCTGGACAGGAGAGCACGATTACGTCCCGGGACTCAACATAAACAACACACCCCTAACACACACACACACACACACACAAAATCCTAGGAGTAACATACGACACCCAAATGACATTCAAACAGCACACCACAAACACGAAAAAGAAACTGACACCCAGACTAAACGCCCTCAGATCACTTGCCCACATGAAATTTGGACACAACAAAGAAACCACCACCAAAGTCTACAAACAATACATAAGATCAGTTATGGAATACGCAAGCCCGGCCTGGGCTTCTAACCTAGCTGAAACACATCGTAAGACCTTACAGACTATTCAAAATAAAGCCCTGAAAATCATCACAGGATGCACAGCTACGACACCCACAGATCACCTACATCAAGAAACCAAAGTCCTCAAAGTCAAAGATCATCTAGACATGAGAGGCACACAATTCCTGGCAGCAGCCTCCACGAATCAACACCACCCACTACACTACATGGCATCACACCCACAGACACCAAGAAATATCAAAACAACACCCAGCACACGCTATCACACACAAATACTGTCTTCTCTCCCTCCCTGCCCACCCCAAACCAACTTCCGGAAGCACATCCATACTCATATCACTCGGCGTTCCATCCACTCACTCATAGACAACACGCAGCTGCAAGCACGACCTCCCGAAATCCATCCTTCTGAATCCTCCCTTCCTCGCGAGGACAGAGTCCACCTGGCCAGGCTGAGATGCGGACACCATCCAGCTCTTCTGAGCTATCAGAAGAGACTGGATGACTCCGTCGTCGACACCTGCCCGGGTTGTAATACAGCACCCCATACCATTAAACACATCATAGAAGACTGCATTTCACACAACCACTTATGCCATCAACACAATTTACACTCTTTGAGAGCTCTGTGGGAGAGCCTGACCGTGGCCATGGCCTTCCTTAAGGACTCGGGGCTGTTCGGCCAGGCAGCTTAGGAAACAACAACAACAACAACAATTGCTTGATTTCCCCTATTATTACTTTAACATTTTGTTTTGTGAATGTAGTGTGCATATATATATCCCCAGTTTCCAACACAGCAACAACCTACATGGAACTGCCTTAATTTTCAAAGTCTAGAGTCTTTATATACTTTTACAACTAATTATCTTAAATTTCAGGTTGCTAGTGTTTGTTGACTTGATGTCTGTTATATCAAGAATTTACCATACTGTACCATAATAATAATAATATAATAATAATTCTTTATTTTTTTTTTTTTTACAGAGACAATGAACGGAGGAAGGAAAAACACAGATAAAACAAAAAGGTCCATGTGCCTAAAGGCATCCTACATTCATAAAATGTTTGTAACAACTGGATTTAAACATTTGTAGATTGTAAGTTTGTGGAAAGCAATTCGAGGGAAGTGAATTCCAAAGAGTAGTAGTTCTAGGGATAAATGAATTTTGATAAGCAGAAGTTCTGCATTGTGGAGGAGAAAGTGTAAATTCGTGGGCGCTCTCAGCTGCCCTAGTTCTACGGGGAAAGATGTGGAGAGGCGGCACAATTGAAGCAAGTTCCTCGGAACAATTGCTGTGAAAATATCTGTAGAATAATGCAAGGGATGCAACGTTTCTTCGTATGGATAATGTAGGAAGGTCCTGTGTGATTGCAGGGTTATTGATTAATCTAATAGCTTTATTTTGAATTTTGTCCAACTGCCTCAATGCAACCACTCCACTTCCACTCCACAGAGGTGAACAGTAATCCATCTGAGAACGCACATGACTTTTATATTACGGCCAACTGCTCGTCAGTGAAGAATTCTCGAACTCTGTACAGGAGTCCCAGTTTTTTAGAGGCATTCTTAGCAATGCTTCTAACATAATGTGTCCAGCTCTAGTTAGTAGTTAATGTTACACCGAGAATGTCAATACTAGGGGAAGTGGGAATATTTACATCATTAAAAAATATATGGGAGTCAGTGAGATTCTGTCGGTTAGAAAATTGAATGTACTTGGTTTTCTGTGCATTAAAGGAAACTAGATTCTTTTGTCCCCGTTCTTCAATTCTAGAAAGGTCCCGGTTCAGAGAAATTGCAGTGCTTATTTTTGAATTTATAAGATCGGGTTGGGTGAAAGAATTGGTAAATGTGAAGGAACTGTGGAGTGTTGAGTCATCTGCGTAGGAATGTATTGGATTATGAGTGGTAGATATGAGATCATTGATATGAATGAGGAACAGAGTTGGGGCCAAAACTGATCCCTGGGGAACACCAGCATTTATTGAGTGAAATTGAGAATAAAGGCCATCTACCATTACACGTATTTTTCTGTTATGAAGATAAGAAGAAATTAGTGGAACTAATGATGCAAGGCCGTAGTGTGACATCTTCGACAATAAGGATTGATGCCAGACTCTATCAAATGCCTTTGATATATCCAGTGCTATTGTATGTGTTTCACCATGTTGGTCTGTAGCTTGGTTGATTTGATGCGTAAGAAGGCAAAGAATGTCTGCAGTTGATCGACATCGTCTAAAACCATATTGCCTATCACTGATTAATTTATTATTCTCAAGATGCTTAATTATGTGATTATTTAATATAATTTCAAAGACTTTACCAAGATTGGAAGTTATAGCTATTGGTCTGTAGTTTGATGGATCTGAAGAGGCACCTTTTTTAGGAACTGGATGGATGTTTGCTTCTTTCCAGGGTACTGGGAAGCATGAGGTATGAGTACATAGACGGAAAAATTTTGCCAATACAGGAGCGAGCACCAAGGAGCAATTCTTAAGTACTATTGGAGGAATTTCATCTGGACCATTTTGGAGCCTTATCTACTGAGAGATTCTGCAAAATAGTTTTGACATGTCTGGTGTGGATTTTAAGTGAGGGAATTTCAGGCGAATTAAAATTAAGTACAGGGACATCTTGATTTATTTCATCTAAGGTTGAGTTGGTGGAGAAAATATCCGCAAGAAGGTTAGCTTTACCTCGTGGGTCACTTACAAGATTGCCAGTCGGAAATTTTAATGGTAGAATGGATGAAGCAGTTGTGAAGTTGGATTTGAATGAGTTAAGAGTAGACCAAAATATTTTGTTATCATTTGGATTATTTAGAAGTTTATTTGCCTGCTTGTGGAGAAAGTTTGATTTAGTTAGGTTTAATACAGTTTTGGCATGATTTCTGATGTTTCTAAAGTAATTAAAGGCTTCATGTGTTTTTGATCTTGTGTATGCATTGTAGGCTATTGCTTTTTGTTCAGTTACTCTAGCACAATTATGGTCAAACCATTTAGGTGAATTAGATCTTTTAATGTACTTTTGATGAGGAATAAAAGTTTCCATTCCAATTTTTACAAAATCTTGTATGTGGCTCAAGGTGGAGTGTGCATCATTAGAAAAGAAAGAGGTCCAGGGAATATCAATAAAGAAACCTTGAAGACCCTCCCAGTCTGCCCTATCGTAATGCCATTTAGTCACCAAAACAGGTTCAGAGTGGGAAGGTGTGGTAGGTGATAGACAGGTGGCCTGTATCAGACAGTGATCAGAAGATCCAAGCGGGGACCTCACTGTAACATCATAATTTTCTGAATTGGTTGTTAAAAATAAGTCCAGTAGGTGGGAATTATGATTAGGATTATCTGGTACACGGGTGGGTTGGTTGACTAGTTGAGTGAGATTAAATGAGTCTGCAAATAGCTCACATTCAAGACCAGCATCATCAGTCCTAGCTGAATGAGTGAGCCATTCAACATTATGGACATTAAAATCACCCAACACAGTGATTTCAGAAGAAGCATTTAAGTTGATACTGAGTTGTGAGGACAGAGAATCAAAAAGACTTTGCTCTGGAGGAGTATTTGGGGAACGGTAGATGCAACATATGTATTTAAATTTACCAGCAGAAATTAATTTGTATATAGAATAATCAAAATAGGGACAATTGAAACTAGTAACCTCCAGGGCAATTTCAGATTTTGCGAAGCAACATACACCTCCTTTAGGTCTGAAATTTTGGAGCAGTTGATAACCTGGAAAATTAAATCTAGACGTGTCAGATGTGGATGTTACTTGAGTCTCTGTCAAAAAAAGGAGAGTAGGGGATTCTGCTTGAAGAAATTGGTGTACAGAATTGATGTTAGAGCGAAGTCCCCTTATATTGCTTAAGAAAAAGCTGCACCGACGAGCAGCTTTGGGACGTTGCAATGCTCTTGACACAGTCGCATGATGACGACCGGGAGGGCCCTGTGTCAATGACCCAACCCTGCCGGGGGTGGATATCCGAGGGACCACCAGGTTTGCTCTTAACAATTGTACTGCCATATTTATTGGGTAAGGTGTATGGTGTTACATGTATGATATGTAGTGGGAAGAGTAGTGTTTTATGGATAGAGGATAGCGATGTAGGGCAATGTCGTGAAGTTGGATGTGTATGTTATATAAAGAGGATTTTCCTGATACCCCTGATGTGTGAGGCAGAAAGATGTGTATCCAGCTACCAAGGCCTGGGAGAGAAAATGGAATTCAGGCTATTTCCCTGAGTCTCCCGAAACCTTGGCGGTAGTACTTCCCTGGGCGGGGCTGCCTACCCCTACTACAGTAAACCCTCGCTATCTCGGACCTCTACAAGTCGGAAACCCGCACTACTCGGACTGGCATCGGCCTCTTGGACATTCACTTCCGTATTTCGGACATTTCCGGCATCGTTCCGACCGTCTCTGACGTTGTCGGACTTTATATAAGTATTCGGAATATGTCCGTCATAACTGTCCTCTGATATCTCGAATATTTCCGAAATGTGTCGTAGCGGTGTCCGACAAAGGATGACGTGTCGGACGACCCCTCACGTAACCGGATAATAAGGGTGAATATCCGAGAAACAGAAGGGAGGTCCGACGCCATCTTACATCCGGGGCTGGGAGCGTCAGTCCGCACCAAGCTCTGTTGTGTTACACATCGACGCGTGCCATTATTTAGTTCACCATGCCTCCCAAGGATAAGCCTAAGCGTAAGGTGACTTCTGTATCACTTGAAACAAAGCTACAGATGCTAAAGGATCTGGACAGTGGGATGAAAGCCAAGCAGCTTCAGGAGAAGTATAGCTTAGGCAGATCAACAATCTACGACTTCATCCGAGACAAGGAGAAAGTCCGACATCATGGCGTAGCTGTGCTTCATGGTCCTTCCACCGCCAAGATCTTTCGCAAGGCTAAGCTAGCCTATCAAGACATCGACGACGCAGTGCTGAAGTGGTACCAACAACTTCGTGCTGAGGGCGTACCAGTGAGAGGCATAGAGATCCAGCATGCAGCAGAACGTTTCGGCCAGCATCTTCATCACCAAGACTTCAAGGCTAGCGAGGGGTGGTTGTGGAGGTTCCGAAACCGCCATGGCCTCTCAAACAGGAGTATTTGTGGTGAAATCTTAAGCGCCGATACTTCGGCCATAGAACCCTTCACTGATCGCTTCCACGCCCTTATAACCGAGGAACACCTTCAACATTGGCAGCTCTATAACGGTGACGAGACTGGCTTATATTGGCGTTCTCTACCCTCCAACACACAGGCCCACCGAGAAATCACGTCCACACCTGGCCACAAAACTGTGAAGGAGCGCATTTCAGTGCTTTGCTGCGCTAATGCCGACGCAAGCCACCGTGTGACCCCTACAATCGTCGGCAAATCTCAGAAGCCGAGAGTAATTAAGGACCTCATCATTAACAAGCAACTCCCAGTCGACCATTATGGATCAAAGAAAGCTTGGTTTAACCAGGTCATCACCGAGGATTTCTTTCACAAGAGATTTGTACCCGACGTTCGCTCGTTCCAGAATCGAGTGTATGGTGTACCCTATGACGAAGCTGTTGCCATTTTGTTGCTCGACAACGCACCTGCCCACCCTTGTACCACGAAACTGGAGAGTGCAAACGGCAAAATTAAGACAATGTTCCTGCCTCCTAATACCACAAGTGTTATTCAGCCTATGGACCAAGGAATAATTGAAGCTTGCAAAAGGCGATACAAGAGGAAGTTCCTGGAACAATGCCTTGTCATCATAGAAGATGGGATGGACGAAGAAGGTTATGTGGATACACGCGGAAAGAAATCTCTACAAAAACTGAAGCAGTATACCCTGAAAGACTGCATCTACAATTGGGCAGAGGCGTGGCGCGAAGTGTCTTTCAACACACTGAGGAATGGTTGGACCAAGGTCTTAAATATCCCGAAGGTGCAAGATCCGGGTTATGAAGGGTTTGGGGCAGCTGACTTCAGGAACCTCTTGAACCAGGGTAACCAGGGTGACCTCCCCGAAGAAGAAGTTGACGACTGGCTGCAAGAGGACAGAGACCTACCTGGACACGAGCATAAGACTGACGAATAAATTGCAGCCGAGGTGTTGGGGGTAGCCCAGGAAGAGACCCAGGATGAGTCGGACGAAGAGACAGAGGGGGGCCCAAGATATCAGTCTCGCATGCCCTGGACTCCTTTGACACCATTCTTCAGTATCTGACTCAAGTAAATGACTCAAAGTTGCAGTCCCTATACGAACCACTCCGTAATGGTCGATTCCATATTCAGAGGGCACACCTTGATCGGAAAAAACAACAGAAAATCAGCTCCTTTTTTGTACCCTCTGCTCCTCCCAGACCTCGTACTTCGTCTGCTACCAGTGGTGTGTCGCTTGCTAGCACCACCTCCCTCCCAAGTGTTTCCTCAGTTGCTAGCACCTCGTGGAGCACTGTAGACACTGTGCCACTCTCAGACTTAGACATGGATTTGGATGAATTAATGAGTAGCACGCCTGTGCCCATGGATATACCTGAACCTGACATTGTTTGTGAGGTGGAGAAGGACAGTGTGGGTAAGGGTAAAGGTAAGGGTTCCATGACAGGCAAGGGATATGGTCCTAAGAGTGGGGGTGTGAAGAACAGGGAGGTGGAGAAGAACAGTGTGATGGACATTGAGGTGGAGAAGAACAGTGAGAAGGGGAGTGAGGTGGTCATGGACATTGAGGTGGAGAAGAACAGTGAGGTGAAGAAGGACAGTGAGAAGGGGAGTGAGGTGGTCATGGACAGTGAGGTGGAGAAGAACAGTGAGGTGGAGAAGGACAGTGAGAAGGGGAGTGAGGTGGTCATGGACAGTGAGGTGGAGAAGAACAGTGAGGTGGAGAAGAACAGTGAGGTGGAGAAGGACAGTGGGGTGAAGAAGGACAGTGAGGTGGAGAAGGACAGTGAGGTGGAGAAGGACAGTGAGGTGGAGAAGGACAGTGGGGTGAAGAAGGACAGTGAGGTGGAGAAGGACAGTGAGGTGGAGAAGGACAGTGAGGTGGAGGTGAGGGGTGAAAAGGGGATGCTGCAGTAATTAATGCAGTGTTGGGGAGGGGGAGGGGGGAGGGAGGACATCAAGACTACAGACAAGAGCTATGAAGGGGTAAGTGTAATATAGCCTACTGTACAATACATATTGTAAAACTAAATACATGTACTGTGTTTTCTATTACAGATTATAGGGTTGTCTTCGTTTTCTAGGTTGACGCGGACGTCTCTCTTGAGGTCGGATTTTTTCCGTAGTCTCCGATTTCATTGTTGTCTCGGACGGACATTGGTTAGGTCGGATTTTATCCTCTCTTAAGTCGGACATAAGTCGGACCCCGGACATCTCGGATTTTCGGTCATCTTGGACTGGGTCTCCCCCAAATTAGTCCGAGATAGCGAGGGTTTACTGTACCTACAAACAGAAGATAAATACAGTATAAATACAGTACGACCTAATGGTCCATATCACATACACTTCTCGTGAGAGCACAGGTAATATACACAAAAATATATTAATAAAGAAACAGTAAAATAAAATATACAGTCGGCCTATTTACAAAATGGCATAATAAAGCCCATATCACATTTTGTCACAATATAACACAGGCTAATTAAGGCTATTGCTCAATGTTGGTTAACACCTATTGCACAGATCATTGCTCACAGTTTAATTAGACCTATATATTACAGCACATACTATGTGTGTAGCAGCTTATGCCAGTGAGATATAATATGGGATTCATAGATATGATCACTAGACCAAAGAGCTACGATCAGCGTGTTACTGGAGGATTGCAGTCGCTGCGAAAAGCTGTACATCAGTCTCCTGATGACAGCCCGACAGCACTGCACATCAAACAGTGTGCACACCATACTAGTGCTTTCATATTTAGATAGACCAATGAACATTTTAAGTATATTATGATAGGATGTACACAGACCATTTATGGTGGCTATCTTGTACTTCCACCACAAGTGGGCCGTGTACATAGAGGAACAATATGTCCGGAACAAAGTTACTTTAGTTTCCCAATTACACGTGGAATTTCCTCAAGATGGTGTTACCACGTAAATATAGCTGTCTGCGCTGACAGCCGATATCTGATCATCTGAGCAATCGTTTGAGATAATGTATCCCAGGTATTTTATTTTGTTTACTTCTTGAATAATTTGATTATTGAGTGAGAAATTTGGCAGTTTATTTTTATACAGTAATTTTGATCTAAATATAAGAACAGCACTTTTCAGTGGGTTGAATTTAACACAATGTTTGCTACCAAAAGATTCACATATTTCAAGAAGTTTGCTCAGGCCCGCAGAAGACGGTGCAATAATGACCAGATCATCAGCATACATGAGATGGTTGATGATTTTATTCCCACCATAACATCCAATCTGCTCTTTATTCAATTTATCACTTAATTCATCCATATATACATTGAATAAGTAAGGTGAGAGAATACTACCCTGTCTCACACCATTGGTTACTGTAAAGGAATCCGAAATAATGCTACCCCATCTTACATTAAATGTTTGATTGGCGTACCAGTACTTCAAGATTCTCAGTATATAGTATGGCACTCCCCTTGTTGCTAATTTATCAAACAGGATATTGTGGCAGACTCTGTCAAATGCCTTACTAGCATCAAGAAAGCATGCAAAAATAGAGCTGTTAATTTTGATGTACCCATCCACTAGCTCCTTCAGAGTGTAGATGCACTGGTCCGTACCATGGTTCTTTTTAAAACCAAATTGATTACTATTAGTTGAGATATACACTGAGATTCTGTCTAAAATTATTAACTCTAGTATCTTACTTACAATACTGGCAAGGGCAATAGGTCTATAATTGTCTTTTGATGTGATTTTGCTAGCCTTGTCTTTAATTACTGGTATCAAGGGCGTCGACTGACTGGGGACAGAGGTGCATGGGAGCGGTTCGTTCATGGCCACCCCTTCGGGGATCACGGCGTCAGGCAATAGATAGATAGATCAAGGTAACGGACATCATAGATTCTGGTAGGAACCCATGTATTAGAAAGCTGGTAAAGCACCTCCTGAGTTTCTCCAAGAAGAGAGTGGAGGAATACTTCAAATGTTCAGCATATATACCATCAAAACCACAGGATTTGTTAGCATCTAGCCTACTTATTGCAGCCTTGATTTCTTCACTTGTAACTTTAATTGCATCATACTTTTCTTCTTTCTTACACTCTGTAGTAGCAGCAATGGTATTTCCTTGGTGCCCAACAGAGTTAAACAAGGTTTGGTAATGTGTTTTCCAAAGATTGGCTATGTTAAATTAGTACCAGAGATCCCATCTACACTAACAGGAAGAGGTGTGCAGCTATTATGCATTTTTTTAATATCCTTCCAGAAGGCCATTGTCTTTGCTAGCAAAGATTTTGGCCAATGCTTCTCTTCTTAACAGACTCATGCCAATACAACCACATGCCCAACAAGCTCATTTTTAAAGTGTATAAGCATTTCTATGATTATTTTGTAATGAGGAATATGTTAGTAAGGTAAATGGGTATTCATTTTATAAGGATAATTATGCTAGCCCAGTTTGTTGTTAATTAGAATTGAAAACATCAATTCATGCCAATAGAAGAACATTTATATGAATGATATATAATTGTTTTTTCACATAATGTGCATGAGTTGTGAATGATGTGATCTATGTATAGTTAATGTGTATTCATGATAATATTTATTTAAGATCCATTTTCTGTTTATTTATTATGGTTTCAAATACCACTCCTTTCCTATATTGTACTGCACTTTGTAGGCTACTCTTACAACTACCATGTCTACTGTACCACATTTCAGTTGAAATTTACTTTTTACTTTCCATTTTCATCAAGTCATCGGTGTTTATATATTTTTGTGTGATTTTGAATGATGACTTCATACAACAATAAGCATCAACTTCATATGATAAAGTCAGGCTTACCAATTACTTGACAAAAATGGTTGAAAATATATTTCATTCTGAAAAGAGGTATGCAACTATCACTATTACTACTAGTCTGCTACTACTATGACTATTACTGCTATTAGTACTCGAGTATAATTTATCTATCTTCATAGCTGTTACTGCTGTTACTACTACTATAACTGCTATAGGCTACTGCTACTACCACTGTGTGATGTAAAGAGTACAATAAATAGGAAGTACAGTACACAAATATTTGTATGTCCATTATCGCATACGTAAGATAGAATAAAATTAATGGTTACGAACAACACACAAGACGCACGAACGAGGCTCCACTACGTCTGACTCGTAAGACTGGATTATTCTATGTTTAGTTTAGTTTTGTAGATGTTTAGGTGACAATCACCACGGTCGATCTGGGGATCCGCCGCTAATGAGCTCGTCCTGGAATCTTTACGACTCTGAATCTTACGATTCTTTACAGGACTGAACATGCCATTTTTATCGGCAATAGCTCAGAGAAGAGTGTTGAGAGGGGAGAAGGGGTGTTGGAGAGAGAGGAAGGTGTTGGAGTGGCTTTGTTATGTGTGTTTTGTCTGTATACGTCGTCAGGATGTCCCCTGACTGGGTGCAAGCATGTGAAACATGCTAGGACGTACTACCGCACCCACTAAATGTCCGCCGTGGCAGGGATTCGATCCCGGGTCTTTCAGATTCACATGCGAGCGTGCTCACCACTTGACCACCACGGCCCTATGCAATGTCTAAGGGAGTATTATGGTGTGCCTTCTAACTATAGGATTACACTGGTCCCGCATAGATCCTTTTCACAGTTCTATGACAGTATAATAACTTCACTGTAGATTTGTGATTATTAGGGACTGCCTTCAAATCGAATTCTTCCCTAGAATGTCTTACGTCCATTGATCACAAGAATTCACTAGTAGAGGTCCTTAATTCTCACAGGTGTCGCTCCTGTGTATTGATAGCAGTATAATGTTTTCACTTTATATTTGTTGAATAGGTAATCCAGTCTTTGGTAGATGCGTTGGCCGTGGGGTTGTCCTGACGTGGCTGGGTTTGCTGCAAGGTTTATCCTCACGTAACTGGGTTAGCATAGTTTAACTCAAGCTCTTGAATTGGGACCTTGAATACTATTTACCTAGCCATCGCAAAGGTAGAATAGAATCGAGTTAACGCAGGAGTGAACTCACTAAATACTCTGGTCTTTGAAAGAACTTTGATGTAGAACTGAGGTTTGATGAGTTTACTGTCCTTCCGTCCATTGATCACAAGGAAACAGTTTTACAACAAGTTAACCTCTAAAGTGCGCAGGTGGGGTAGTGGCCACCCCTCCCTGTGCGGAGGTATTTAGGCTGTTTTCTTCACTCAAATCGTCATCGTACCATAAATATCATTAATACTTATCCATATGCGCCTATTTTACGTTGATTATGAAGATATTAACCTGTTACAGCAATAAAACTAAAATGCCCAGAACAAGAAGCCCACCACAGAAGCCACGAGCGAACACCACACAGAAACACCTGAAAGAAAGGTCCACAGAACGAAAGGACCAGCTGACCGAGCCAGCCAATTCAGACAGGCCCAAGCCCGCAGGGCTAAGCAGCTCCAGGCCGCACCTACATACCCCTTCTAAACTGACCATTTTCCACACCTCACGTACACTACCCCCTCGTGTCCTACACTTCTAACTACAAAGATGATGAACAGGAATATACATTCATATTAAAAACACCCATGCCCTGTCCCTACGTTGAGCCAATGCCAACACATCAGACAGCCATAATTATATCTATGTATGTTCTTACATCCGAGAAGTAGATGTTATATACCTTAGAAGTTAATACACCCATGCTGTCCCTAGGTTTAAGATATTCATATTAACATACCCTAACATACCTTGTCTTGCCAGACTAAGTTTCTGAAGACCCATCGCCCCCATAAAATCTATGTATTCAATCCTTAGGTTAAGTGTTAATATGAACATTCCCCAACATATCTTGTCTTGCCAGACTAAGTTTCTGAAGACCCATCGCCCCATAAAATCTATGTATTTAATCCTTAGTTTAAGTATTAATGTTAACATTCCCTAACATATCTTGTCTTGCCAGACTAAGTTTCTGAAGACTCATCGCCCATAAAATCTATGTATTCAATCCTTAGGTTAAGTATCTTTATCCGCCATTGTGTTCACCGTTTTCCATTTACTTTTCCACAATTGTCATACGTCTTCCACTTACCTCCTTCGTATCCACAGTCCACACTACGCCATATTACTTCGTGTCCTACACCTCTTACCCGCCCGATTCTACCTACACGATGATGAACAAGAATATACATTCATATTAAAAACATCCATGCCCTGTCCCTGAGTTGAGCCAACGCCAACCAATCCGACAGCCCTATATCTATGTATGTTCTTACATCCGAGAAGTAGATGTGAAAAAGAAACCACATATCCAAACTCATAAGAAATTAAAGATACCCACGGGTACACCAAGATATAGAACCATTGCCCCCATAAGACTTAGACAGCCATGACTACAGATGTTAGCCACCATGCTGTAACGTAATCCTTACCCCAACCAGAGATTGTATAGATAACCTTTGTTACCAATATCTATCATAGTACCTCGAAACAATAACACAGTACCCCTACGAACTGCCGTTTTCCTTGGTATATATTTCATAGAAAACGCAGTTCCCAAGGACAACTAGACGTGCAAAAGCTCGTGCCAACTAATAGTATCCATAACCCCTCGTCCTGACGAAGAATAATACACCATGTTTTTCCCCACTTTACCCACAGTCAAGCACACACCTAAAGTTCACCTCATTCTCCCCCCCCCCCCCCCCCCTCAGCCCCACAGTTCACATAATTCTATCTTTTCCAGACCCAAATACCACTCCATAGTTGCATTCCCCGGTAGCATTCGGCTAACGTACTTTCACTGCCTTTTCAAACTCCAATATCAACTGCAGCCTAATGCCACCCCCACGCCCAGAGACCTTAGGGTCAAATTCCCCTATAGCCCCCCTGAACTCCTCCCCTCTCATTATAAGACCCCGCGCTTCTCGACTCTTGTCCGACCTAGCCTCTTTCTCATACCTCTTGAAGATCCTTGATTTTTCCGTTGCTAACGCTCTCCAACCTTTTATATATATACTCCTATCCAGCCTGCCTTCCCTTAGTAGGCCAGAACAACATTAGAACTTTACTAACCCCTTGCATGCCATCTATTCTCTTACAACCCATTCACAACCCTGTCCCCCATGGTCGTCGGTGCGAGGCTCGCCGCCTCGCCAGTAACTAACTTCTATTGCCATACTTCCAGATAAATGTGGCAGAGTTAGCAACCAGTCTCCTCCACATCCAGCAAGCCATGCAATTAACAACCAACCGATTACACCCAGCTAGCCAAGGCACCTTCGGTTTTGATATTAAGAACACCCACATCTGTCTCATAAACAGAGGGTTATTACCAACACTGGTGATATGGCAAGCCCCTAGCCACAGCCGCCGGACGACCATCCCAGAGGGAGAACGCCCGGCTACCTCTTTTTACCCACCCGAGGAGGGAGACACCCACCCCCGCTGAGGTATACCTGACCCCTGTTTTGACTTCCGGGTCATTGCCAGGTAGCCTAGGAATTCTTCCTATCGATGAACTAACCATGCATGTCTAACCCCCTTACTCACTTCTCTGCACCCACAATAACCCATTCACCTGTTTTGCATACTCGGATAGTCAAATTAGCACCTCAGCTATGCAATAGAACAAAGACTAAGCAATATAAGAGAGACGCCCCTATCACAGCTGTCCCAGTCCTCCCCGCAAAGTAGATCCAGTCCCCCTTCCATAAATACTTCCAGTATAGCCAAAATAGTACCTTTTACTAAGGCTCAGTTATATCACAAATTGAAGGCTTCCTATAGCCATGTGCCACAACAGTAATCACCATCTTACCTAGTCCCCATATCTAGTGAGAGCTCAAATAAGTCCATAAGACTCGAGATCCCTATTGTCTACAGGGTTCAGAACCGAGCCTATAAACCTAGCTCCCGCCCCCAGTCAAGTTAGTTGAAAGCTAGACACCAACCAGTGGTCACTACCCTGAAGTTAACCTCTAGCTCTGCCCTTGTGTTGTTCCGGAGTTGAAAGATTCCAGAGCCGGCAGACTCCGTGGCAGAGAAGACTAATAGAAGCATCTGTCCATGTACAAGTCCCGACGTGCACCTTATAACCTTCACACAAAATGAATGGATATATAAGTGTGTAGCCAGCACCGATCGCCAAAAGATCCGACTTGAGAACTTCCTACATTTGGACCACCTGGACGGCCGAGGAACCAGTCGCTAGCCCCCAACATCACCGGAAGCAAGATAACCAGGACCAGACCAACAAATAAGATTCAATATTCACTTTATTAGTATGAACGTGTCATAGTACGAGTTCGACATTCACTTATTAACTTTACTATGAAGTGGCTATAACCTTGCCCAGTGTAACTCATATTGAACCACTCCATTTGGGACGTACTAAGCGTATCAGTGCTCATTAATTAACAGGCGACCTTGACTCTCGTAATTACCTTATCCAGATATTAAAACTCTAGTGATATCTAACGTTCGCCCACTGATTTGCGTTCTATGTATTTCTGCCATAAGAATATAAACCTTAGATCAGTACCCCCTTGAGATTACTAGAAATTCCGTGTTCTATAATATACGCGTGTCTAATTCTAACTGTGAGCTGCTACTTGGGCACGCGACCAGCCAGTAAGAGATCTAATCAGCGAAATTGAATCCATAAATATATTGAGGTCTTCCAGTACAATAAAACTTGCTAACTAAACCTGTGATCAGAAGAGTATACCTGAACGTTGGAAGAGGGAGACTAGGCTCCATCCAGATCCGCTAATGCTAGCAGTTCCCTTCTATGATTTGTTTTGTACGAGAATTACTATCTTTCCATGCTCTTTATTCATTTACTTCAATAAACTTGAACGTGTGTCGTGTTACCGTGTGTTTATTTTGTGTTCTCTATTCCTCATACCTTGTATTGTGCATGCAGCCTTATATACCCAGTCAGTTAGAACTCACATTACCCAAGTTAAGCCTGTAGAAAAACAGGGCATAACATTGGCGGCAGCGGTGATTCTTGATTCGGATAAAAGGTTGCATTACATTGCAAGTTTGGAACAGCCAGAACACGAGAACATCATGGCGCACCGTTCTCACATTCCCATCCCACATTATGATGGAGAAACTTATGAGATCGAAACATTCATGGACATAGTGAAACCCGTACTTGACCTAGTTTATACCACGGACGCAGAAAAAATAGCCGTAACATTAACGCACCTGGGAAAAGCCGTTTCCCTGGTTGCCTATCAAGTGCACCCTGCTCTCACCTGGGACGAATTTCGCCCAATAGTGATAGAAGCCATTAAGCCTTCGTTGGGCGTTTTCGTGGCCCACACCCGTATCCAGGACAATAAATTCGAAGGCGATTTAGATGCCATAGCGAATAAGATTGCCCAACACATAAAAATTTCTTTCCCCACGTTGACCAGAATCCAACAAGAACAGCAAATTCTGGTCAACCTTGTGTCGATATTGTCCTCAGCAGTAAAAGACCATTTCCGTGTGCACGATTTCGTCGGATACAAAAAAGATCTCATCACGATCCGACGTATTTTGGCCGTGCACACAGAAGCACCCACCCAAATCGCTGCAATCAAGAGGTTTCCCACGCACCCGCAGCAACCCGACCACCAAAACTCCAAGAATGCCTACCCAGCCTCATCCTTCAACAACAGACCCACCTACCCTTCCGGCAAGCCCCAACCCAGTAGACCCCGGTTCCAACCTACCCAGCCACGCAGAATCTTCAACCGGAACAGGAACTACAACACCTACCAAAGTAAAAACCCTACCTTAGTCATTATCAACCCCTATGATTTCCCTGCCTGTAATGCTCAGTGTGCTTTCCATCAAATTCGTGACTCTGCCAAACCTCGCCCCTTTACTCCTCGCATTTCTGTAAATGAAGAGGAGTTGGGACAAGAAGAAGAGATGGAAGAAAGACACACGGGAGAAATAGCCCCTAACATGACCTCAGAGGATACCGAGGAAACCCTGGAGGAGGTAGATACCGATTCCCAGGATTTTTAAAGTACCCCCCGCCCAAGATGGCCTCGGCGGGGGACGCCATAACTGACCGCACTGCCCCCATTTATTACCTGGCCAAAATCAAGGACATTCCTGTCCGCTTGCTAATCGACACGGGAGCTGCCAAGTCATGTTTGTTCAAATCTTACTATGAAATACATCACCGACTATTTGGCCCTTTGTTAAACACCAAAACAGAACTAATCTCAGCTGCTGATACTTACTTAACACCTTACGAGCGGCCTATGCGGTTTATTTATGTGTACCGCACAGCGGGGTGTTTTTAGCCAAAATAGGGCTGTTTACGTGATCATTTTCATGCCTAAATAAGACCCAGAACGTAAAACAAGTACCTATCCCTGAAAGGGCATAAACAGAGCTTTCGAATGACACCATAACGATCCTTGTATGATGGATAGTTTTCTTGCAATAACCGTGCAACGCGAGTGCAAAAAGCAGGTAATTCGGTACTTTCAGTACATAATTGAGTATGTAGCGAGTGAGAGAGGGAGGAGGGAGCTGAGATTTGTGTCAGTAGGTTCGCCGCGGTGGTCTGGAGCAGTCATACGCTCGCTAGTCTCCTGCCACCACTTGTCTCTCTCTCTCAGCCACATTACGTGCTGAAATTGCCACTCGAGTTATGTCGAGCGCCGCCACATAGTCCAGCTTTATTTAACTCGACTTATGTTGCTCGCCGCTAAATAAGGGTTAAATCTCCTAGGAGACACTTTACCCCTATCAGTAACCACTCCTGCCCCCCATGCTCGTTGTTATCACACATTCACAGTATTTTCCTCCAACTGTAAACATTATGATGGTTTCCTTGGACTTGACCTCCTTCAAAAACTCCAGGCCCAGGTCAACTGCGGCCAAAGACTGATATCATTCAAAAAATTCCAACCCAGTTTATATATTTTTTATTTTATTGTTGTATTTCTAGATCAGTCGCTTTAATTTTTCAATTTGACAAACCCATCACGCAGAAACCCATTCAAAAAAAAAAAAAACACCCTCCCCCTCAACAAACCCTGAGTCAGGGTTACCAAATTGCAACTAGCATTAAGGTGACCCCTAAACCCTCCCCTTGCCCTGACTCCCCTCCAAATCTCACCCCATTCAGTAAACAAATGCCTCAACAAACGAAAGAAGACAAGTCCAAGCAACTCCCTCTCGGTAATTCCCTCCATTCTCTTCATGCTGTCCCGGATAAATCCTCCCATGTTTTCAGGACAGACTCTGATATATGTAACCATCATTCCATCCAATGTTTATGTACACATGTTTCCAGGAAAAATGCCGATCAATGTACCCAACAAAATTTCCCCCATGCCCCCAGAAATGTTCAGCTATCCCACAACCCACAACAATTCCCTTGTGACAATTTTCAGTCAATAGCTCCCTTGCCCCCCCACACAATTCACACCCCTAGAAAAATTCACAACCCCACACTTGACTCACCCTCTCATGACAAACAAACCCACCCGCCCCACATCACTTTTAACCAGACCTTGACTGCCACCAAAAAAGTTCCCCACGTTCGTCCTGTGAACAACACCACATCAATACACCAGTCCTCCAACAATAACCCATCTTCTATATCTCACGCTTCCCCCACCAACCCTCCGCAGTCCCTCCAACAACTCCCGTTTTCTAACCCCCTCACACCACGCCCCACTGATCCTCCCACACGCGCCGTTAATCCCCCCCTCACGCGTGACCCCACCAAAGCGACCTTGCCCCCCTTATAAGTAGCAAGCACCTGCTCACCAGTCAATCCCCCACCATCATTAGCCCAGCTGTAGTTCAGGATAAATGCCAAATTCCCCCCACCATCAAAAATGGGTGAACCTGCGGCCCATACCCCAAACGCACATGATATTTTCCCCCACTACCACGTCCCCCAACCCCCATCGTTGCCTCTTACAACCCGCCATCATTTCCGCTCGCATCAACCACATTCTCGTGGCAAATATCTCAGAAGAAACTCTGACACTACCAAAAGGTCTCATTATAGGAGACCTCGAAACTTTCGATGACCTCCCCATAGATTTTAACGACACCCCTACCAGCCTCCAATTGCCCCCTCTCCCTGAGACATTATCTGACCACCAAAAGAACGGCATGTACGACCTACTGCTGGAATTCAGTGACGTGTTTGCCCAACAACCCACCGAAATCGGACAGACTGATATAGAACAACACATTATTAACACCACAGGCCCCCCCCCATACGACAACCATCCCATAGAAAGAACCCCATACAACATCAGGAAGAGGAACGCCAAGTCCAGGAAATGTTAGAGGCCGGGATTGCCACCCCGTCCATTAGCCCCTGGTCTTCCCCTGTTGTCTTAGTCAAAAAGAAAGATGGGACAACCCGTTTTTGCGTCGATTACAGGAGGTTAAATGACGTAACCATTAAAGACGCTACGCCTTACCCCGAATAGACGATTCCCTTGACTCCCTACACGGATCCAAATGGTTCACTACCCTCGACTTGCAAGCAGGGTATTGGCAAGTGCCTATCAAGGCCGAGGACCAAAAGAAAACAGCATTTTCCACTAGTGGTGGCCATCACTATGAATTTGACGTCCTACCTTTTGGCCTTTGTAACGGACCCGCCACTTTCTCCCGTTTGATGGAAGCGGTATTACATGGCCTAACCTGGGAAACCTGCCTAGCCTATCTGGACGATATTATTGTGTACTCTCCAACCTGGGAAGAACACCTCCTCAGGTTGAGACAAGTCCTTCAAAGAATCCAAGCCGCCGGGTTGAAATTAAAACCCTCAAAGTGCGTGATTGCCCGGAATAAGGTAGATTTCCTCGGACACATGATATCTGAACATGGTATTGCGCCAGACCCAAAGAAACTTCAAGCCATACAAAACCAAACCCCACCCGCCACTGTTAAAGGAATACGTTCGTTTCTAGGTTTAGCCACATACTACAGACGTTTCGTCCCCCACTTTACCACCATAGCCAGACCCCTCCACCAACTTACCCACAAAGACACCCCGTTCACCTGGACACCTGAAAGAGACCTTGCGTTTAACACTTTGAAGCAAAAGCTAATCCAAGCCCCTATTGTCGCTTTCCCTGACTACCAAAAACCTTTCCGTCTTTATACCGACGTATCTCTGTACGCCATGGGTGCAGTTTTAGCCCAAGTCAGAGACGGAGAGGAACATGTGATAGCGTATGCCAGCTCCACCCTCACCCAACCACAACAGAATTACGCAGCCACCAAGAGAGAGTGCTTAGGGATCATTTGGGCACTCAGCCACTTCCAGTCATTTGTGTTGGGCGCAAAACTCGACATAATCACCGACCATCAATCTTTACAATGGCTGCGTAGGTGCGAAACCAACTCAGCCATTTTGGTACGTTGGAGGGAGACACTAGAGGACTACGACTTTACCATACAATATCGTCCAGGCAAACTCCATACCAATGCAGACGCCCTGTCACGTTTGCCAGTACCAAAAGACCCCCCCCACCAACCTAGCCGCCTTACAAAACACTGAGTTGGTATCTACCCCCACCCCCCGACATAATGCCCCCTCAACCCCCTCCCTAATTCAATCTTGGGAAGCAAGAATCAGACCCCCCTGGATACCGTTAAATGTCTTCAGGGGACTGACTCGCTTGCCACAGACACTGGTCACATAATCTTGGACCCCACCATTGCCCACGACTACATGATTACCATCCACGAGGGAAACGGCATACACCTTGGACAAAAGAAGATGTTAAAGATCTTCACAGACCAATACTGGACCCCCAACCCCTCCAAAATTGCACAACGAGTGACAGAATCCTGCAAACCGTGTTTATTGGGAAAGGATAGATCACGCATCCCAGGCCCAGCTGGTACCATTTCTGCCAACAAACCGTTCCAAGTCCTATCCCTCGACATCATGGGCCCGTTTCCTTCGTACGCTGGCAACCGCTATATCGTCACATTTGTTGACGTATATTCAAAAATGTTAATAGCCTGCCCAGTTAAAGACCACACAGCCACCACAGTCGCCACACTGCTTGCCACAGAAGTGTTCCCTATATTCGGCCTTCCCCTTGCTCTTCTATCGGACAATGCCCCCGAGTTTAGTGGACACGTTTGGCAACAATTCACCCAACAATGCGGTATTAAGATTAAACACTCATCCCCGTACTGGCCTCAAGGAAATGCTATATGCGAATGCAGCCATCGCACCATCAACAACCAGTTACATACAAGAATGATTGCTCTTAACACCTCAGACTGGCCATCACAACTAAAGATGATACAATGGGGCATGAACACCTGTCCCCGAGAAGACGGTATTTCCCCTCATGAACGTGTTTACGGTGTACCCCCCCTGTTACTGCCATTCTACCACCACGCTCACCTTCCCTCCACCACCTCCACAATTGACCCATTGCAACATCTGCAAAACACCCTCCATACCGCCCAGATCTGTCAGGACACCAAAACTGATAACATCGATGACAAAAACCCTTTCGCCATCCATGACACCGTAATGGTAGCCAACCTCCCTATCACCAACAAGTTAGGCCCTCGCTATGTCGGGCCCTACACCGTCATACAAGTCCCAAATGCCTTTCAAGTCACCATCGATTATCACGCCGTGACTCGCACGTTCCGAACTAGATTCGTCCGAGCATTTAAACCTCTAAAGCCACAAGACATTACCCCATCCCACACGTCCGACCCTGAATTAAACACCCCTACTCACCCTTCCACTCAGGCTATGAATATTCCCATACAAACCCCTAAGGACCTAAGCCCTCCAGCACCGAACCGACAAATCATTCCTCAACATACCCCCCAAACTAACCTCCACAAACCCCAAGCCCCCACTATCACACCCTCTTCCACCATGACACCTTCCTTCACTTCTGATAGTCAAGTACCTCCCCAACTTATCCAAGTACGAAAACCTCCACCCACAACGGAAACCCTCCCGTCTAGCCCTGACATACCTCCACCAGGCACCACAGTGAGAAAACCACCACCCCCACCCCAAACCAAGTACACACCCAACCGCACCACACAATCTACCTCAGTAACCTCACGCTACAACTTACGCCCACGACAAAAATCGTTTAAAACCTCCAGAAAACACACCCTGCTAACCAAGTTCCGTAGGGCTGCCAGACCACTACCCTCCTACTCCTCCTCCTCCTCCTCCTCTTCTTCTTCTTCGTCGAATTCTCCCCCACAAAGGGAAAGAAGACAAATAATCACCAGCAAATCACCAACCTCACCAAAGTACACACCCCACACACGTACCTACCCCCAACCCTCCAACTTAAATCTCCACTCCCTACCCACCCGTCTAGCCCCCCCCCGCATCCGCCCCTTTCCCCTCCACTATCCCCGCAACCCCACCCACACATCAACCAACCTCCTCATCTCATCGAACCCCCAACCAACCAACCCCCTAAAAAATCCCCCCACAAAGTCACCCCTGAGAGAACCCCCATACATACCCCCACCAAATCCTCTTCCATTTCGCCTACCACCCTCACCCAACAAAAACCTCCACACGCATCTACCTCTCAAATAACCCCCGACCTCGCCCCCAATAAAGGCCCTTCACCTGTAAAACGTTTTTCCCCTCAATATAAAACATCGTCGAGCGACTCAAGTCCCACGACAAACATCTACCTTCCCACCAGGACCTCCAAAGGTAGAATAATCAACAGACCCATCAGATTTAAAGACAGTTATACAAAAACAACACCCCGTTCTGACACTAAAGACCCAAGCCACACAACACACACGCCCCCTCCTTCTCACACACCTCCTTCACGCACCTTACCTAAACCGATCTTGCGCATTGCCTCACTATATTTCCCCAGCCTACAACACCGCCCAAGAAAACCCCAAAAACCCCAGACTCATATCCCCCCTTCATCCCCAGCTCTGTTTTCACGCATTAATCCCTCCCCTTCGGTTAGTAACCCATTCACCACACTAAACAGACCTCCTGTCAGTCCCACACACCTCACTCCGACCCCCGCGGGGGAAAGCTACAAACCATTCATACGGAAGGTTAAAGTAAAAACCCCCACTGGACACTTGGCCCGTGTACCACGCCCACATCAAGCCCGGGCAGCTGCCCGCCACAACACAGAGGACACATTCTTACAGGTATACATTGACCTGCAAAAGAAACCTGACCGTCGCTCTCTTGCTTGGTGGAACCTTCTAAATACCCTTAAAATGACCCACCATGACTATGCTTCTTTTTACTTCACCCTTGAGGCTCGAGGACGAGCCTATAATAAAGGAGAGGGAAGTAAAATGCCCCAGAACAAGAAGCCCATCACAGAAGCCACGAGCGAACACCACACAGAAACACCCGAAAGAAAGGTCCACAGCACGAAAGGACCAGCTGACCGAGCCAGCCAATTCAGACAGGCCCAAGCCCGCAGAGCTAAGCAGCTCCAGGCCGCACCTACATACCCCTTCTAAACTGACCATTTTCCACACCTCACGTACACTACCCCCTCGTGTCCTACACTTCTAACTACAAAGATGATGAACAGGAATATACATTCATATTCAAAAACACCCATGCCCTGTCCCTACGTTGAGCCAATGCCAACACATCAGACAGCCATAATTATATCTATGTATGTTCTTACATCCGAGAAGTAGATGTTATATACCTTAGAAGTTAATACACCCATGCTGTCCCTAGGTTTAAGATATTCATATTAACATACCCTAACATACCTTGTCTTGCCAGACTAAGTTTCTGAAGACCCATCGCCCCCATAAAATTTATGTATTCAATCCTTAGGTTAAGTATTAATATGAACATTCCCTAACATATCTTGTCTTGCCAGACTAAGTTTCTGAAGACCCATCGCCCCATAAAATCTATGTATTTAATCCTTAGTTTAAGTATTAATGTTAACATTCCCTAACATATCTTGTCTTGCCAGACTAAGTTTCTGAAGACTCATCGCCCATAAAATCTATGTATTCAATCCTTAGGTTAAGTATCTTTATCCGCCATTGTGTTCACCGTTTTCCATTTACTTTTCCACAATTGTCATACGTCTTCCACTTACCTCCTTCGTATCCACAGTCCACACTACGCCATATTACTTCGTGTCCTACACCTCTTACCCGCCCGATTCTACCTACACGATGATGAACAAGAATATACATTCATATTAAAAACATCCATGCCCTGTCCCTGAGTTGAGCCAACGCCAACCAATCCGACAGCCCTATATCTATGTATGTTCTTACATCCGAGAAGTAGATGTGAAAAAGAAACCACATATCCAAACTCATAAGAAATTAAAGATACCCACGGGTACACCAAGATATAGAACCATTGCCCCCATAAGACTTAGACAGCCATGACTACAGATGTTAGCCACCATGCTGTAACGTAATCCTTACCCCAACCAGAGATTGTATAGATAACCTTTGTTACCAGTATCTATCATAGTACCTCGAAACAATAACGCAGTACCCCTACGAACTGCCGTTTTCCTTGGTATATATTTCATAGAAAACGCAGTTCCCAGGGACAACTAGACGTGCAAAAGCTCGTGCCAACTAATAGTATCCATAACCCCTCGTCCTGACGAAGAATAATACACCATGTTTTTTCCCCACTTTACCCACAGTCAAGCACACACCTACAGTTCACCTCATTCTCCCCCCCCAGCCCCACAGTTCACATAATTCTATCTTTTCCAGACCCATATACCACCCCATAGTTGCATTCCCCGGTAGCATTCGGCTAACGTACTTTCACTGCCTTTTCAAACTCCAATATCAACTGCAGCCTAATGCCACCCCCACGCCCAGAGACCTTAGGGTCAAATTCCCCTATAGCCCCCACTGAACTCCTCCCCTCTCATTATAAGACCCCGCGCTTCTCGACTCTTGTCCGACCTAGCCTCTCTCTCATACCTCTTGAAGATCCTTGATTTTTCCGTTGCTAACGCTCTCCAACCTTTTATATATATACTCCTATCCAGCCTGCCTTCCCTTAGTAGGCCAGAACAACATTAGAACTTTACTAACCCCTTGCATGCCATCTATTCTCTTACAACCCATTCACAACCCTGTCCCCCATGGTCGTCGGTGCGAGGCTCGCCGCCTCGCCAGTAACTAACTTCTATTGCCATACTTCCAGATAAATGTGGCAGAGTTAGCAACCAGTCTCCTCCACATCCAGCAAGCCATGCAATTAACAACCAACCGATTACACCCAGCTAGCCAAGGCACCTTCGGTTTTGATATTAAGAACACCCACATCTGTCTCATAAACAGAGGGTTATTACCAACACTGGTGATATGGCAAGCCCCTAGCCACAGCCGCCGGACGACCATCCCAGAGGGAGAACGCCCGGCTACCTCTTTTTACCCACCCGAGGAGGGAGACACCCACCCCCGCGGAGGTATACCTGACCCCTGTTTTGACTTCCGGGTCATTGCCAGGTAGCCTAGGAATTCTTCCTATCGATGAACTAACCATGCATGTCTAACCCCCTTACTCACTTCTCTGCACCCACAATAACCCATTCACCTGTTTTGCATACTCGGATAGTCAAATTAGCACCTCAGCTATGCAATAGAACTGTGGTAAACTATCAATGGAAGTTAAATATTACTAAGCTATAATGAATCAAATAAAATCAATCTAAATGAATACTCTATATCTAAATTGAATTCAATCTGAAACAAGCTAATTTATATCCAAAGGTCTCACATAATAAATGTATATAATTATAGGGTAAGGTTATAAGGGTTAATATTAGCCAGGAATTAACTCACCAATAGTTCCACGTGGCAATGAGGCAAGGGAGAACGTTTTACCCAATATGGTGGTGGACAATGGGGAACGAGACTTCGGTCCCGAGACACGAGTCAAGTTAAAGAAAGAATAAATGATTACATGGGAATGGACATGAATATTATGCTTATCTATCAGTCAGTCATGATGTCGATGAGAGCGTCGTGATGGTGTAGCTGTGTGTATTGCTGTATGTGTATTGTAATTAGAGGCACAAAAGCACGATCAACTGAGGGCGGAAAATTAGATGTTAACTGGTTGGTGTTCGTGAAGGCTCTGACGTACCTCAAAAGCACACCTTGCTGCCTTGGCAAACCGCCAGGAGCCCAAATTATCGTACCGCATTTAGGTTGCTCTATACGATAAATTATATTAATATATACGATAAATTCATATATACTACATAAAACCATGGCAATATTGCTTAATAGCATATTAGGCCTTTTATAACTTAACTTATTTACAATCTTATAATATACGATCTACTCGTCCTACATCGTGCTGTAGGAGAGATCGTGACGTCACAGAGACATACAAGATCACAAAAGAGTCATAGTCTATCGTATTTATACGATACACTCCCCCCACAAAAAAGACCTGAACCCCACCTTAAACCTAAAGTTGCCCAGAGGCTATCTTCTGACGCCACAAGTCGACAGCGCCAGCAGCAGCGCGTCTGGGACGCGTCCCGGTCCGAGAATGATCACCATCAGTATGAGGTGAGTCGTTCCTTCGAGAATCCTCGGACCCAGCAATAACAGGTGGAGCCTCAGATTGAAATGCGGAATCTAGCTCCAAAGCGTACAAACGTGCGATAGGACGAACAGTAGTTCCAGTGGCTGTCTTTAATAGCGCCACCCGCTCTACAGAGTCTGCCCCCTTGTATACCTCCAATACGCGGCCTAATTTCCAGTATAAACGAGGACTATCTTCTTTAATTAAAACAACGTCACCAACTGTAGGGGCCGTTGGTCTACCAGAGGGAGTAACACTCCTTTCCCTCAATGCTAGCAGATATTCACTAATCCACCGTTTCCTAAACTCCTCGATTATCCTGGATATATACTGGTATCTCTTAGACACCGCTACCGCAGAGTACAACGAGGGATCCTCTAACTCTACTATGGACTGAAAATCAGATGGAAACGCAGTCAATGGTTTTCCATATAGCAAGTGAGCTGGCGTTAATGGTAGTGGTTCTTGCAGGTCGGTGTACACATATGTAAGCGGGCGATCATTCACGACTGCCTCTATCTCTGTGAGGACTGTCGTCAACTCACTCTTCTTTAATAGAGCACGTCCTACAACCGCTCTTAGTCCTGACTTTACTATGCCGACACACCGTTCCCACATTCCACCAAACCAAGGTGCCTTAACTGGAATGAACCTCCATTCGCACTTCTTCTCTCCCAAAAAAGTGATGATAGTAGGATCACTACTCATATCCTTTAGATATTTTGATGCTTGGACATAAGTGGGAGCATTGTCGCTAAGAATGAGTTGAGGGAATGAACGACGGGCACAAAACCGTCTGAACGCCAGCATAAATTCTTCGCTAGACATATTATCACATAGTTCTAGGTGTACCGCTCGAGACGTCGCACAGGTAAACAATAATATATAAACCTTCTCATGCTCCCTCGTCTTCAATGCCCCTGTGTAATCTAATCCTACCGCTTGGAAAGGTTCTACGTGCTTTACACGGCATTCAGGTAGAGGTGGAGCTGGTCCAGTTGCATATGGTTTACCCTTTAGTCTCTGGCATATTACACACTTTCTCACTACGCGTCGAGCTACTTGTCGAACTCTGGGTATCCACCATATGAGACGTAAATTTGATATAATATGACATACCCCGTAGTGTTTTACTTCCCTATGTGCACGTATGATCAATAGATCAGTAACGTGATGTCTTGTTGGCATAAGTATAGGTCGGTTTGTGCCGTCTGGTACACCCGACCACTTCAGGCGACCCTCACACCTGATGAGGCCATTGTCTAGGTGCAACCTTAGTTGACGCACTATATTAGGCATTAATGTCTTATTCGAGCCTTTCAAGGATTCTAATTCATTGGAAAAGGTTACTACTTGAACCCATTTGATCAAAGTTACTTCAGCTGCTTTAAATTCACGAGCATCAATGTTGTGACCCCTGTTGCAGAGTTGGCCCGTTACTTTAAGCTTAAGATTGGATACATATCGCAACACCCAAGCTACAACTCTGACTAGTTTATTATAGTCACCGAATCTTGCCCACTTTATGATAGGACCCGGTGGCTCATTTGGTTGGGCTGTAACTGCCACTGTTTCCAGTGGCAGAAGTCCCTCACCAACAGCATGCCATATCGTCCATTCACTTTCATGGAGCAGCCACTTTGGACCATGCCACCACAATTCGGACTTCATTAACTGGCTAGCCGTTATACCCCTAGTTATGAGATCACTAGGGTTTTCCTTTGTATTTACATAATGATAAGCAACGTCTGGCAAAAGGGCTCTAATCTCATCTACCCTATTCCGCACATAAACTGGCAGAGACTTCTTGCTATGTATCCAGTTGAGTGCGACCTGACTATCGCACCATACGTGAACGATTTCAATATTTAATTCGCTCTCGTATGCTGCGCGTACATGTTGCACCAGACGTGCTAATAGCAGCATGGCAGTCAATTCCATTTTAGGGATAGTTACCTTCTTAACCGGGGCTACTTTGGCCCGGGCTGTAACTAAATGTGCCCCAAATGAAGTAACAACATATATGGCTACCCCGTATGCCGTGGCGCTAGCATCGCAAAACGTGTGTAACGTAACGTCACCGAACGCCGCCACTTTACGAGGTATAGGTTTAGTACATAGGATGGCATATTCATTCAACAACAATGTCCCTTGGTCATTCAGGTCCTCGGGCAAACTGTCATCCCATCCTATTTTACGTCTCCAAACTTCCTGCATTAGAATCCTAGCTCTTATGGTAACAGGTAATGCTAGACCCAAAGGATCAAAAAATTGCGCAACTTTGCTCAACAGACTTCTTTTTGTGTGCGCTCCTGTCTGCTGAGCAAAAGACCTTGTTTGAAAAGTTAGTATGTCATGTTTAGGTTGCCAGATCATCCCCAAATTTCTGGACTTTTCCTGGTTAAGAGATGCCGTACCATCCACCTGTATTAAACTCTGAAGATCTTCACTATTAGTAACCCACTCGCGGAGAAATAGATGTGCATCCGCAAACAATCTGCGTGCTTGCCAGTATGCATACAACAAATCATCTTGACTATCGCTAGTACCCTGCAAATTGTCAATGTATAATCCGCGAGATAGTTTACTTGTGTCCTCATGAGTGTCAGCTAGATGTTTTCTGATTGTGGCATTTAACAAAAACTGCGAGCAAGTGGCCCCAAAGAGTACAACCCGAAAACGGTATATTATGATGGGACTTTCAGAGTCGCTAATGTCGCTGAACCAAAGAAAGCGGGTAACATCTCTATCTTCCTCCTTTAGCTTGACCATCAAGAATGCTTTCTCGATGTCACTGGTATAGGCGTACTTTCCCAGCCTAAACCGCAATAGATTTTGGGACAGGTCCGACACCATGGACGGACCTGTCAACAGGCAGTCATTCAGACTGGGTTGTTGACCTTGGTGGGCAGAACAGTCATACACCACCCGTATTTGGTGTGGTGACGCTGTCTTTCTTTACCCCATGATGGGCCAGATAGTGAACCCTACCCTTCTTACACGGTTCCCTGACATCGACTCTCTCTATAAAGCCCCTATCCTCATAACTCCGAAATACATCGTCATACGCCTGGCGCGTGCTCGGTTCGTTAGACAATTTCCGCTGCAATGCGCGCAAGCGACCTAATGCCAAACCATAGTTGGTAGGCAGGCTTATCTCACTGTTCTTCCAGGGTAAACTAACTTTATATTGCTTGTCTGAGGCACAGTAGCACACAGACTCGTCAAACCTTTGTAGCGCAACTTCCGAGTCATAATCAGTCTCCATAGGATTAATGCCTATGTGATCCAATCTCCACAGTCGTTCCAGGTCGAACTCGGCAGCCATCTTAGGGTCACTAGGTTGGGAATCCTCCCTTCCCAACTCCTCTGCCGCGGTTACATTGACTCTATATATCGAGACCGTGTCGACCAGGACCTTTGACTGTGTAGTATGCACCTTTCCGCTCATGCAGTATCCAAATTTAGTGGGGATTAAAATTACACCACACATCTTTTTAAATCCAGGGTATACTACTTCATAATAATGATCCACACCAAGTAGAACATGCACCTCACTCTGATTTCCCATGGGATCTGACAAGTTAACCCCTTTGCTACGTAATGCGTGTTCCACCTTCTTCACACCCACAGATACATATTCTGGTAGGGTGTCTACTACGATACAAGTCATAAAGTACCGGTTTTTACGATAGAAATATGAAATCTCCGCTATCTCGTAGTCTTGTTTATCAGTAACCCCTGTGAAGCCCTGTAATCGAAGAGTCTCAGCCCCTACGATTCGGTGCTTCAGTCCCACTAGTACGGACCTCTTTATAAAGGAACGTTGAGACCCTTGATCTAGAAGTACCCGACAAACTTTGTTAATGTCATTACCTTCCATGGGAATCTGTATTGTGGGCAATATAGTGGTGTCTTGCGTGCTACCTAGTGCCACAGTTGTAGTACCCTCATTTTTGACGTCTTTGACTTTATCTGCAGTAGGACACAACTTATCAAAGTGATGTCCTTTGCAGTGCCGACAGGGCCTTAAGTATGTAGCAGTACATTGTCCCTGCTTACCATGTTCCCCACTTAGACAACCTACACATAGCTTCAATCTTCTCGCCTGTGCTAGTTTTGTCTCATTTGTCGGGTATTTTACACAGAAACTCCATTTATGTTTGTTGCTACATAGCTTACATAGAATCTGAGCAGGTTTCTTATACACACCCTCTTTCTTTACTTTAGTCCCCACTGTCATGCTTACTGTTCCCCTCTTCTCCACATTCTCACTCCCTCCCGACACATACATTCTCCCTTTGTTCAACTGTAGATTATTGATCTCCTTACTGAACTGAGTTTTGAATTCCCCCAGCTCAAATGATCTTACCTTATCAAGTATTGCCATAGGAAGCTTCTGACGCAAGATAATGACTATCATTTCCTGCGTGGTAAGCCCTAGGGTATCTAGCGATCGAGTATGGCACTCCATATTTGCCCTGAAGTTTGTCAACTCATCAACCTTATACTGTGGTTCTGCGAGCCCCAACAAGGCAACGACATGGGCCATCTTCAACTGCTCTCTATCCCCGTATGTGGACTCTAATAAGTGTACCGCTTCAAGATAACTACCACCTACTACTGCAAAACCCTCTATTAAATGTAAGGCCTCTCCTTCCATTTGTCCCTTCAGATAGTGAAACTTGCGGACATTATCCAAAGAGGATTCATGAACCGTAGATCGAAATACGTCCCAAAAAGCTAACCACTCGGTTAACTTGCCCCCAAATGTAGGAAGATTGAGCTTTGGGAGGTGTACAGTATGTTTTGGGTCAGCCCTTCTATGGGCCTCATTATCGCCTCCCTTCTTACTTGCGACAGCATGCTGTAATAGGCGCTTCGCTCTAAAGACAGGTTCGTCATAGAGGGCGCGATTATCACACTCTGTAACTATCTCTTCCTCCTCTATCATGTCAGCCACAATCACCTCACTCAGAGCCGTAATACGACCGTGGGTAGCCTGGACGTTATCTAATCTAGCCTCCAATTCCTCTAGATCAGCAGTAGTGATGAAAGTGTTTAAGTCCACAATTAGCCTATTTAACACTCCCCGAAGTCCCGCCCTTTGATTTTTAGGGGCTTTGCTTAGCACCCCACTAGACGGTGTCTCTTTATGGTCTTTATCCATTTTGCATGTGAGCCTATAGGCTATGTATCTAAATATCACGTTACAAAAACAACGGCCAAATAATAGGCTACTTAAGAGACGCCAACCGGCGGACTTCTATGTTATGGAGAAAAAATAGTACACTATATAGCAATACCTACTAATGGATCATATTGAACAAGAAAAAATGTTAGGTCAGGTCATATGTCACAGGAAGTCTGAAACTGAAAAGAACATTACTGGGGAAAGACGATGGGTGGGAAGCAGGACTTAGGCAGGCGCAATGACACAACCCCGGCGTCCCTCTCTAGCCAACGCTTCGTTAGCCCTACAATTTTGTTATATAGGACTTGATTGGTGTCTAAGTCGAGGTGGACACCATCCTGGTCGAGGTCTCGGATGCTGAGTGTGATGGAAACAAAGCGGTGCTTCGTTTCTATTAACCGACACCTCAGGGCGCGGTTAACAGAATTTTTTATAGCCTGAAATTCCGCAGCTGAGAACCCTCGGACTTTCGTCCGGCTCTCAATTGCCACGATCTTGCAGCTTCCTCCGGACTCACGCTCCAGATCCAGCGCCACCTCTTTAATTGCGTCAGCTAACTCGCGGGGCACTGTACCGGGGCGTATATCATTGCCGCCTATAAACAAAAAGATCATATGTGGCCTAAACCGTACCACTTGCCCCCACTGGGGGGAGGCTTTCAGGGTGTCAACGGTTGCTCCCGGTACCCCGAAGTAGGTCAGCCGGAAAGTTCTTTCCCCCTCTGACGCCCGATACGACTCAGTACCTCCGTCAGCTGCCCTTAGCCTAGTGGCATAAGAATGTCCCACTATGGCTATTCGCTGAGGTACCGGCGCCTGAGGTACAGGAAGATAGCCAAGCCCTACCCCTCCGGGGTCCTTGCTCCTGCATCCCTGGGCTAATCCCTTGCTCATTGCCTAAGATCCCTTACTGGTAGCTAGTTCCCGGGTCTGGGCACCAATGTGGTAAACTATCAATGGAAGTTAAATATTACTAAGCTATAATGAATCAAATAAAATCAATCTAAATGAATACTCTATATCTAAATTGAATTCAATCTGAAACAAGCTAATTTATATCCAAAGGTCTCACATAATAAATGTATATAATTATAGGGTAAGGTTATAAGGGTTAATATTAGCCAGGAATTAACTCACCAATAGTTCCACGTGGCAATGAGGCAAGGGAGAACGTTTTACCCAATATGGTGGTGGACAATGGGGAACGAGACTTCGGTCCCGAGACACGAGTCAAGTTAAAGAAAGAATAAATGATTACATGGGAATGGACATGAATATTATGCTTATCTATCAGTCAGTCATGATGTCGATGAGAGCGTCGTGATGGTGTAGCTGTGTGTATTGCTGTATGTGTATTGTGATTAGAGGCACAAAAGCACGATCAACTGAGGGCGGAAAATTAGATGTTAACTGGTTGGTGTTCGTGAAGGCTCTGACGTACCTCAAAAGCACACCTTGCTGCCTTGGCAAACCGCCAGGAGCCCAAATTATCGTACCGCATTTAGGTTGCTCTATACGATAAATTATATTAATATATACGATAAATTCATATATACTACATAAAACCATGGCAATATTGCTTAATAGCATATTAGGCCTTTTATAACTTAACTTATTTACAATCTTATAATATACGATCTACTCGTCCTACATCGTGCTGTAGGAGAGATCGTGACGTCACAGAGACATACAAGATCACAAAAGAGTCATAGTCTATCGTATTTATACGATAAGAACAAAGACTAAGCAATATAAGAGAGACGCCCCTATCACAGCTGTCCCAGTCCTCCCCGCAAAGTAGATCCAGTCCCCCTTCCATAAATACTTCCAGTATAGCCAAAATAGTACCTTTTACTAAGGCTCAGTTATATCACAAATTGAAGGCTTCCTATAGCCATGTGCCACAACAGTAATCACCATCTTACCTAGTCCCCATATCTAGTGAGAGCTCAAATAAGTCCATAAGACTCGAGGTCCCTATTGTCTACAGGGTTCAGAACCGAGCCTATAAACCTAGCTCCCGCCCCCAGTCAAGTTAGTTGAAAGCTAGACACCAACCAGTGGTCACTACCCTGAAGTTAACCTCTAGCTCTGCCCTTGTGTTGTTCCGGAGTTGAGAGATTCCAGAGCCGGCAGACTCCGTGGCAGAGAAGACTAATAGAAGCATCTGTCCATGTACAAGTCCCGACGTGCACCTTATAACCTTCACACAAAATGAATGTATATATAAGTGTGTAGCCAGCACCGATCGCCAAAAGATCCGACTTGAGAACCTCCTACATTTGGACCACCTGGACGGCCGAGGAACCAGTCGCTAGCCCCCAACATCACCGGAAGCAAGATAGCCAGGACCAGACCAACAAATAAGATTCAATATTCACTTTATTAGTATGAACGTGTCATAGTACGAGTTCGACATTCACTTATTAACTTTGCTATGAAGTGGCTATAACCTTGCCCAGTGTAACTCATATTGAACCACTCCATTTGGGACGTACTAAACGTATCAGTGCTCATTAATTAACAGGCGACCTTGACTCTCGTAATTACCTTATCCAGATATTAAAACCCTAGTGATATCTAACGTTCGCCCACTGATTTGCGTTTTATGTATTTCTGCCATAAGAATATAAACCTTAGATCAGTACCCCCTTGAGGTTACTAGAAATTCCGTGTTCTATAATATACGCGTGTCTAATTCTAACTGTGAGCTGCTACTTGGGCACGCGACCAGCCAGTAAGAGATCTAATCAGCGAAATTGAATCCATAAATATATTGAGGTCTTCCAGTACAATAAAACTTGCTAACTAAACCCGTGATCAGAAGAGTATACCTGAACGTTGGAAGAGGGAGACTAGGCTCCATCCAGATCTGCTAATGCTAGCAGTTCCCTTCTATGATTTGTTTTGTACGAGAATTACTATCTTTCCATGCTCTTTATTCATTTACTTCAATAAACTTGAACGTGTGTCGTGTGTTTATTTTGTGTTCTCTATTCCTCATACCTTGTATTGTGCATGCAGCCTTATATACCCAGTCACTTAGAACTCACATTACCCAAGTTAAGCCTGTAGAAAAACAGGGCATAACAAAAACAAGTGGAAACAGCGTTTGGCTGGTCAAAATCGACAACAGAGGCCGGGAGTTGTAATCATCGAGTGTGAGCCAGCCTCCCACTCCTCCCCACGTCTGGAGAGACACTGTCGCGCGATACTCTCTCTCTCTCTCTTGCACTCGCTTGGTAACACATATTATGAGCACAGCCTGCTAGCAACTCGCTATTGTTAGCACAAATATATATATAAGAATAAGGGAATAAGAGGGAGAATAGGTGATAATTGAAGGGGGGGGGGGGAAGGAGGGGATATGGAGGAGTGATATTTGCCATGGCCAAGGGGCAATAAAAAAAAAAAAATTGATACTGGGCTGGTTTAAATGTTTTCTTTTTAGGCCTTGGATTATATAAGGCTTCCCGCAGCGCAGCGGTAGGCCTTATATAAGTCTTGCTGCACTTGCTGGGTTAAGCAGTATTTTTTACTGTCCTTCCGTCCATTGATCACAAGGAAACAATCTTAAACAAGTTAAGCAGGTTTACTGTCCTTCCGTCCATTGATCACAAGGAAACAGTTTTACAAACAAGTTAAGCAGGGGACTTCAGTATTGGAATTGTTTTTCCCTCCATTGATCACAAGAACAATTCTTCCTACCGAGCCCTCAATGTTCTAAACTGTCCTTCCGTCCATTGATCACAAGGAACAGCTTTCCCATTGAGTATCGATCTTAGAATTTCCTGCTGAGGTCACCTCTTTTCTCAGCGTCTTGGTGGTGGTCTGGCTGTGCATCAGAAAGGCACCTAGGGGTAGGGTGTTGTAGGGTGGTTGTGTCCGTGTGGCCTGGAGGTGGGGTGATATCTGGTAACTGTATAAATCTCAGCTTCCCTGGTCATGGCGGCGATGCGGCTGCGCTATAGAGTGGCGTGGGGATGTCCGGTGTTTATGGTGCCTTTCCTTGGTTGATTTCTCTTCTTCGCTTTTCTTCTGCTGGACTTTGGGATTGGTTATGGTGATGAATAAGTTTTTCCCTGGTGTTGGAGGGCGTGTCATCTCGATGGCAGTAACTCGTGTTGGGTTGGGGGTTGTTCCCTTGTAGCTCTGGGGTGGGGTTATTTATTATCTTCATAAATGCGATGTGGAAGAAGAGGTAATTTATATTTGGCCTTCTGGTTTGTTCTGGGGCTGCTTATGTGGTTTGCAGGCTGGAGGTAGATGGAGTGGACAGTGGTTGCAAGTTTGTAGGTTTGGGATGTTGCAGGATCGAGAAGTGTAATCGGCGAGAAACTGATCACATGTTCTCTGTCTTGCGGGGATATACTGTATAATTGTCTGTCTTTGATGCGGGGGAGGTAGTCGTTTTCTTTGATGTGGTGATGGTGGAGGTAGAGGTGGAGATCTCGGTATGTTGGCTGTGGCGGTAATGTTGGTGGTGATAGTGATGGTGGAGGTAGAGGTGGAGATCTCGGTATGTTGGCTGTAGAGGTGGAGATGATCTCGGTATGTTGGCTGTGGCGGTAGTGTTGGTGGTGATGGTGGTGGAGGTAGAGGTGGTAATGGTGATGGAGACCAGGATTCTGGTGGTGGTAGGCTATACGCAGGCGTGGTGAGAAGCTTTCCCATTATTTCAGTGATGGTGGTGGAGATGGTGGAGGTAGGTGGTGATGGTGGTGGAGATGATGGAGGTAGAGGTGGAGATCTCGGTATGTTGGCTGTGGCGGTATACGTGTGGCAACAGTGATGGTGGTGGAGGTAGAGGTGGAGATCTCGGTATGTTGGCGGTGGCGGTGTAGAGGTGGAGATCTCGGTATGTTGGCTGTGGCGGTAGTGTTGGTGATGGTGGAGGTAGAGGTGGAGATCTCGGTATGTTGGCTGTGGTGGTGGTGAGAAGCTTTTCTGTTATTTCACTGTAGCTGCCGGGTTAAGGACGTAGGCTACATATCCCATACAAATCTGAACCCTCTAGCTGCCGTAGGACAAGAGTAAATAAGGTCGAAAGTGCTGATGCAGGTGCTGCGGGGCTGGGTTTTAGCGTTACATACATAAGCGATGCATAACGTGCGTTGCTGGCCTTCCAGCTGTGGGTTAAATTTTGCTTGGACAGATTGTGGGCTAGCTGTCTCATATAGGCCTTGATCTAAATAACTCGATTTTTGGCGTTTTTCACGTTCACGGATCTCAATGGACTCTTTGTGGAGGATTTTTCTTATGTCTAGAGAATTTGGCAGGTTGATGTGTGGGGTGGGTCCAAGGGAGGGAATGGGTAGGGAAGAGCGCGGGGTTGGTTGAAGTTGAGGGTGGTGTGGGGGAAGGGGCAGAGGGGAATGTTATTTGTTGGATTTCTTGTGTGAGAGTGGCTTATATACCTCAATACCTTCACCTGACCTGACCATGCATGTTTTACTAGATTATCATATATTTGAGTGGGTGTATATGTGATGACAGTAGCGCCACGCCGTCGTTGACTGAACTTCAACGTTGCAGTTATGCCAGTTTAGCTAATTTTATGCTTAATTTAGAGATAGGCTATATACTCAAATTTAGCGGTCAATTTTTACATATATATACTGTAGTTCAGTGGAGATATAGGCTACAGGAATAGTATTATTGATATTCGAACCATTTGTATGTTATATTTGAAATTTGTGTCATATAGCAATATTTCAGAAATGTTCACCAAATGTATAGTTGTATTTTACTGTTTATATTATGTAGCTGCAGCACCAAAGCTACTTTTCAAAAACTAATGTAGCAGAATATGTAATCTTTATTTTTATTAATTTCACAATTTAGAATTGGCCTCCCTGTTCAGCAGTGACGTAACAGTGTCACGGCTGCCCCCGGAGAGGAAGGATCTGTGCAAAATGCTCGTCAAAGAATTGTAAGTTAACCAGCGCACAGGCTGGGCCCTCGCTTATCTGACTCATTATATTATAGGATGAGGTGTTAATTGAGTTTTTGAAATAGATGGTTTTTAAATATGTACCGTCATTTGATAAATTTGAGAAAAAGAGTGCAAGGAGGTGTTCCCGTTCGGCATTTGTTATCAGGCCAATGGAGTCGGATGGACTGTCAAAATTCGGGCCAAGGACATTTGCAATACGTTGGTATTGAATTGCCCTCCATGAGCTTAAGTTCCAAAACGAGAATAAATGCAAAAATCCAGAGCAAATAGAAAATGTGAGGTTAACTATCTTAAGACATCCAATAATGATGGTATATCATTGATTAGAAATTGCATTTTTTTTAACAATCATAGCCTAGGCCTATTAGGCTATACCGCTATAGCCTAGATAAAGCTGCTTGTGTTACAGTGTAAAACTGTAAAAGTGAGTTTGATCATGAGAATAACTGCTGAAACAGTTTAGGCTTGCCTAGTAGGCTACCTTTACTGTCTAGGTTACGTAAATAGGCCTAGCCTAGACATAGGCTATTCCTAATATTGGCAAAGTTTAATTGGAATTGGAAAAATGTTATTTTAATACCACAAATTTTCACTAGCCTAATATTGGCAAAGTTTAATTGGAATTGGAAAAATGTTATTTGGTCAATATTTACGAGTCACACCACAGCTGGGATCTCATTGTTAACGGTAGTTTTGGGTTCCTATCATTCTATGCTTCATTGCTATATACTTTTTTTCCACCGGAAATTTTTTTTTTTTTCTTGTGTTTTTTTTTTTTAGCATTAACCTAACCAAAAAACCTAACCTAACCTAACCTAACCTAATAGCCCCCAAATACATTTAGGTTAGGTTAGGTTAGGTTAGGTTTTTAGGTTAGGTTAATGCCAAAAAAAAAAAAAAAAAAAAAACAAGAAAAAAAAATATATATATAATAATATTTTCCGGTGGATAAAAAGCATATAGCAATGAAACATAGAATGATAGGAACTCAAAACTACCATTAGAAATGAGATTGCAGCTGTGGTGTGACTCGTAAATATTGACCTGTTATTTTAATACCACAAATTTTCCGAGTGTTTTTTATAAACAAAATTGGTCATTTGCATCAATAGGGCCTATATAGTGTTTGTAATTAAGGACAATATAAAGATGATGTAATTAAATTCATACATCGATTTTATCGTGGCCTACAGGTTTCTTATACCATGTATTTCATTCCTATATGTGTCTAAATGCGCGTAAAAATGTATTACTGATCCTGAAAAAAACAAAATATCCTCTATAGGCCTATCGCCTACGTCGCAAGAGGCGGGTGGCTTTGTTTACATCCGCCGCGAAGAAGAAGAAGCGTTGGGAAAATTTGGTTTTTGCCCCCTACTGTTTAAATATATGACGATTTAAATAAATCTTGGGGGGGGTGAGGGGGGGCTTGCCCCCTCTCTACATATTTTGTATCCAACGGCAAACGGTTAGCCTATGGCCAAATAGTTATTTTTCGCGAGTGAAGGGACGTGTTTTTAGATTGTTGTTTAATGGGTAAATATGCATTTACGCCTATTTTCACACATCAAAACACCCTTACACAACTCTAAACTACATAAAAACAATCGAAACTATTTTTTAGCAATTTAATTACATCATCTTTAAATTGACCGTAATTAATTAGAAATCTCGGGAAAACCTATTTTCCCCATTAGGCCTATCGATCGATGTTGAGACAGCCCCTCGATAGTGATTTGAAGAGACATTAGCCTAACCTAACCTAGTATTATGAGTGGAGGCTGCCGCCCCCACACCCCCGCTGGTTGAGTACTAATCCCTTAATACAAAAAATTGGCTGTCGATTATACGAAGGTGAAAGAAAATTCGATGAAATCTATGGTGTTTACTCTGCAATCTTCAGCTTGATTGTACATTGATAACGGGAAAGTACCGTATTGACAACCTTGTTACGAAAATTAAAGGTTCAATGTTATTTTAATACCACAAATTTTGTTGATATATTTGAAGATAAATATTGAATCTATATGCTCTAAAGATCATAAGAAAATTTGTTTTAACCCTCGGCAAAACCTAATAAAAAAGAATGGTACTAAAATTTATTTTTCGTAACAAGGTTGTCAATACGGTACTTTCAGTCATCGATAGCTCTAAAAATCATATGAAAATGTGTACAGTGTTAAACCCTCGTAAAAGCCTAATACAAAAGTATGGTACTAAAATTTAATTTTCGTAACAAGGTTGTCAATACGGTACTTTCCCGTTATCAATGTACAGGTACAATCAAGCTGAAGATTGCAGAGTAAACACCATAGACTTCATAGACTTTTTTTTCACCTTCGTATAATCGACAGCTTATTTTTTTTATTAACCCGGGAACTGCCGGGAGACTCTTAAGAGTTCCCCCGGCGGACTGCGGGGAGACTCTTATGAGTGAGTGAAAAAAAAATCAACTTTTGACCGAAAAAAAAAAAAAAAAAAAAATTGGCCCCTGGGCCATGCAAAATCTCAGTCCTCTACCTCCCCTCCTTCCTCCTCTCCTTCAGTTATCACCTATTTTCCCTGTTATTCCCTTATTCTGAGGTATATTTTCGTGCTAACATTAGCGAGTTGCAAGCAGGGTGTTGTCATCACTGATGGCAAGCGAGTGCAAGAGAGAGAGAGTATCGATCGACTGTGTCTCAGTGGCCTTGGGGGAAATTGGCGGGAAAGCAGCTTGCCTCACCCATACATTATACAACTCGCGGGCTATATCTCCGATTTTGACCATCCAAACGCTGTTTTCACTCGTTTTATTGTTGTTTCAGGTTAATACCTTTATAATCAACCCATAATAGGCGCATATGGATAAGTATTAATGCTATTAATGGCACAATGAATATTTTAGTGACGGAAACACCTCAAATACGTCAGCACAGGGGGACGTTTCCAATTATCCCCATGCGCACTTCAGAGGTTAAGGGATTAGTACTCAACCAGTGGGGGCGGCAGCCCCCACCCATAATACTAGGTTAGGTAAGGTTGTTAGGTTAGGCAAATGTCTTTTCAAATTACTATCGGGGAGCGAGCGTGTCTCAACATTGATCGATAGGCCTAATGGGGAAAATAGGTTTTCCCGAGATTTCTAATTAATTACAAACACTATATATTGATGCAAATGACCAATTTTGTTTATAAAAAACACTCGGAAAATTTGTGGTATTAAAATAAAAAAAAATCCAAATTAAATTTTAGTACCATACTTTTATATTAGGTTTTTCCGAGGGTTTAACACATTTTCATATGATCTTTAGAGCTATCGATGACTGAAAGTACCGTATTGACAACCTTGTTACGAAAAAGAAATTTTAGTACCATACTTTTTTATTAGGTTTTGCCGAGGGTTAAAACACATTTTCTTATGATCTTTAGAGCATATAGATTCAATATTTATCTTCAAATATATCAACAAAATTCGTGGTATTAAAATAACATTGAACCTTGGAATTTTTTATTTTAATACCACGAATTTTCAGTGTTTTTTTATAAACAAAATTGGTTATTTGCATCAATATATAGTGTTTGTAATTAATTAGAAATCTCGGGAAAACCTATTTTCCCCATTAGGCCTATCTATCGATGTTGAGACACGCTCCCCGATAGTAATTTGAAAAGACGGAAATTTTTTATTTTAATACCACAAATTTTCCGAGTGTTTTTTATAAACAAAATTTGTCATTTGCATCAATATATAGTGTTTGTAATTAATTAGAAATCTCGGGAAAACCTATTTTCCCCATTAGGCCTATCGATCGATGTTGAGAGACGCTCGCTCCCCATAGTGATTTGAAAAGACATTAGCCTAACTTAACAACCTTACCTAACCTAGTATTATGGGTGGGGGCTACCGCCCCCACACCCCCGCTGGTTGAGTACTAATCCCTTAACCTCTGAAGTGCGCATGGGGGTAATTGGAAACGTCCCCCTGTGCTGACGTATTTGAGGTGTTTCCGTCACTAAAATATTCATTGTGCCATTAATAGCATTAATACTTATCCATATGCGCCTATTATGGGTTGATTATAAAGGTATTAACCTGAAACAACAATAAAACGAGTGAAAACAGCGTTTGGATGGTCAAAATCGGAGATATAGCCCGCGAGTTGTATAATGTATGGGTGAGGCAATCTGCTTTCCCGCCAATTTCCCCCAAAGCCACTGAGACACAGTCGATCGATACTCTCTCTCTCTCTCTTGCACTCGCTTGCTATCAGTGATGACCACACCCTCCAATCGGATTTCTAATGTTAGCACGAAAATATACCTCAGAATAAGGGAATAACAGGGAAAATAGGTGATAACTGAAGGAGAGGAGGTAGAGGACTGAGATTTTGCATGGCCCAGGGGCCAAAATTTTTGTTTTTTGTTTTTTTTTTCTTTTTTCGATGTCAAAAGTTGATTTTTTTTTTCTCTGACTCTTAAGAGTCTCCCCGCAGTGCGCCGGGGGAACTCTTAAGAGTCTCCCCGCAGCTCCCGGGTTAATAAAAAAAAAAATGGCTGTCGATTATACGAAGTTGAAAAAAAGGTCGATGAAGTCTATGGTGTTTACTCTGCAATCTTCAGCTTGATTGTACATTGATAACGGGAAAGTACCGTATTGACAACCTTGTTACGAAAATTAAATTTTAGTACCATACTTTTATATTAGGCTTTTACGAGGGTTTAACACATTTTCATATGATCTTTAGAGCTATCGATGACTGAAAGTACCGTATTGACAACCTTGTTACGAAAAAGACATTTTAGTACCATACTTTTTTATTAGGTTTTGCCGAGGGTTAAAACAAATTTTATTATGATCTTTAGAGCATATAGATTCAATATTTATCTTCAAATATATCCACAAAATTTGTGGTATTAAAATAACATTGAACCGAAAAGACATTACCCTAACCTTACAACCTTACCTAACCTAACCTAGTATTATGGGTGGGGGCTAATACCCCCGCTGGTTGAGTACTAATCCCTTAATAATAAAACAAATTGGCTGTCGATTATACGAAGGTGAAAGAAAAGTTGATGAAGTCTATGGTGTTTACTCTGCAATCTTCAGCTTTATTGTACATTGATTTTTTTTTTTTTTTTTTTTTTTTTTTTTTTTTTCTATATTCCAACTACTCCCTTTCGGGCATAGGCTGAGAGCCTGTACATTCCACCGCTCAACACGGTGAAGCCCGTGAGGTCTTGTTCCAGTCTGGGGAGTGAGACATGTGAAGCTTCCATCATGGCTCGAAGCGGCTGGTTGCTTCGTTCAAGTGCTTCACCGTCTCACCCTCCAGACTCAGACCCTCACTCTCAGAACGCCACCTATAACGGGAAAGTACCGTATTGACAACCTTGTTACGAAAATTAAATTTTAGTAGCCTACCATACTTTTATATTAGGTTTTTCCGAGGGTTTAACACATTGGAATTTTTTTATTTTAATACCACAAATTTTCCGAGTGTTTTATATAATCAAAATTGGTCATTTGCATCAATATATAGTGTTTGTAATTAATTAGAAATCTCGGGAAAACTTATTTTCCCCATTAGGCCTATCGATCGATGTTGAGAGACGCCGACACCCCCCCCCCCCCCCCCCCCCCGATAGTGATTTGAAAAGACATTAGCCTAACCTAACTACCTTACCTAACCTAACCTAGTATTATGGGTGGGGGCTGCCGCCCCCACACCCCCGCTGGTTGAGTACTAATCCCTTAATAATAAAAAAAAAAAAAGGCTGTCGATTATACGAAGGTGAAAGAAAGGTCGATTACGTCTATAGTGTTTACTCTGCAATCTTCAGCTTGATTGTACATTGATAACGGGAAAGTACCGTATTGACAACCTTGTTACGAAAATTAGATTATAGTACCATACTTTTAAATTAGTTTTTTCCGAGGGTTTAAGACATTATCGTATGATCTTTAGAGCTATCGATAACAGGAAGTACCGTATTGACAACCTTGTTACGAAAAAGACATTTTTGTACCATACTTTTTTATTAGGTTTTGCCGAGGGTTAAAACAAATTTTCTTATGATCTTTAGAGCATATAGATTCAATATTTATCTTCAAATATATCAACAAAATTCGTGGTATTAAAATAACATTAAACCAACACATTTTCATATGATCTTTAGAGCTATCGGTAACTGGAAGTACCGTATTGACAACCTTGTTACGAAAAAGACATTTTAGTACCATACTATTTTTATTAGGTTTTGCCGAGGGTTAAAACAAATTTTCTTATGATCTTTAGAGCATATAGATTCATTATTTATCTTCAAATATATCAACAAAATTTGTGGTATTAAAATAACATTGAACCGCTATTATCAAGTTTTTATTTTTTTGGATTTGTTATTTTTAAGGTTTAGGCCTATACTGTATAAGCTTTCTATAATAAAATTATCGTAATTGTTTAATCGAAGGCCTCTTTTTCTAGTTATTAAAAACGTATTCTATGGTGTATTATAATTATGATATATAGAAGTAATAGAACTGTTCAAATGACCTGGGAAGTGTATATTAAACCAAATACAAAACTTTGAATAATGAGGTAAGAGATACAGTATGTGTTTTTTATCACTTTTCAACCCAAGACCAGCGGGGGTCTGGGGGCAGCAGCCCCCAGGATGCCCAGGTTACCTTAGGTTAGGTTAGGTTAGGTTAGGTTAGGTTAGGTTAGGTTAATGACCAGCTATGTAAATACAGTAGTGAACATTTGGTTTAGTCTGTGCTCAAAAATCCATTTTCTTTAGGAGGAGGCCATACACTAAACAATTACCAAAATGATTTCATGGAAATTAGTATTTACCCATTATCCAAGAATCTAAAAACACGGCCCCCGATAGTGGGAAGGGTTATGAAGAATAGGGAAATTGAGGGGTAAAAAGCGCATAAAGCGAATATATTGCATTTGTAAACAAATGTTGGCTCGGGTTTGGGCATTTTTGAGACTCATAATACCTGATTTTTTGAAAACCCGAGCCAATTGACGAAAGTTGGCTCGGATTTCACGGGGTGGAGTGGGTAATAGCTTTGTTATAAAAATAGAGTCAACCTTGAAGAGACATTAGCCTAACCTAACAACCTTACCTAACCTATCCTAGTTTTATGGGTGGGGGCTGCTGCCCCCACACCCCTGCTGGTTGGGTAAAACTGCTAACGGTAGAAATCCAGTTTGGGTGGAGCAAGTAATAGCCTATGTTATGAAAATTGAGTCAACTTTGTGAAGACATAAGCCTAACCTAACAACCTTGCCTAACCTATCCTAGTATCATGGGTGGGGGCTGCCGCCCCCACACCCCCGCTGGTTGGATAACAATGCAAAAAACACAGCTTATCTTACAGTTTCTTACAGTAGATCCTCTGGAAAAAGGCAAACTAAGCTTGTGTATCCAGCTCAGTACTGTACTTGCACTGCTGCGGTCGTTCACGGTGTTGGCGGCGGCGGTAGCAGACGCAACATTTTTACTATTCTGTATTTTTGTTTTATTATCACACTTCAAATCTTATCTTCCCCATGCTTTATCAAGATTACTTTCAAACTCCCTTATTGATTTGGAATCGACTACATACTGGGGCAGTGCGTTCCACTCATTTACCACTCTATCACAAAATGAGTTCTTTGCCTTCTCAATCCTATTTCTTTCTTTGTAAATTTTCTTAGAGTGTCCTCTCGTTCTTGTTCCCTCCCACATCAAGAAGATACCTTCACACACATCCTCATCATACTTTCCTGACACTATCTTAAAAGTCTCTATCATATCCCCTCTCTTTCTCCTATATGCCAGTGTATTTACCTAATTGTAGTTTACAGGAGTTGAGCTAAGCTCGTGTTGTCCCGTCTCTCAGTCTACTTTTTATCCAATTTTTTCTTGAAAATATGGATGTTCCTTGCCCCTACCACCTCCTCCTCCAGCCCATTCCATTTGTCAATACATCTATAGGGGAAGCTAAACTTCCTGATATCGTTCTTGCAGGTAGGTCTTTTTACTTTGTAGCTGTGGCCTCTAGTTATTCCTGTATCCATAATTAATATATCCTCCCTATCCAGCCTCTCCAGCCCCCGGGTACATTTGTACATCATTATCATGTCCTCAACCTCTGCTCATAGCCCGCGTTCTTCAACGTTGGTACCAGCTTGCTAGCTCTCCTCTGCTTCTATATCCTTTACCATATATGGAGCCCACACCTGGTTCGCATATTCCAGGTGCGGCCTAACCAGCGCTGTATAGAGATTCCTGAAGATTTCTACGTCAAGTGACACAAATGTCCTCCTTATCAGCCCTACAATTCTATTGGCTTTGTTTATCTTTTCCGCTAAATGTTCTGAGAAATTTAACTTATTGTCTATCACTACTCCTATATCCTTTTCTGCATTCACTTCCTCCATCGCTTCATACATACTGTATCCTACCTTGTCTATCTTGCTTGTCCCAATCCGCATGTACTTGCATTTGTTTGGATGAAAAGGCATTAACCAATGCTCAGACCATCCCTTCATGCCCTCCACATCTCCTTGAAGCAAACCCACATCTTCCTTACTCTTCTATACAGCTTAGTGTCATCTGCATACAGGTATACCTCACTTCCATTAGTTATAACTTCAGGTAAGTCGTTGATAAATATAACGAACAGCAGTGGTCCCAACAGATCCCTGAGGTACCCCACTTGTAATTTCCCTCCACCCCGAGCCTATTCCATTCACCAGTACCCTCTGTCTCCGATCTTTCAGGAAGGCTTTATCCATTTCACACATTTCTCCCCTATATTATAGCTTCTAACTTTTTCTATTAACCTTTTATGTGGGACCTTATCGAAGGCCTTCATAAAATCGCAATATACCACGTCTATTACATCACCATCTTCTAGAATTTGCATCCAATCATCTACCACCTTAATTAAGCTCTGTAGTACCGTCGACCTCCCCGGCAAGAATCCGAACTGTCTCCCACTGAAAAGTTGGTTTGACTTCATATGCTCCATTATTCCTTCTCTAATTACCGTTTCCATTAGTTTACACACAACACTTGTCAAACTGACTGGTCTATAATTCCCTGGGTCATTTCTCTTTCCCTTCTTAAATATAGCTGTTATGTTCGCCTCTCTCCAGTCCATCGGGATTTGTCCTGTATTAAACGATACCTCAAATAACATTTTCAATGGCTCTACTAACATCTCACCTCCTTCCTTTATGATTCTTGGGTGTATCCCATCCGGTCCCGGGGACTTACTTCTGTTCATTTTTTCTATAGCCCTTCTTATTCTAGCATGGGAAAACTCTATTAGTTCTAGTGCCGGTGCCTGTTTGATGGGAATAGTAGGCACTGCATCATCCGACTCTACTGTTAGTACCCCCCCAAAGTATTTCCCCAGCACCTCTGCTTTCTCCTTATCAGTCTCCGCTCTACTCCCATCATCCAACCCCCCTACCAGCTCTGGGATCCCTACTCTTCTTGTTAACTTTTCCTGAATGTCTATCTATCTATCTATATGCTCAGGCCCAATCCCCATTTTGGGGGTAGCCGACTCAAGACAGAGCAAGAACAGGGAAAACACAAAACAACATAAAACAAAAAATAAACACAGATAAAAAACACAAACTCTCACACATCCAGGTCACCCAGGAGAAGACCCAGAGACCAGGGTTACCAAGGTCGCTCCAGCACTCCCCCGGCCCCTGACCACCCGGAGAGGTTCCGATCTCGGCAGGCAGACATGCAGCGGAGCCAAAGCCACAAGCCCTCCCACCACACTTCCAGGCACACCCTTCATATTAATCGTCTCCCCGGGCCAGGCGCCTGATGGACTATTATCTAGTCCAACTTGCGCCCGACCCCTTACTCCAAATGACCACGTGTTCACTCAACTATTCACAAGCATTCTCCATTCACTCCTGTCCACCACCACTTCCCCTGCCTGATCTATAGTCATTCCTCTATCATCCAAAGCCTTTCTTACACAGTCTCTCCATCTCAATGGGGGTCTTCCTGCCCTTCTATCTCCCCTTGTACCTGACTCACATATTCTCTTTGTAAGCCTTTCATCTCCCATTCGTTCAACATGACCATACCAGCTCAGCACCCTTCTGTCCACTCTGGCTGACAAATGTTCCTGCTGCCCCACTCTCCTACGTATCTCTTCATTCCTCAATCTGTCTCTACGAGTAACTCCACACATACTCCTCAAGCAGCTCATCTCCATCACATCCAGCCCTCTTTTCTCCTTTTTCTTCAGAGCCCATGTCTCAGCCCCATACATCACTGTTGGCACAACAATTCCTTGATACAGTGCACTTTTTACTTTCACTCCGAGATTTCTCGTCTTCCACATACTTCCCATTGCTCCGAAAACCTTCCTTCCTTCACACACTCTCTGTTTTACCTCCACTTCCATACCTCCACTCCTGCTTATCGTTCCTCCTAGATATTTAAAACCCTCTACTTGTTCCAATATTTCCCCATCCAGCCTCACATCTAGATTCACCCTATGCTCTCCCCTATTACACACCATTACTTTACTTTTATTGACGTTCACCTTCAGTTTCCTCCTTCCACAAACCACACCAAACTCTTTGACTACCCGCTGCAGTTTCTCATCAGAATCCGCCACCAATGCCGTGTCATCAGCGAACAGCAACTGATTCAACTCCCAATCTCTACCATTCTTTCCTACTAAACCCAATCCTCTTCCCATAGTTCTCCTTTTCACCTCCCTCACCACACCATCTATAAACATATTAAACAGCCATGGTGACATTACACAACCCTGTCGCAAACCTACCTTTACCTCAAACCATTCACTCAACTCACCATTTCCTACTCTCACACATGCTCTGCTCCCTTCATAAAAACTCTTAACTGCTTCTAACAAATTTCCTCCTATTTCATAAATCCTTAACACCTTCCACATTGCTTCACGGTCCACACGATCATACGTTTTTTCCAAGTCCATAAAAGCCCAAAATATCTCCTTATGCTTCTCTAAATACTTCTCGCATAACTGTCTTACTGCAAACATCTGATCCACGCACCCTCTTCCCCTCCTAAAACCGCACTGTTCTTCTCCTATTGCAACTTCCGTACACTTTATTATCCTCTCTATCAACACCCTGCCATACAGCTTTCCAACCACTGACAAACTAATACCTCTATAACTTGAACACTCCTGCCGATCTCCCTTCCCCTTGTACAACGGCACAATACATGCACTCTTCCAGTCTATTGGTACCATTGACACAGCAAAGCACACATTGAAAAGTCTCACCAACCAATCTATTATCACATCTCCACCCTTCTTTATACACTCCACAGCAATACCATCCAAACCTTCTGCTTTTCCCGCTCTCATTTGTTTCACTGCTTCTTTCACCTCATTTTCCTCAATCCTTTCATTCATTCCCTGCCACCTGGGTGGCCTGGGTAACCTATCTCCATCCACCTCTGCTTCAATCACTGCTTCTCTTCCATCTCTTGTATTTAACAAAGATTCAAAATACTCGGCATATCTTTTCCTCACTTCAACTGGTTCCACTAGTAATTCTCCATTTTCATCTTTCACTGACTCTTCCCTCTTTTGTCCTCCTTTCCTTACTTTATTTACCTCCTTCCAGAACATCTTCTTTCGTTCTTCAAAATTCTCACTCAGCCTTTGGCCCCACCTTTCGTTTGCATCTTTTTTCGCTTCTCTAATTTTCCGTTTTGCCGCTCTCCTTTTCTCCTTGTACCTCTCCCATACCTCAACACTACCATCCTGTAAAACCCTCTCAAAACACTGTCTCTTCTCCTCAACTGCCTTTCTCACCGTATCATTCCACCACTCGCTTCCCTTCCTGATACCTCTGCCTCCTACTTTCCTTTTGCCGCATACTACCTCTGCACTTGCTTTCACTCCTTCCTTAAACTGTTGCCATTCAACCTCTACTTCTCTCTCTTCCATCTCTCTCACTTCCATCCACTTTTCATTTAGTATTTCCTTGTACTCCCTCTCTTTTTCACTCTTCTCTAACTCACTAACTTTTATTACCTCTCTTACTTCACGCTTGTCTCTTATTCTCCTGTAACTCTTAACTCTTAGCTTTCCCTCCACCAGGTAATGATCTGACATACCCTCCGCCTCACCTCTCATCACATTCACATCCAGCAGTCTACACAATCTTTCCCTTGTCACCAGCACATAATCCATCAATGCCCTCTCTACAATCTCTCCCCTCACAAGTCTATGCCAGGTGTACTTGTGTATACGCCTTTTTTGAAGAACGTATTACCTACACTCAATCTACACTCTTCACATACATTTTTCAGTCTTTCTCCACTCTCGTTTACACCATCCACACCAAAACTACCGATGACTCCCTCAACAGGCTCATTTCCTACCCTAGCATTTAGGTCCCCTAAAACTATAACATTTTCATTTTCATCAAACCCTTGTAGACAATCTCTCAAATCCTCCCAGAAACCCTCTACCTCGTCTAACTCTCTTTCACTTCCTGGTCCATACGCACTTACAAAAACCCACATTTCACCCTTAAACCGCATTCTCACCCACATTAGCCTTGATGACACCTCTTTCCACTCTTTTATAAACTCTCTCAACTCCTTCACAATAATAGCCACTCCTTCTTTCCCCCCTGACGCCCTCGTCTACTCCAGACTTTCTACCTATCACGTTTCCAAAATCCACTTCTCCCTCTCCTTTCATCTTTGTTTCATTCAGTGCTAGGACATCATACATCCTTCTTTCAAATAACCTTCCAATATCCTCTCGCTTCTCATTCGTACTACATCCACGCACATTCAAAGCTCCTATTCTTAGGGTCCGGGACCACTGAATGTACTTCCAGAATATTTTTGGATTATCCTTCACATTTCTAGCAATCTCTCTCTCCCTCTCCTTCACCCCCCTCCTTGTCTCCCACCTTATTTTATTGTTTATTTGTCTGCGTTCCAGATCCACTTCTTTAGCTTCTATACTAGACACCCTGTTCTTTTTTAACAATTTTAGTCTTTCCCACAATCGTTTCTTTCTTCTAATCAATGTCTAAAGCTTTCTTTTCATTGGCAATTCTGGGTTCGTTCTTTTCCTCAATTTTGTTTTATCCTTATATTCCCTTACTGGGACATACCTTACTCTGGCAACGAGTGGCAGCAAGAGGGCCAAGAGGTTCACAACAATAACAGAGTGCGGCGGCGGACGAAAGTTAAAATAAGAAAGTCATCGTATTTATTACCCATTAATTTCCGGAAGTATAAACGGGTAGGATGTAGTGAGCGGGCGCGTACCGCCATCTTTGTTTACATTACACGTAGTGGCGTCGGACCTTTCCCATCATGTTCCCGTCTATTTTAACCTAACCTAACCTAGTATTCATGTAGTAATGACAGGGGGCAAATTGGAGAAAATATAGCGTCGAAATAGACGGGAACGTAAGTGCGACCGCGGCGATCGCCCTATGTAAACAATGACGACCGTACGCCCGAACTCTACAAAATGAGTTCTTTGCCTTCTCAAGCCTATTTCTTTCTTTGTAAATTTTCTTTGAGTGTCCTCTCGTTCTTGTTCCCTCCCACATCAAGAAGATACCTTCACACACATCCTCATCATACTTTCCTGACACTATCTTAAAAGTCTCTATCATATCCCCTCTCTTTCTCCTATATGCCAGTGTCGGAAGCCCCAGTGTCCTCAACCTCTGCTCATAGCCCGCGTTCTTTAACGTTGGTACAGTAAACCCTCGCTATCTCGGACCTCTAGAAGTCGGAAACCCGGACTACTCGGACTGGCATCGGCCTCTCGGAAAGTTCGCCGTATATCTCGGAAAATTCCGAGATGTAAGGGGAATACTCCGAGGGCCCACATGGTCTGTCGGACAGGTGTAATATATCTCGGAAAATTCCGAGATCTAAGGGCAAATTCCGAGATCTAAGGCTACAGTGAGGTGGAGAAGGACAGTGAAATGGAAAAGGAAAGTGATATTTATGATATATGTCTGCTGGATACTGTACAGGTACTGTAATTTATCTTGAATCAAAGTTGTTAGTGATAGGGAAGTCTCCGTTTTCTCTGGTGGCTCGGACTCCCTCTTCCAATTCGGACATTTTCCTCTCTTAACTCGGACATAAGTCGGACTTCGGACATCTCGGATTTTCGGTCATCTCGGACTGGGTCTCCCCCCAATTAGTCCGAGATAGCGAGGGTTTACTGTACTAGCTTGCTAGCTCTCCTCTGCACTTTCTCCGCTGCTTCTATATCCTTTACCATATATGGAGCCCACACCTGGTTCGCATATTCCAGGTGCGGCCTAACCAGCGCTGTATAGAGATTCCTGAAGATTTCTTCGTCAAGTGACACAAATGTCCTTATCACCCCTACAATTCTATTGGCTTTGTTTATCTTTTCCGCTAAATGTTCTGAGAAATTTAACTTATTGTCTATCACTACTCCTATATCCTTTTCTGCATTCACTTCCTCCATCGCTTCATACATACTGTATTCTACCTTGTCTATCTTGCTTGTCCCAATCCGCATGTACTTGCATTTTTTTGGATGAAAAGGCATTAACCAATGCTCAGACCATCCCTTCATGCCCTCCACATCTCCTTAAAGCAAACCCACATCTTCCTTACTCCTCACTCTTCTATACAGCTTAGTGTCATCCGCATACAGGTATACCTCACTTCCATTAGTTATAACTTCAGGTAAGTCGTTGATAAATATAACGAACAGTAGTGGTCCCAACACAGATCCCTGAGGTACCCCACTTGTAATTTCCCTCCACCCAGAGCCTATTCCATTCACCAGTACCGGTACCCTCTGTCTCCGATCTTTCAGGAAGGCTTCTATCCATTTCACACATTTCTCCCCTATATTATAGCTTCTAACTTTCTCTATTTACCTTTTATGTGGGACCTTATTGAAGGCCTTCATAAAATCGCAATATACCACGTCTATTACATCACCATCCTCTAGAATTTGCATCCAATCATCTACCACCTTAATTAGCTGTAGTACCGTCGACCTCCCCGGCAAGAATCCGAACTGTCTCCCACTGAAAAGTTGGTTTGATTTCATATGCTCCATTATTCCTTCTCTAATTACCGTTTCCATTAGTTTACACACAACACTTGTCAAACTGACTGGTCTATAATTCCCTGGGTCATTTCTCTTTCCCTTCTTAAATATAGCTGTTATGTTCGCCTCTCTCCAGTCCATCGGGATTTATCCTGTATTAAACGATACCTCAAATAACATTTTCAATGGCTCTACTAACATCTCACCTCCTTCCTTTATGATTCTTGGGTGTATCCCATCCGGTCCCGGGGACTTACTTCTGTTCATTTTTTCTATAGCCCTTCTTATTCTAGCATGGGAAAACTCTATTAGTTCTAGTGCCGGTGCCTGTTTGATGGGAATAGTAGGCACTGCATCATCTGACTCTACTGTTAGTACCCCCCCAAAGTATTTCCCCAGCACCTCTGCTTTCTCCTTATCATTCTCCGCTCTACTCCCATCATCCAACCCCCCTACCAGCTCTGGGATCCCTACTCTTCTTGTTAACTTTTCCTGAATGTACTTCCAAAATATTTTTGGATTATCCTTCACATTTCTAGCAATCTCTCTCCCTCTCCTTCACCCCCCTCCTTGTCTCCCACCTTATTTTATTGTGTATTTGTCTGCGTTCCAGATCCACATCTTTAGCTTCTATACTAGACACCCTGTTCTTTTTTAACAATTTTAGTCTTTCCCACAATCGTTTCTTTCTTCTAATCAATGTCCAAAGCTTTCTTTTCATTGGCAATTCTGAGTTCGTTCTTTTCCTCAATTTTGTTTTATCCTTATATTCCCTTACTGGGACATACCTTACTCTGGCAACGAGTGGCAGCAAGAGGGCCAAGAGGTTCACAACAATAACAGAGTGCGGCGGCGGACGAAAGTTAAAATAAGAAAGTCATCGTATTTATTACCCATTAATTTCCGGAAGTATAATCGGGTAGGATGTAGTGAGCGGGCGCGTACCGCCATCTTTGTTTACATTACGCGTAGTGGCGTCGGACCTTTCCCATCATGTTCCCGTCTATTTTAACCTAACCTAACCTAACCTAGTATTCATGTAGTAATGACAGGGGGCAAATTGGAGAAAATATAGCGTCGAAATAGACGGGAACGTAAGTGCGACCGCGGAGATCGCCCTATGTAAACAATGACGACCGTACGCCCGAACTCTACAAAATGAGTTCTTTGCCTTCTCAAGCCTATTTCTTTCTTTGTAAATTTTCTTTGAGTGTCCTCTCGTTCTTGTTCCCTCCCACATCAAGAAGATACCTTCACACACATCCTCATCATACTTTCCTGACACTATCTTAAAAGTCTCTTATCATATCCCCTCTCTTTCTCCTATATGCCAGTGTCGGAAGCCCCAGTGTCCTCAACCTCTGCTCATAGCCCGCGTTCTTTAACGTTGGTACTAGCTTGCTAGCTCTCCTCTGCACTTTCTCCGCTGCTTCTATATCCTTTACCATATATGGAGCCCACACCTTGTTCACATATTCCAGGTGCGGCCTAACCAGCGCTGTATAGAGATTCCTGAAGATTTCTTCGTCAAGTGACACAAATGTCCTTATCACCCCTACAATTCTATTGGCTTTGTTTATCTTTTCCGCTAAATGTTCTGAGAAATTTAACTTATTGTCTATCACTACTCCTATATCCTTTTCTGCATTCACTTCCTCCATCGCTTCATACATACTGTATTCTACCTTGTCTATCTTGCTTGTCCCAATCCGCATGTACAGTACTTGCATTTTTTTGGATGAAAAGGCATTAACCAATGCTCAGACCATCCCTTCATGCCCTCCACATCTCCTTAAAGCAAACCCACATCTTCCTTACTCCTCACTCTTCTATACAGCTTAGTGTCATCCGCATACAGGTATACCTCACTTCCATTAGTTATAACTTAAGGTAAGTCGTTGATAAATATAACGAACAGTAGTGGTACCAACACAGATCCCTGAGGTACCCCACTTGTAATTTCCCTCCACCCGGAGCCTATTCCATTCACCAGTACCCTCTGTCTCCGATCTTTCAGGAAGGCTTCTATCCATTTCACACATTTCTCCCCTATATTATAGCTTCTAACTTTCTCTATTTACCTTTTATGTGGGACCTTATTGAAGGCCTTCATAAAATCGCAATATACCACGTCTATTACATCACCATCCTCTAGAATTTGCATCCAATCATCTACCACCTTAATTAGCTGTAGTACCGTCGACCTCCCCGGCAAGAATCCGAACTGTCTCCCACTGAAAAGTTGGTTTGATTTCATATGCTCCATTATTCCTTCTCTAATTACCGTTTCCATTAGTTTACACACAACACTTGTCAAACTGACTGGTCTATAATTCCCTGGGTCATTTCTCTTTCCCTTCTTAAATATAGCTGTTATGTTCGCCTCTCTCCAGTCCATCGGGATTTATCCTGTATTAAACGATACCTCAAATAACATTTTCAATGGCTCTACTAACATCTCACCTCCTTCCTTTATGATTCTTGGGTGTATCCCATCCGGTCCCGGGGACTTACTTCTGTTCATTTTTTCTATAGCCCTTCTTATTCTAGCATGGGAAAACTCTATTAGTTCTAGTGCCGGTGCCTGTTTGATGGGAATAGTAGGCACTGCATCATCTGACTCTACTGTTAGTACCCCCCCAAAGTATTTCCCCAGCACCTCTGCTTTCTCCTTATCATTCTCCGCTCTACTCCCATCATCCAACCCCCCTACCAGCTCTGGGATCCCTACTCTTCTTGTTAACTTTTCCTGAATGTACTTCCAAAATATTTTTGGATTATCCTTCACATTTCTAGCAATCTCTCTCCCTCTCCTTCACCCCCCTCCTTGTCTCCCACCTTATTTTATTGTGTATTTGTCTGCGTTCCAGATCCACATCTTTAGCTTCTATACTAGACACCCTGTTCTTTTTTAACAATTTTAGTCTTTCCCACAATCGTTTCTTTCTTCTAATCAATGTCCAAAGCTTTCTTTTCATTGGCAATTCTGAGTTCGTTCTTTTCCTCAATTTTGTTTTATCCTTATATTCCCTTACTGGGACATACCTTACTCTGGCAACGAGTGGCAGCAAGAGGGCCAAGAGGTTCACAACAATAACAGAGTGCGGCGGCGGACGAAAGTTAAAATAAGAAAGTCATCGTATTTATTACCCATTAATTTCCGGAAGTATAATCGGGTAGGATGTAGTGAGCGGGCGCGTACCGCCATCTTTGTTTACATTACGCGTAGTGGCGTCGGACCTTTCCCATCATGTTCCCGTCTATTTTAACCTAACCTAACCTAACCTAGTATTCATGTAGTAATGACAGGGGGCAAATTGGAGAAAATATAGCGTCGAAATAGACGGGAACGTAAGTGCGACCGCGGAGATCGCCCTATGTAAACAATGACGACCGTACGCCCGAACTCTACAAAATGAGTTCTTTGCCTTCTCAAGCCTATTTCTTTCTTTGTAAATTTTCTTTGAGTGTCCTCTCGTTCTTGTTCCCTCCCACATCAAGAAGATACCTTCACACACATCCTCATCATACTTTCCTGACACTATCTTAAAAGTCTCTTATCATATCCCCTCTCTTTCTCCTATATGCCAGTGTCGGAAGCCCCAGTGTCCTCAACCTCTGCTCATAGCCCGCGTTCTTTAACGTTGGTACTAGCTTGCTAGCTCTCCTCTGCACTTTCTCCGCTGCTTCTATATCCTTTACCATATATGGAGCCCACACCTTGTTCACATATTCCAGGTGCGGCCTAACCAGCGCTGTATAGAGATTCCTGAAGATTTCTTCGTCAAGTGACACAAATGTCCTTATCACCCCTACAATTCTATTGGCTTTGTTTATCTTTTCCGCTAAATGTTCTTGAGAAATTTAACTTATTGTCTATCACTACTCCTATATCCTTTTCTGCATTCACTTCCTCCATCGCTTCATACATACTGTATTCTACCTTGTCTATCTTGCTTGTCCCAATCCGCATGTACAGTACTTGCATTTTTTTGGATGAAAAGGCATTAACCAATGCTCAGACCATCCCTTCATGCCCTCCACATCTCCTTAAAGCAAACCCACATCTTCCTTACTCCTCACTCTTCTATACAGCTTAGTGTCATCCGCATACAGGTATACCTCACTTCCATTAGTTATAACTTAAGGTAAGTCGTTGATAAATATAACGAACAGTAGTGGTACCAACACAGATCCCTGAGGTACCCCACTTGTAATTTCCCTCCACCCGGAGCCTATTCCATTCACCAGTACCGGTACCCTCTGTCTCCGATCTTTCAGGAAGGCTTCTATCCATTTCACACATTTCTCCCCTATATTATAGCTTCTAACTTTCTCTATTTACCTTTTATGTGGGACCTTATTGAAGGCCTTCATAAAATCGCAATATACCACGTCTATTACATCACCATCCTCTAGAATTTGCATCCAATCATCTACCACCTTAATTAGCTGTAGTACCGTCGACCTCCCCGGCAAGAATCCGAACTGTCTCCCACTGAAAAGTTGGTTTGATTTCATATGCTCCATTATTCCTTCTCTAATTACCGTTTCCATTAGTTTACACACAACACTTGTCAAACTGACTGGTCTATAATTCCCTGGGTCATTTCTCTTTCCCTTCTTAAATATAGCTGTTATGTTCGCCTCTCTCCAGTCCATCGGGATTTGTCCTGTAATAAACGATACCTCAAATATCATTTTCAATGGCTCTACTAACATCACACCTCCTTCCTTTATGATTCTTGGGTGTATCCCATCCGGTCCCGGGGACTTACTTCTGTTCATTTTTTCTATAGCCCTTCTTATTCTAGCATGGGAAAACTATTATTTCTAGTGCCGGTGCCTGTTTGATGGGAATAGTAGGCACTGCATCATCCGACTCCACTGTTAGTACCTCCCCAAAGTATTTCCCCAGCACCTCTGCTTTCTCCTTATCAGTCTCTGCTCTACTCCCATGTTAACTTTTCCTGAATGTACTTCCAGAATATTTTTGGATTATCCTTCACATTTCTAGCAATCTCTCTCTCCCTCTCCTTCACCCACCTTATTTTATTGTTTATTTGTCTGCGTTCCAGATCCACTTCTTTAGCTTCTATACTAGACCCCCTGTTCTTTTTTAACAATTTTAGTCTTTCCCACAATCGTTTCTTCTAATCAAAGTCCAAAGCTTTCTTTTCATTGGCAATTCTGGGTTCGTTCTTTTCCTCAATTTTGTTTTATCCTTATATTCCCTTACTGGTACACTTTTGGATACAGCATTCTCCAGTTTGACTCTAATTTTCCTCCACATTCCTTCAGCGTCTTCACCGTTCAAGTATTCCCCCCAGTCAATGTCCAAACACCGTCTCAGTAGCTCATAATCTGCTCTATCATACATGAATATTTTTTTTATTGCTTCTATTATACCTCTCTGTTTTAATATTGCAACTAAAGCTTATACAGGCAAGGTCACTACGACCTATAGGGCTATCCACATTGACATGTTCCACTATATCCTCCTCATTGCTAAAAATCAAATCAAGTACACTCCCCTGCGTCCCATCTCTATATCTTGTCATCTCTGTAATATGTTGCGTTAAAAAACAATCTCACTTTCTCTATAAACTTGTTTTCCAGGCTACACTGTCCCACTGGAGTAGTACAATTTGCCCAGTTGATCCTTGGCAAATTGAAATCTCCAATCAAAATCTTATATTTGTTCTCTCTATTTTCTATTTCCTCCATTGCTTTCAGTAGGTTATCATCCTCTTCCCTACTATTATTTGGGCTTCTATATATAGAGGCAATTAGAATTGATCCTCTTGCACATTTTACTTCAATACACAAATACTCACAATACTGCTGTCTCATATCCACCTCATTAACCTTGAGCTCTTTTCTTACATAAATAAACAGTCCTCTTCCGACCTCTGCTCTAATAGCATTCCTCTCATATAACTCAAAACCCTCCAAACTATACTCCACCAGTTCCCTTTCAATTCTAGCATTTTTTGGTCTTACTTCCTGTAAGGCTATGACATCAGGTTTTTCCTCTTCATCCTGCAACCTACATATCAGTTCTCTTTTCTTGTCCTGGGTAAACACATCCACATTACTAAACATAATCCTTAATCCATCTACCATTCCTTCAGCAACTACACCATCCCGCTCCTCCTGTCCGTACCCTACTGCCCCCTTAGCACTACTGGGTCTGCAACTTTGTCTCCTGTGACACCTCCACCCTGTTCTCCTCCTCCATCACAACTATCACATTCTCTTCCCTCCCTGATCTCCCCCTCCCTTCTATTCGTATTATTATTATTATTATTTTTTTTTTTAACCCGGGAACTGCGGGAAGACTCTTAAGAGTTCCCCGGCGGACTGCGGGAAGTAAGAGTCAGGGGGAAAAAAAAACAATTTAAAACACCGAATTTTGTTTTGTTTTATTTTTTATTTGCCCCTGGGCCATGCAAAATATCACTCCTCTACCTCCCCTCCTTCCCCACTTTCCTCCCCTCCTTCAGTTATCACCTATTTTCCCTGTTATTCCCTTATTCTGTGGTATATTTTCGTGCTAACATTAGCGAGTTGCAAGCAGGGCATTGTCATCACTGTTAATCTTCTTGTTAACTTTTCCTGAATGTACTTCCAGAATATTTTTGGATTATCCTTCACATTTCTAGCAATCTCTCTCTCCCTCTCCTTCACCCACCTTATTTTATTGTTTATTTGTCTGCGTTCCAGATCCACTTCTTTAGCTTCTATACTAGACCCCCTGTTCTTTTTTAACAATTTTAGTCTTTCCCACAATCGTTTCTTCTAATCAAAGTCCAAAGCTTTCTTTTCATTGGCAATTCTGGGTTCGTTCTTTTCCTCAATTTTGTTTTTTCCTTATATTCCCTTACTGGTACACTTTTGGATACAGCATTCTCCAGTTTGACTCTAATTTTCCTCCACATTCCTTCAGCGTCTTCACCGTTCAAGTATTCCCCCCAGTCAATGTCCAAACACCGTCTCAGCAGCTCATAATCTGCTCTATCATACATGAATATTTTTTTTATTGCTTCTATTATACCTCTCTGTTTTAATATTGCAACTAAAGCTTATACAGGCAAGGTCACTACGACCTATAGGGCTATCCACATTGACATGTTCCACTATATCCTCATTGCTAAAAATCAAATCAAGTACACTCCCCTGCGTCCCATCTCTATATCTTGTCATCTCTGTAATATGTTGCGTTAAAAAACAATCTCACTTTCTCTATAAACTTGTTTTCCAGGCTACACTGTCCCACTGGAGTAGTACAATTTGCCCAGTTGATCCTTGGCAAATTGAAATCTCCAATCAAAATCTTATATTTGTTCTCTCTATTTTCTATTTCCTCCATTGCTTTCAGTAGGTTATCATCCTCTTCCCTACTATTATTTGGGCTTCTATATATAGAGGCAATTAGAATTGATCCTCTTGCACATTTTACTTCAATACACAAATACTCACAATACTGCTGTCTCATATCCACCTCATTAACCTTGAGCTCTTTTCTTACATAATAAACAGTCCTCTTCCGACCTCTGCTCTAATAGCATTCCTCTCATATAACTCAAAACCCTCCAAACTATACTCCACCAGTTCCCTTTCAATTCTAGCATTTTTTGGTCTTACTTCCTGTAAGGCTATGACATCAGGTTTTTCCTCTTCATCCTGCAACCTACATATCAGTTCTCTTTTCTTGTCCTGGGTAAACACATCCACATTACTAAACATAATCCTTAATCCATCTACCATTCCTTCAGCAACTACACCATCCCGCTCCTCCTGTCCGTACCCTACTGCCCCCTTAGCACTACTGGGTCTGCAACTTTGTCTCCTGTGACACCTCCACCCTGTTCTCCTCCTCCGTCACAACTATCACATTCTCTTCCCTCCCTGATCTCCCCCCTCCCTTCTATTCGTATTATTATTATTATTATTTTTTTTTTTAACCCGGGAACTGCGGGAAGACTCTTAAGAGTTCCCCGGCGGACTGTGGGAAGACTCTTAAGAGTCAGGGGAAAAAAAAAACAATTTAACCCTCTCACCACGGATGGGCTCTTAAACACCCATAAAAAAGCATATACCAGGTACCCGGAAGGACTCTTGAACACCCCTGTAGTTGAAAGCCTGTGAGCTCCGTGTGCGAGGCGTCGGTCCGACGCATGTAAACAACAGCCGGCTGGACCGACGCCCCGCATCTCCGGCCACAAGAAGGAGAGCGTCGCTTGTTCGTGTGTGCCTGTATGTTGTTGTTAAGTATCGAAAAGTGGTGTAAAGTGGCTGTTTTGGCCATAAAGTTATCTCCAATGAAATCATCATCACAGCTCAACCAGTTGACTTAGAGAGCTCTACTTAATGCCATTCTACAGGTAAATAACACAGCTACGCTTGGGGATGCGCGGGAATGCGGGAATAAGTCTGATTAACGAATATACGGTAGCCTAGCCTAGACGTTTTTCGGCCAAAACACCCGGGTTTCGAGGAATATATATATAATACATAGCCGGTGCTGGAGGGTTAAAACACCGAATTTTGTTTTGTTTTATTTTTTATTTGCCCCTGGGCCATGCAAAATATCACTCCTCTACCTCCCCTCCTTCCCCACTTTCCTCCCCTCCTTCAGTTATCACCTATTTTCCCTGTTATTCCCTTATTCTGTGGTATATTTTCGTGCTAACATTAGCGAGTTGCAAGCAGGGCATTGTCATCACTGTTAATCTTCTTGTTAACTTTTCCTGAATGTACTTCCAGAATATTTTTGGATTATCCTTCACATTTCTAGCAATCTCTCTCTCCCTCTCCTTCACCCACCTTATTTTATTGTTTATTTGGCTGCGTTCCAGATCCACTTCTTTAGCTTCTATACTAGACCCCCTGTTCTTTTTTAACAATTTTAGTCTTTCCCACAATCGTTTCTTCTAATCAAAGTCCAAAGCTTTCTTTTCATTGGCAATTCTGGGTTCGTTCTTTTCCTTATATTCCCTTACTGGTACACTTTTGGATACAGCATTCTCCAGTTTGACTCTAATTTTCCTCCACATTCCTTCAGCGTCTTCACCGTTCAAGTATTCCCCCCAGTCAATGTCCAAACACCGTCTCAGCAGCTCATAATCTGCTCTATCATACATGAATATTTTTTTTATTGCTTCTATTATACCTCTCTGTTTTAATATTGCAACTAAAGCTTATACAGGCAAGGTCACTACGACCTATAGGGCTATCCACATTGACATGTTCCACTATATCCTCCTCATTGCTAAAAATCAAATCAAGTACACTCCCCTGCGTCCCATCTCTATATCTTGTCATCTCTGTAATATGTTGCGTTAAAAAACAATCTCACTTTCTCTATAAACTTGTTTTCCAGGCTACACTGTCCCACTGGAGTAGTACAATTTGCCCAGTTGATCCTTGGCAAATTGAAATCTCCAATCAAAATCTTATATTTGTTCTCTCTATTTTCTATTTCCTCCATTGCTTTCAGTAGGTTATCATCCTCTTCCCTACTATTATTTGGGCTTCTATATATAGAGGCAATTAGAATTGATCCTCTTGCACATTTTACTTCAATACACAAATACTCACAATACTGCTGTCTCATATCCACCTCATTAACCTTGAGCTCTTTTCTTACATAAATAAACAGTCCTCTTCCGACCTCTGCTCTAATAGCATTCCTCTCATATAACTCAAAACCCTCCAAACTATACTCCACCAGTTCCCTTTCAATTCTAGCATTTTTTGGTCTTACTTCCTGTAAGGCTATGACATCAGGTTTTTCCTCTTCATCCTGCAACCTACATATCAGTTCTCTTTTCTTGTCCTGGGTAAACACATCCACATTACTAAACATAATCCTTAATCCATCTACCATTCCTTCAGCAACTACACCATCCCGCTCCTCCTGTCCGTACCCTACTGCCCCCTTAGCACTACTGGGTCTGCAACTTTGTCTCCTGTGACACCTCCACCCTGTTCTCCTCCTCCGTCACAACTATCACATTCTCTTCCCTCCCTGATCTCCCCCTCCCTTCTATTCGTATTATTATTATTATTATTTTTTTTTTTAACCCGGGAACTGCGGGAAGACTCTTAAGAGTTCCCCGGCGGACTGCGGGAAGACTCTTAAGAGTCAGGGGGAAAAAAAAAACAATTTAAAACACCGAATTTTGTTTTGTTTTATTTTTTATTTGCCCCTGGGCCATGCAAAATATCACTCCTCTACCTCCCCTCCTTCCCCACTTTCCTCCCCTCCTTCAGTTATCACCTATTTTCCCTGTTATTCCCTTATTCTGTGGTATATTTTCGTGCTAACATTAGCGAGTTGCAAGCAGGGCATTGTCATCACTGTTAATCTTGTTAACTTTTCCTGAATGTACTTCCAAAATATTTTTGGATTATCCTTCACATTTCTAGCAATCTCTCTCTCCCTCTCCTTCACCCACCTTATTTTATTGTTTATTTGTCTGCGTTCCAGATCCACTTCTTTAGCTTCTATACTAGACCCCCTGTTCTTTTTTAACAATTTTAGTCTTTCCCACAATCGTTTCTTCTAATCAAAGTCCAAAGCTTTCTTTTCATTGGCAATTCTGGGTTCGTTCTTTTCCTCAATTTTGTTTTTTCCTTATATTCCCTTACTGGTACACTTTTGGATACAGCATTCTCCAGTTTGACTCTAATTTTCCTCCACATTCCTTCAGCGTCTTCACCGTTCAAGTATTCCCCCCAGTCAATGTCCAAACACCGTCTCAGCAGCTCATAATCTGCTCTATCATACATGTATATATTTTTTTATTGCTTCTATTATCCCTCTCTGTTTTAATATTGCAACTAAAGCTTATACAGGCAAGGTCACTACGACCTATAGGGCTATCCACATTGACATGTTCCACTATATCCTCCTCATTGCTAAAAAATCAAATCAAGTAAACCCCTGCGTCCCATCTCTATATCTTGTCATCTCTGTAATATGTTGCGTTAAAAAACAATCTCTCACTTTCTCTATAAACTTGTTTTCCAGGCTACACTGTCCCACTGGAGTAGTACAATTTGCCCAGTTGATCCTTGGCAAATTGAAATCTCCAATCAAAATCTTATATTTGTTCTCTCTATTATCTATTTCCTCCATTGCTTTCAGTAAGTTATCATCCTCTTCCCTACTATTATTTGGGCTTCTATATATAGAGGCAATTAGAATGGATCCTCTTGCACATTTTACTTCAATACACAAATACTCACAATACTGCTGTCTCATATCCACCTCATTAACCTTGAGCTCTTTTCTTACATAAATAAACAGTCCTCTTCCGACCTCTGCTCTAATAGCATTCCTCTCATATAACTCAAAACCCTCCAAACTATACTCCACCAGTTCCCTTTCAATTCTAGCATTTTTTGGTCTTACTTCCTGTAAGGCTATGACATTAGGTTTTTCCTCTTCATCCTGCAACCTACATATCAGTTCTCTTTTCTTGTCCTGGGTAAACACATCCACGTTACTAAACATAATCCTTAATCCATCTACCATTTCTTCAGCAACTACACCATCCCGCTCCTCCTGTCCGTACCCTACTCCCCCCTTAGCACTACTGTGTCTGCAACTTTGTCTCCTGTCTCTCCCTGTGACACCTCCACCCTGTGACACCTCCACCCTGTTCTCCTCCTCCATCACAACTCCTATCACATTCTCTTCCCTCCCTGATCTCCTCCTCTCTTCTATTCGTATTTTTTTTTTTTTTTTTTTTTATTAACCCGGGAACTGAAGGAAGACTCTTAAGAGTTCCCCCGGCGGACTGCGGGAAGACTCTTAAGAGTTCCCCCGGCGGACTGCGGGAAGACTCTTAAGAGTCAGGGGGGAAAAAAATCAATTTAACCCTTCCTACCCGGTCTGCCTTACCTAATGACAGAAGGGCCGCTACCCGGCCGTCCTTACCTAAGACGGCAGCTTAATAGCCTAATTAAGCTTGGTCTGAATGCCGTGCGTACGACGTATGTCAACAAACCCAAGCGTTGCGTCACCGCACCTCCGAAAACAAGAAGGAGAAGACTCTTCAATGTTATTGTTCTGACGTCAGACGAAATTAGTGTCTGAAAAGCAGGGTTGTTGATTTTTTTGATTTTTTTTTTTAAATCAAAAAAATCAAAAAATCATTGATTTATTTGATTTTTTTGATTTTTTTGATTTTTTAAAAATTTCCCCCCGCCCTATTGAGTAGTAATTCAAGTAGAGGAAATTATAACAATTCTGTTTCATCCATGCCCTCAGCCCAGACTCCTGATCTGTTCCTGTCCTAGTCATGTTTCACTGTCTGACCACACTGCTGCTTCTGGCTGAGTTGCCAGTGATCCTCAAGAAATCATATTACAAAACCTATTATTGAACAGAATTGCAGAAAAATAATAATCTGTTATTATTAGTACATACTTAGTGACTAGTAGCTTTGTGGATGTTTACTTTAAAATATTGATCCCAAGGCTGTGACCAAAATCCAGAGATATTGAAGTAAAAGTGAAAACATGGCAGTCTGGTAGACCTGCACTTGGTAATATCTGACTATGTACATAGGTTAGAACTCTTCAGAATTCTTTTTATCTTGATTCACAGATAAAAAAAATAAAAAAAATCATGATTTTTTTGGTAAAAAAATCATTGATTTAATCAAGTGATTAAATCAAATTGATTTAATCAATATCAACTCTGCTGAAAAGCCCCCATATTGGCAACATCTCTGCAATATTTGCTCCACTGAAATCGTCATCACAACTGAACCAGTTGACTTATAGAGCTCTACTCAACGCCAAAATACAGATTGAAAACTGCACTACGATTATAGATGAGTGGGAAAGTTCTAGCAGTGAAAATAAACATAAATACGGTAGCCTAGGCCTAGACGTTTTTCAGCCATTTCGCCCGGGTACGGGCGACCGTCCTTAGGTAAGACTGGCCGGGTAGGAAGGGTTAAAACACCGATTTTTTTTTTTTTTTTGCCCCTGGGCCATGCAAAATATCAGTCCTCTACCTCCCCTCCTTCCCCACTTTCCTCCCCTCCTTCAGTTATCACCTATTTTCCCTGTTATTCCCTTATTCTGTGGTATATTTTCGTGCTAACATTAGCGAGTTGCAAGCAGGGCATTGTCATCACTGTTAGCAAGCGAGTACAAGAGAGAGAGAGAGAGAGAGAGAGTATCGATCGACAGTGTCTCTCCAGCCTTGGGGAAAATTGGCGGGAGAGGAGCTTGCCTCAGCCATACATTATGTAACTCCCGGCCTGTATCGCCGATTTTGACCATCCAAACGCTGTTTTCACTTGTTTTATTGTTGTAACAGGTTCATACCTTTATAATCAACCTATAATAGGTGCATATGGATAAGTATTAATGCTATTTATGGTAAAATAAATATTTTAGTGATGGAAACAGCTCAAATACATGCGCACAGGCAGAATTCATAATTTTTTTGTAACAACTGGATTTAAACATTTGTAGATTGTAAGTTTGTGGAAAGCAATTCGAGGGAAGTGAATTCCAAAGTATAAACCACTCCTTCAATTTCCCGTCCCTCACTCTCCAGTACAAATTTATCGATATGACGAAATTAGTGTGTGAAAAGCTCCGATATTGTCAATATCGCGGAAAAATTCGCTCCACGGAAATCGTCATCACAACTGAACCAGTTGACGTAGAAAGCTCTACTTAACGCCAGTCTACAGATTGTAAACCGCACTACGTTTAGGGATGCGTGGGAAATTTCTAGCAGTTAAAATTAAAAAGATACGGTAGCCTAGGCCTAGACGTTTTTTGGCCAGATCGCCCGGATACGACCTCCGTCCTTTTGAAAGGCAGCCCGGGTAGGAAGGGTTAAGGTACCTTGGTGTTCTGGGGATTTCCACAAAGTCCACTTTTTCTCCATAGAAGCCTATGTTATAATAATAAATTAAATTATAAAGGTTATTTTACATGTGCATTGAGTTGATTTGCCCATTGCAACTCTTACCTCTGAATAACTGAAGTGTTGCATCCCCCCCGGATCCATCGCCGTCACTGCGATGAAGTTGATGGTCTGTTAGCTCTCGCCGCCAGCCATTCGTTGATAAGGCGTGGTCCCTCCCCAGCTTCAGCATCAGAGTCCTCGAAGCCACTGTAGTCGGCATCTGATACAACCGACAGTAAATCGTCTGGTGGCTGAGGGTCGGAGTCTGAGTCACTCGATGCCACTTGTTCCTGTTGCTGGGCACGTTGGCGAAAGAAATTTGTTATTCGTGTCTACTGGCGTGCATTTATCCTGTCGTGAAACATATCAAAGTACGGCTGAATGGCAGCAGTAAAGCTTGCTATTATCTGTGCTGGACGGTCATGTTTGGGATCAAAGTTGTTCATGTGATGGCTGAGGCGTTGTGACAATTCTACAAAATCCCGTAGACCAGGAGTGTTTGGCTCTTCCTGGGGTTCGTCTTCTTCTCTGTGTTCTTCCTCTGCCTGCTCATCCTCTTCCAAATCCTGCAGTAGGTCCTCGGCATCAAGCTCCTGTGGTGGCTGAATCAAACCATGAATATCTTCTGGCCCCACATCATCCATCCCGGGCACACGTCTGGCAACCTCGACTGCTCTCTCCACCACTGCTTCAACTGGCTCATCAGGTAAATCCAGCTTGTGCCCAGGTAACCCCTCTAGAACATTCCTCCAGGTATGGTGTATTGTAGCTCTTGTGACATCAGCCCACGCTTCCACCATCGTATCCACTGCGTTCTTAATATGAAACCTTTTCCAAAAAGCATGAACTTTCATAGCTGCTCCGTCGGCGGGTTCCTGTTGCTGTTGTGGAGGCGAGTTTGGTGCAGGTTCTTCGAGTGGTGGGAGAGAGTCAGGGACTGATTCATCGTCCGATATCTGTAGCAGTTCTTGGGTGTCAGTGGCAGTGTCGAGCATCAGGAAAGTTTTAGTGGCGTACGCACCCTTAACCCTCCTCTAGCGGGTGCTCTGTGGCCGTTTTGGGCCTTTCTGGGCCGTTCTGACTGCTATATCAACCATCAGTATGAAAGCAACTGTATTGCGCCGAAAACTAGGTGGAAATCGCTACACAATGACGCCACATACAGCTACGTAGCACTCGTGGAGCACTGACAGTGTTACCTCGAAGATGGAAGTTTAGCTGATTTTGCTACCTTGCTCACTTTTAGCGAACTATTGGTTACACTGTCATCCTCACGCGCGGTGGGGGAACTGGAGTTAGTGTGGGCCGGGAGGCCACAGATGTCGGACGTATGGATCATTACTATCCCACCCATTTTCACTCTATTTCCACCCTTTTTTCACCCGTTTTTTGCCAGTTTTTTCAACACGACTTATGTGATAAGCCGCTTTTTAAGGGTTAAAGCACGCTATCACCTCCTGGTTAAGGGGTTGTAGCAGGGACGTAGTGTTGGGGGCAATGAACATCACTTTTACGTTTGGGTGCCGATCAACCAACAATCTGGAATGTCCTGGTGCGTTGTCAAGCAATAACAGTGCTTTAAAAGCAATGTATTGGCGGGTACAAAATGTTTCTTAAGTCCTTCACAAAATAATTATCGAACCATTCGAGGCTCAACGCTGACGACATCCAGGCCTTCTTGTTGCTCATCCAATGAACATTTAACTTGGCCATGTCCATGTTGCGATAAGGCCTTGGGCACTTTGCCTTATAGATGATTAAAGGCTTCATCTTGCAGGTTCCGGAAGCATTGCAGGTCAATAAGATGGTTACACGTTCTTTGGCTATTGTGTAGCCTCTTGCTGCTTTCTTGCGAGAAATTTAAGACCTTTTAGGCATTTTCTTCCAGTTGACTCCCGACTCATCGCAGTTGAAAATTTGATCCAAGTTGTAACTATCGGCCACAATAACCTCACGTAAGAAAGCAGGGAATTCGTTGGCTGCAGCATGGTCGGCGCTTGCTGTCTCCTGTTATACGAACACTTTTCATTTTGTTTCGTTTATTGAAGGACACCAACCACCCAGCAGATGCCTTAACCCTTAAAAAGCGGCTCACCACATAAGTCGAGTTGAAAAAACTGGCAAAAAACGGGTGAAAAAAGGGTGGAAATCGAGTGAAAATGGGTGGGATAGTAATGATCCATACGTCCGACATCTGTGGCCTCCCGGCCCACACTAACTCCAGTTCCCCCACCGCGCGGGAGGATGACAGTGTAACCAATAGTTCGCTAAAAGTGAGCAAGGTAGCAAAATCAGCTAAACTTCCATCTTCGAGGTAACACTGTCAGTGCTCCACGAGTGCTACGTAGCTGTATGTGGTGTCATTGTGTAGCGATTTCCACCTAGTTTTTGGCGCAATACAGTTCCTTTCATACTGATGGTTTATATAGCAGTCAGAATGGCCTGAAAAGGCCCAAAACGGCCACAGAGGACCCGCTAGACTAGGGTTAAAGGGTTTGGGGTTCTGTACATTGTTCATTCGAGCCACTGCTGCATAATATTTCTTCGCCTTTTCTCTGATCATCCGTCCGTCTGTCGGCACATGATTCTTATTTTGCCTCTCCAAATAACGCACCATCAGCTTCTCTGTCTTCTTTAGGATGATATTTCCCACTTTAATCGACGCTTGAGTACCCTCTGCAGGGTTTCCCTTCATAATGTTAGCAATCTTCTCTCCGTCTTTCCAAATGTTTCGAATTATACTCTCATTCACATCGTGTCGTCTTGCCAACTCAGCTTGTCTCTTTCCCTTCTCTAACTCCTTCACAATGTCATATTTCTGTGCGTACATAAAGATACGGCGCTTCTTGGGCGGCGAGGTTAAGTCACAGAAAAAAAGGCACTTTGAGAACCACGGTCTGTGTTACAATACACGCGGTGGGGGGGGGGGGGGGGGGTCGGGGGTCGGTACGTGTGGCAATTCTGGCGAACAATGGTGGAACTGGAGAAGGACGCCGGGGAGGGAATAACATACCCGGATGAGCCGCAAGTGACGTCACTGGACCAGAGAGGGAGACGGAACAGTCTCGCCCGGCCCAGGAGAGGGAAAACTGACCCCGCGCCAGTGTAAGTATTGACCGTGTTAGCAAAATTTTGGATATTTGGGGTGTACCGCGTTACCAGAGGACCAACTGTACAATCAAAGCTGAAGATTGCAGAGTAAACACCATAGACTTCATTGATTTTTTTTTTCGCCTTCGTATTATCGACAGCCTTTTTTTTTTTTTACAAAGGGATAGTACCCAACCAGCGGGGTTGTGGGGGCTGCAGCCCCCACCCATAACACTAGGATAGGTTGTTGTTGTTGTTCCCCAGGCTGTCTGGCCGAACAGCCCCAAGGTCTCGAGCAAGGCCAAGGCCATAAACGAGCGCCCCCACAAAATCCTCCCTGCTTACCACTAACAAAGCCCGGGTGATCGAAGCCACTCCAAGGCAGGGAGCTGAGGAGGGTGCGGAAACGCCCAGGAAACCAAAGCCCCACCCAAGGGCCTGTGCCCCTCAGCAATTACGAAGGGAAAGTTGAGGGGTAAGGGAAAAATGTGACACTTTGGCTCCCAATCTGCCAACTTCTAGGTTGGCAGTAGGGAGGTCAATCCACGGAAAAGACGCTGCCACTTGAGATCTAGAAGATATATAAGTAAAAGGAACAGTCAGAATAAGCTATGGGTATGGCAGAGATCGCTCAGTTCTTACTCGGATAGACCAGCCCATCACCCAATCCTCTCAGCATCAGCTAGGAAAGGCCCTAGAAAGCCGCCTTTGGTGGGGGGATAGCTCCCCTATTTCAACTCCTTTCGGGGTTGGGCACCCGCCAACTAGGATAGGTTAGGTAAGGTTGTTAGGTTAGGCTAATGTCTTCAAATCATAGCCCTCCCCATTATCGGGGGGGGGGTTGGGGGGGAGAGTGTCTCAATATCAATCGAAAATGGAGAAAACGGTTTCTCCGAGGCTTGTAATTATTTCTAAACACTATACAGTACATTGATCAAAACTAACAGAGAAAAATCAAAATATCAATGGGAAAATTAGTGACATAAAAATTGAAATTTTTCATGATTTTTTCGGTAATTTGCCCACTGCTGGCAATATATATAATGATGACAATATGTTATGGGGGGGTGAGGGGGCTTATTATTGTATCCAAAGGCAGTCAAAATAGACAGGGACATGGTGGCAAAGGTCCGACGCCACTACGCGTAGTGTAAACAAGGCTGGCGGTACGCCCGCACTTAACATTCTTGCCTTTATTTTTATATTGTAATGGTTTGTAAGTGTGTATTTTATTGTTAGAAAGTGCAGAAAGCACTTTTTATTAGCATTTGCATTGTTAATTGTAATTCCGATAGGAATAACACAACTCTTGCCTTCCGATACCTCAACAATCTAGGGACTTTGAAAAGACATTAGCCTGTGTTTACTCTGCAATCTTCAGCTTTGGCTGTCGATAACAGGAAAGTACCAATAAATATGTACTGGCGTTTTGTAGGTGAAGCAGCACTCTGATTGGCTACTGAACATTGGGTAGGAGCCTCCAAGGAGGCTAGAATGTAAATAAAGTGTCCTGGACTGGCTGTATACCGTACTTTATAATGATGCAAGCTACCTAAAACCAAAAAGAAATACCATGGGAAAATTAGTGGTAGTTTCAGTAATATTGTCCAGGTTGTCAATAAGGTACTGTACTTTCCTGTTATCAACGTTCAATCAAAGCTGAAGATTGCAGAGTAAACTCCATAAACTTCAACGACTTTTCTTTCGCTTTTGTATTTTGTATTTTTTTTTTTTTTACTATTAACCCGTACAGCCCCAGCGACGCGCCTGACACGTCGGCGATGTATGTAACGCACAGCCCCAGAGACGCGCCTGGCGCATCACCCTAATTGCGCCGACCGTAACCTCAGGTGTAGCCACTCAAGAGGGCTCAGATTTGTATGGGAACTGTGTACGTATCCCACGCAACCGTGCCGATGGTTGAAAACTCTCAAAGTCCACGTGCGCGTGAGCGCGCAATAACCTGGTTTTTTGGGGTAATTGCCTTCAATTTTTTACTCTTGTAAAATACGTTTTCGGGGGCTCTGTAGGACCATTCTTTAAGCTTTTTGAGCGGTTTTTCGTGGTTTTTCCTTCATTCCTAACCCATTCGCTATTGTTTCTGGAATAAAACCATTTTTTTAAAACCGGCCGGGTTCTGGTGAACAAACATTACAAAACTAGCCGGGGCTGGACGGGTTAAGGGATTACCGGTAGTACCCAACCAGCGGGGGTGTGGTGGCAGCAGCCCCCACCCATAATACTAGGATAGTTTAGGTAAGGTTGTTAGGTCAGGGCCGCTAATGTCTTCAAATCATAGCCCTCCCCACTATCGGGCGGCGTGTCTTATAGATCGTTGTATAATGGGGAAAAGGTTTTTTTCCGAGGCTTGTAATTATTTCCAAACACTAGCCTATATATTGATTAAAACTAACAGAAAAATAAAAAAAATCATGGGAAAATTAGTGACATTAATAGTTAAATCTTCCTTATCTTCTTTCTTAGGTCATAGGGCCGGAGGGTCCGTGGCAAGAATGTAGAGTTCGGGCGTTCCGCCCGCCTTGTTTACACTACGCGGAACGGCGGCGGACACTTGATATAATTTTCCCGTCTATTTTGACTGCCGTTGGAATTTGTATACAATAACATGTTGAGGGAGGGCTTTGCCCCCCCCCCCCCCCCCCATGACATATTGTCATCATCATATATATTTCCAGCAAGGGCAAATAACCAAAATATTCGCCGTCAAAATAGACGCGAACTTAACTGCGGCGATCGACTTATGTAAACATGACGGCGGCGGCGGACACTTGCAATCATGTTCCCGTCTATTTTGAACTGCCATTGGATACAATAATATGTTGAGGGGCCCCCCCTCACCCCCCCATGACATATTGTCATCATGTGCTGTATATTGCCAGCAGGGGGCAAATAACCGAGCAAAAAATCCCCGTCAAATTAGACGCGAACTTAACCGCGGCGATCGACCTATGTAAACATGACGTCGACGACCTTACTCCCGGACACTACATCCATCCCGGGTCAGTTGGCTTGACCCCTTCTCACCCTTCCACTTCATTTGGTTTGGTCTAGTAGGCGGGCGAACCTACCACTCTTTGCAATGAAATTAGCCACCAGCCGGAGCATGCCAAATCTGTCGGGGGGGAGACTCGGAGAGAGAGAGAGAGTGCCCCCCCCCCCCCCCCCCCCTGTGGTGAGGGATCAGAGCGGTACTGCCCAAGGGTGGTGCGGGAGAGGGACTGTGAAGAGGACGTGCTCTAACAGGCGTTGAATATGAGCCTGGAGAGTGTGACGTGGTCTAGGGGGAATTATTCTATGGCGGGAGAGGAGTGGGCTAGGTTGGCCGCTTGGTAAATTTTCCGATTAACACATGCACAAGTTTTCTAAAAAAAAAAAATAGTTTTTCCTACTGTTTTTCATGTCATTCATTCAATTTTAGCACCCATTTGTTGCGGAAATGTCTCGTTTTGGCCATACCCCATCACCCCAATAATCGGGTAGAGTGTAGAGTTCGGGCGTACTGTACCACCAGCCTTGTGTACACTACGCGGAACGGCGTCGGGACGCTTGCCACCATGTTCCCCTCTATTTTGACTGCCTTTGGATATATAAAGCCTCCTCATCCCCCCATGACATATTGTCATCATCATATATATATCCAGCAGGGGGCAATAACCGAAAAAAATCACCTTCAAAATAGACGCGAACTTAACCATGGCGATCAACAAATGTAAACATGGGGGGGGGGGGGTTTATCGGACGTTTGCAATCATGTTCCCGTCTATTTTGAATGCCATTGGATACAATAATATTTTGAGGGGGGGCTTTGACCCCCCCCCCATGACATAGTGTCATCTTCATATACTGTATATTGCCAGCAGGGGGGCAAATAACCGAAAAAATCGCTGTCAATATAGGCACAAAGTTAACCGCGGCGATCGCCCTATGTAAACAATGACGACCGTACGCCCGGAATCTACATCCATCCCCAATCTCCATACGTACTGTAATTTGGTCACTAACCTAACCTGTGGGCTGTCGCCCTCAGACCCCCTCTGGTCTTGGCATTGATATAGAGGATGACAAGATACTAAAAATACGTTGGGAAAGGGAACATACTAAAAAATACTGTATGGTGGAAAAGGGAATAAAAATAGATCTCCACTGATTTAAGATGGTTGCCTTTCCCTTATTTAACCCACACAGTCCAATATAATAGAACTTAATTTCTGCAGTCATGTATGAGTCATAAAGACTATATATGTTGCAAAGATTACAAAGATTGGTTGGCTGGATCTATCAGTGAGGGTTGGTGTCCTCTACTTCCCATAGCCGCTTCTGACTACCTTTATCATCATTCTTATTTCTAACCTTTTTCTTGAGAGTGGTGAAGGCAGTGGGGCCATAATGGTGTGCCCCATGGTTCCCTAGTGTCTTACTCTCACAGCTCACTGGCACAAGTTGGCCTTTCTCTGGCGTAGGGATGCGGCGACCCCACCGCCCGCCACTTTGGTGGTGCAATCAGCTTCTGGAGCAGTGGACCCAAGGTTCCCATCTTCAGAAAATTCCTGTGCTTGGTATGCATCCAGCCAGGGCCCCACTGGGGTAAATAAAATAGCGAAACAGTGGTGGAACTGCCATCTGGGTGAGGGACTGCTCTGGGTCTGCTCCTTCTGTGTTCATGGACATAATCCACTTAGAGAAAATGGCACTGTGGAGTGGGTCAGTCGGGGCATGTCTGGGAGCCTGGAGGCAGTTTCTGCCATGACCATCCCTTTTGGGGCGCTTCCTCTGGAAGCAGGGCGTCAGATTTGATGATGTTGATGAGATTGAGATATCCCGCGCATGTGTCAATCGGAAAAAATACTGGCCGCTTTATCAGCGATTTCATTGCCTCGAATACCAGAGTGTGAAGGGACCCACTGGAATCGCAGAGTAAAGCCTCTGGAATGCAGGGTGTAGGCAAGTGAAAGAGAGAGGAAGACTAGGTGGCGATAAAATTAGGGGTGTAGGGAAGAGAGAGAGTCAGGGAAGATGACTACTGGTTGAGGGGTAAGGAAATCGTGTAGGAACTGTTGGGCCATCAATATTACAAAGAGTTCTGCGGCTAAGACCGAGTGTCTTGCCGACAGACACCAGGTATGGGTCAGGGAGAGGTCTTCAATATATAATGTGACTGAGAGAGAGGAGTGAAAGAGCCATCTGTAAAAACCCTGAGGAAGTCAGGGGGAAATTAGGAGACAAAATAGTTTAAAAATTATACCATTATTTAAATAAATCCTCTCTTCCTACAAAATGCCCAGACAGTAGTTGTTTATTTTAGTATTCTAGTAACTGACAAAAGGTGTGTTTTGAATATAATCTCATTTGTTTATTTATATTGTATCTAGTTTTGGAGTTAGGTGATTTTTTTGGGGGGGCATATTTTCCAGACTTTGGCAATGTGTCTGTGCACAAATGGGGGGTACCGGTACTGTAATAAGATTATATTATAGATATTTGTATAATCTTTCCAATGATATATGAATCATCATTGTATGACCAGTAGTTTACGAGCTGATGGCATTCAAAATATGATATTTTGCATTTTGAGAAGATAGCCCGCAAAGTTTGGTTAGTGTTTTTCACTAGGGTAATTAATTTAGAAATTATTACTTTAATTTTGATTTATTTATGCATATACCGTATATTAGTCCATACAGACATACAAAGAACCTTACTAGTCTTACGATAGCCTGGTACCTACACGGCCCGCAAAAGTTATAAATAAGGTATATTTTTATGCATTTGGAAGTGGCTTTTGGAACCCTGCTTTTGCAGGAATGTAGAGGAATTCTGGGGCGATTCTACCATGGGCCTAACGTAAAATCCTTAGATTTTATATTTTCGGTGGATTTTTACTGGGCGATCCTATTAAGTCAACCTGTGGGGCATATGCTGATATCACCTTCATAATTCTTTCACCAACTTTCAGCTTCAATACAATCAATCTTCCATGTACTCTCTTGGATACCAGGACACCCACTCCACCTTTCGCTTTTCCAGATTCATCCCCCTTCCAATACTGTATATCCAGTATCTCTTGTTTTTTTTCTAACTATCCACTGCATACATACTGTTTCACAAAAACTAATATTAATGACTATAAAGAAGGGACCCATTTGGTTTTGAAGTCTCGATTTTGCCAGCCTGGCATACAGTACAGTACTCCCCCCAACTCCCATTTCCCAAGCAAGGTGTGAAACCGGGACAATATTGTTTGACGATTGGTGTGCATATGAGAAAGAATATAGGAAAATTGACATAAAGTTGCATTGTTTTGGCCATTTTATCACTTCTAAACACAAAGACATAAATATAACCATATATAGAGTAATAATGACCAAAAATAAGGTAATTGGTCTCCCGTTTTGGCCGTTTGACACCCTTTTCCCAAGTTTGTATTTACCTATTTGTAGTACTGTATACAGGAGTTGAGCTTTTTAGGCTCGTATTGTCCCGCTTCCTGAGTTACAATTATCTAACTTTGCCTTAAAAATATGAATGTTTTTTGCACACACCACTTCCTCTTCTAACTGATTCCATTTACTAATACTTCTGTAAGGGAAACTATACTTTCTCACATCTCCTTTGCATCTTCCTTTCATTAGCTTATATCTATGCCCCCTAGTTCTACCATTATCTTTCACAATATAACCCTTCTTGTCCACCTTCTCGAGTCCTCTCACATATTTGTACATCATAATCATATCGCCTCTCTCCCTCCTATCCATTAGAGATGGTAAATCTAATTTCTTTAATCTCTCCTCATATGGTAATTCTCTCAGTTCTGGTATCATCCTAGTTGCAGTTCTCTGAACCTTCTCCAGCTTCTTTATATGCTTTTTTAGATGTGGTGCCCACACCACTGCCGCATACTCCAGTCTTGGTCTCACCAATGTTTTTATTATTTCTCCAGCATCTCCTCGTTTATATAGTTAAAGGCTATTTTTATTCTGTTTAGCAGTCCATATGTTTCTCCCACTATCTTATTAATATGATTCTCAGGTGAAAGATCACCCCTAACAGTTATCCCTAAGTCCTTTTCTTTCTCTGATGGGTTAATAGTGTTTTCTCCTAACTTATATTCCATATGAGGCCTTCTTTTACTTATTCCTATTTCCACTACATGACATTTATTTGTGTTGAATTCCATTTTCCACTTCTTGCTCCATTGATCTATCCTATCCAAATCCCTCTGTAATTCCCTACCACTGTTTTCATCTTCTATACGCTTCATGATCTTGGCATCATCTGCGAACATATTCATATATGCATTTATATCCTTTGGCATGTCGTTAATGTATATTAGAAACATTATGGGAGCCAGCACCGCTCTCTGCGGAACTCCACTTGTGACGTCTTTCCACGTAGAAAATTTATCTCTGATAGTAGTCCTCATCTGTCTCCCTGTAAGATAGTCCTCCATCCAATTTAACAAACTACCCTGAATCCCTCCATACTCTTTTAATTTCCACTTCAGCCTGCTATGCGTACCTATGTGGGTAGGTACAAATGCATTTGCAAAACTACAGCCTCGCGGAAATTTCCAACTTCACAGGTTGAAAAGACAGTGATGGGGAAAATGCAATACAGTATTTGAAAATATGTGATTACCTGGAAGAACATTTCTAAAGCTGAGATTGTGCGATCATGGAATTCGTTGTTGAATGAGAATGGAAGTAGGGAGAGCTGTAGAAGTGTCATTGACTCATTGTGGTAGACGACATCTTGTCTTATTGTCTTCTAAACTCTTCTATGCTTTTCTGGTAATGGGCTAGGCTTAATATTATACCTTGTATGACCAAAATATTCCTGAAATCTCCTTGGTTCTGGGATAATGTAAAGATGACTTTCTGAAGAAACCCTGACTGCTACCGGTAGGGTACCCTATTTTTTCCATAAGGAAGGTCCTAACCTCACAGATTCCAAGATCACGGCATGAACTAAGACTTCTACATACTGTACATATCAGTGTACAAGTCAATCTGCTATTAAATCAACTCAATGTGAGTATTGATAAAACTATAGTCTATTTGTTCACGTTGACGAGGAATGTACCGGTACTTATCCCAAGCATTATTACCGGTACCGGTACTTATCTATTACAGTGCAAAGGTTGTATAGCCAAATATGTAGTCAATTGTGAAAACTTGGCATTAATTTGACAGACAGCAGTTTATATATTTTGACAATAATTATCGAGAAATACGGTAAGATGGTAATGGAGTAAACTGTTCACCATGTTAAAAAATGGAGTAGCGGTATGGTACCAGTACATGAATTTACACTAGTCCTGCTGCATTCTTAGCCTACTGTTTATATATATATATATATATATATATATATATATATATATATATATATATATACTGTACAGTATATAGGCCTACATATACATATACAGTATATATATATACTGGTATATATGATTTTTTTAAGCAAAAAGTACATTTAATCAGTCAACTTACTCATCGAGATGCTCAGTGTGTACAGTTGCCCCCGTGAATTTGTATCTACTGAACAGTACTGGTGCTTGATATTATGTATGGAAAGAAAAATAGTATGATTGAATTTGGAGCTAATTGTTTAAATTCATATGGTCAATTAATAGTTAGTGAACAAAATATTCTTGTAAGTCAATCACACTTTTTACTTCCATACATCAAATCAGAGAGGGGGAACAAACTCATGTTTCAACTGTACAGTTGTAGTTACTATACTCTGTCCATTATAGGTAGGTCAGAAATCAAGACTTCATCCTCTTATAACTAAAAAAACAACTACAGTAGAGTAATTCGGCTAATAATTCTACCATTTGGGAAGAGACAGCCAGGGAATAGGTGTGGAGATTTATAGCCCATTTGCTTTAGCCCTAACTATTTTGAATGAATTATAGTAAGCGTACAGTAATATTTGTGGGAGATGTTCTACATATCTAAAATTATAATGATTTATTTATATATATAAATATTAATGTTGCAATATCATATTTGTCAATAACATTGATTACTCAGACTTGCTACATCATGGTGTTTAAATGAGCTGATGTTCTAGAAATGGCAGCTAATTCCCTTGATATACATAGTTTCATGACTTGGTGTACCAAGCTACCTTGTGAATGAAATATTTAGTCATGTGTAAACAAAAATGTTACTGGTATTGCAGAGATCTGTAAATACCGGTACTGTGGTGTTACAATTTTTGTACCTTATTTGAAGTTATTTTGATCTTAATGCACTAGTTAGACCTATTTGATTTGTGGCCAGTTAACTCCCTGTAACAAGGGCACGCTATAGCCCTGTTAATGAAGGGTAATGCACACTGTTAAAAACTGTATCATCAGTTAGACCTACAGTATATATATGATAATAGAACAGTAGTACTGTAGACTGTATACAAATTCCTCTTTCTTTTATTAGGATAAATATTATACATTGTACCATATATATATACTGTATACTGTATATATAGTATGCAGTTTAATTAGGCTATCAGTGGTTCTCTCCGTCAATAATGTGAAAGCCTATTATGTAGTCTATGGCCTCTTCTGGGTCTAGGAGAGCCCAGTTTGACCTTACATACATACATACATAAAATTTTAAGACTGAGTGTTCCACACATAAGTGCAGTTTCAGTCTCTTGTCCTAATGGCGGCATTCCAGGCAACCCTGTTGAGGGCTGCTTCACTTGTCAAGTTCTTGGATTTGAGATTGGCGCGTATAGTCCGATCCCAGGTCTTCCTCGGTCCACCCCTTGGTGCAGCTCCCTCCACAATCACAGACCTGCATTTTTTCACCCAATTTTGTTCATCCATTCTCTCCTTCCTTCCTTTGACCTTCCAACTGTCGTTCAAGAACCATGACACTCCTAGGGGGTACCGTACCTTTTAATAGTTCCTAAGGAACACCATTGTTGCAGAAGCCACTAGCTATAAAAATAAAAAAAAGAAAGAAGTAATAATCGGTTTGAATAGCGCGCCAGTTTTGCTATCTGTCAGCCATTTTGTCCTCACAGCTTCACATACGCAGTTGCCAAGACTCGCCATCTTGCGACCTTCTTCCTCTCTCGGCCGACACCTAGCGCGACTGAACGTGTGCCCCCTGCCCCCCCCTTCTCTCCCTTGCTAGTGTGGCCCCTCCTGGTTCCTTTACACATAAGAACATAAGAAAAATGAGAGTCTGCAGAAAGCCAATTGGCCTAAGCAAGGCAGATCCCTGTCCCACACAACCCCAATTACAGGCTCAACACTCTAATACCCTGAGGATCATGTTACCAAAACGGTTAGAGATTTACGCAGGATTACGGGGATCTGCAGAGCGCTGATTGGCCCAACCCGGCTGATCCCCCTTCACACCCAACCCTTCTCGTCCATATGCTTATCCAATTTTATCTTAAAGCTCCCTACCGTTTTTAATCCCACTATAGCACTTGGTAGTCCATTCCACCCATCTACAACTCTGTTACCAAACCAATATTTGCCTATATCTTTTCTGAAACTAAATTTATCTAATTTGAAACCATTGGTACGAGTTCTTTCGCTATCACTGAGCTTTAGTACATTTGTCATGTCCCCTTTGTTAATCCCACTAACCCATTTGAACACCTCTATCATATCCCCTCTAACTCTGCGTCTCTCTAACGAATGTAAACCTAATTTCTTCAACCTTTCTTCATACGGAAGATTTCTAATATTTTTGTCATTCTACGCTGTACTCTCTCCAATGAATCTATGTCCATTCTGTAATAAGGACACCAAAATTGGACAGCATAATCCATATGGGGTCTCACTAATGACAAGTAAAGTTTAAGATAACATCAGCAGTTCTGTTACTCACACTCCTAGAGATGAACCCGAGAATCCTGTTTGCCTTATTACGAACGCTTATACACTGTTTTCTAGGCTTCAAATCATTGCTAACAAACACACCTAGATCTTTCTCGCAGTCTGAATTTTCTAATTCTAAATTAGCTAGTTTATATTTAACATTTGTTTGCATCTTCCCTATCTTTAATACCTTGCATTTGTCAATGTTAAACTTCATCTGCCAATTTACTGACCATTCATGTAAGGTATCTAGATCCCTTTGGAGGCACTCTATATCGCTATCTGAATCAATTGATCTCCCCATTTTAGTATCGTCTGTGAATTTACTTATCCTACTAGTTATACCTAAATCTAGGTCATTTATGTATATAAGAAACAACAGGGGACCTAATAATTTACACGTTTCCCTAGTGAGTCAATATTGCATATTTATAGTGCTAATGTGAACTAGGAATGTGTTTTACTATATATTTATGCCCATAGTGCTCGAGGATGTGGGGACACCTCGTTAGTGTCGACCGTGCCTTTAGGATACTACGCCATCTTTGTTGTGCTATGATAAAGGAGGAAATTATTTCTGATACATTCAAGTTTAAAGACCGTTCTGTCCACAGAGAATGTGGTTACAGTCTCGCGTCCTAAATGACCGGAGTACCTGATCCCACTTCATTCTAGGTCTACCCCTATGCGCAGCTCCCCCCAAGTTCACAGTCTGGCATTTCTTCACCCAGCACTGGTCATCCATTCTCTTTGTGTCCAAACCAACCAAGTCGGCTCGTGCGCCGTGCGCATCACTTCACTGACACTTCTAATGCCCACATGCCTTCTTAACTCATAAGCTGCGCAGCTATGGTATTTGAAGTGCCCGTCATGCGAAGATATTTGATACATTCCTTACAAAAATCGTCAATTTACCATATATATAATTAATACTTATCCATATGCGCTAATTTTACTTTTAATATGAACATATGAACATAGGAAAGCAATAAAACAAGTGGTAACAGCAATTGGCTGGTGAAAATCTTATATTTCAGCCCCACGGTCGTAATCTGACCTTGACCGGCGAGAGAAAAACACCATCCCTCTCTTGTGTCTAGCATGGTACTGAGACTCAAGGGGAGCTCTCAGACTGGCTTAGAGGGTCGGAGATACACTCCTCCATCCTCCTCCCTCTTTCCCACCCGCCCTCGCACAAAAATACTTGATAAATATCAGGAATAATAGGGAAAAATGTCGGATAATTGAGGAGGAGGGGACACATGTAGGAGTGGTAGCAAGTAATGGAGGGGAATTATCTCACCTACAGTTATCACAAATTGCTTTGTTTTGAGTGCCACTGGGGTGTTTTAAAAGTTTTTTTTTTTAGGCCTTGGATCTTAAGAGTCGGGCCGCATTCGCCCAGTAGAACCTCTTAAGAGTCTGGCCTCAGTCCCTGGGTTAATTCCTCACTCGATACCCCGTCCCTGAGGTAAACCACACATATCCATCTCACCATTCTATTGATATCCTCCGCTTTAACCGGCCACGTCTCCGAGGCATAGGTCATCGAACTACTAACACACAAGGTAGGGCCTATACACCTTCCCTTTAAGTTGAAGTCCTCTCATGGTCAGGAGTGGCAACAGCTCTCTAAACTTCCCTTATCCAATCCTGACTCTAGCAATAGAGCCAACTTCAGCGCCACCTCCGACGGAAACCGTATCGCCCAAATAGCAGAATTTATTCACACACTCCAGTGTTACACTGTTGAAATCAACACCAACAGGCGGGTCATTTAACACAAGTTTTCCCTTGCACTCTGAACTTTCAAAGTCTATGATTCTCATCAAAGGTCCTCTAGCCCCACTACATCTCTTGTGTACCCAGTCAGTACGGACGCAACATTGAATTGAGTTACTTCCTACCCCCTTCCCACATACTGCGCATGAATAGTTGCCTCTTCTTTCCATAGTTCCGCACCCTACTCCTCTAATCATGACTTTTGTTTTATCTATGTTAACTCTTAGACCCTTGTTTGCCATATCCTCCCTCCATCTTTTGAACTTTGCCTCTGCTTCCTGTGCACTATCTGCGATAAGAACTAGGTCATCTGCATATAACAACTCCCATGGGAGTCCTGTTCTAAAGTCCCTTGACAGAGCCTCCAGAACCAAAACAAACAGTAATAGGCTCAGCACTGAACCTTACATCGCCCGATTGGGTGGCACTGCAAGGGCGGCTGCGGACGGTGGGGGCATTGGCCCGTGGGCTGATGATCCCCTCCCCCGCTTCCCTCTCAGAGACAGATCTCATCTGTTTTCCCTTGCCCCCCAACTTTCTCTTTATAACTGTTAAGGAGCACAGCGCCCTGGGATGGGCTTCGGTGTCCCAGGCGTTTCCGCACTCTCCTCAGCCATTCGCCTGGGAGCGGCTTCGGTCAACTGGGTATTCTTTAGTGGTAAAGGTGTGAGGGTTTGTGGGGGCGCTTGGTTATGGCCTTGCTCGAGACCTTGGGTTGCTCGGCCAGACAGCCTGGGGATCAACAACAACAACACCAGTATGCAGATATTACTTGAAAAGAATATGCCTCTTTGGACCAAAAGTTGAATTTAATTGAGTCCAATGTAGATTTGATCACCCATAAAATTGTAACATTATGATGAGAGATGGCAGATGCAGATTTAGATGAAATAAAATACGTCAAAGACCAAAACAAATTTTTATTGGAAACCTCCCTATGGAAACCCCTCAGATTCTTGATATTGATTTCGGGGCCAAAAGAAATAGAAGAGGCTCTTGTGAGCATGCCAACTCACTCAGCACCAGGGCCAGACTCATGGAATTCAATCCAAATATAGAAATGTAAGGAGAGCCTCTTAAACCTCCTGGCTATACTGTGGAGAAGGAGTTTCGACACTAAAGAAATACTGAATATATTATCTAGAGAGTGTATAAAAGATCTTCACCTCACATATAATCTTGGTAAAAAATGTACGCTATTGGGTGCATTTAATATCATTGAAGCTGTACTTGTTGGAGCATAAATGGGAACAATATACACATGGAAAATGTGGAGGGTTTAGTACCATGTCTACACACCCCGATTGTCATGAAGTTCAGTGATAGGAGAGGCTGGGAATGCAATACTGTATCAACAGGATGAAAATTCTGGGCGCAACGGGCTCGTTACGAGGGGCTTGGTTATCTCGTAGAGGACCACATCTCTTCAACAAACTTCCATGGTGAGTAAGATACATAGGGGGCGTCTCTTTAGACAATTTCAAGAAAGCCCTCGTCAAATTGCAAAAGGTGCCAAAAGAACTTCTTCGCAGGGGAACAGTCTGCTGCACCAAGTTTCAACCAACAATGAGGGGTGTCGCACTCTTCGGTACCACTAGCAAAGTGGCAAACAATTCGTAAGGTAAGATAAGGACGTGAGATGGGGGAGCTACTCATCACTACACAAAAAGAAAAAAAATAGTCGTTGCAATTAATGTGTTTCAATATTACCCTACTGTATGCCTGTATGTAATTAGTCGAGAAAACTAAAGTTGGGTGTCAGTAAGGGATGTTTTTTGTCGGATTTGGGTGGGCAAAAGGGAAAAAAATGGGAGTTCGGTAAAATGGACAGAATGAGTAGGAACCTTCAGCATGTAAACCAGTGGTCTTCATTGCGCGGCTCGTGAGCCAGTGGCGGCTCACAATGACCTGATTGGCGGCTCTCAAGAGAGGAGAGAGAGAGAGATCTTGTTCTATAAATCTGTGGCTATGGAAACCCCCACACACATGTAATTTAGTTCCTATATATATTTTGTTCTGCTTATCCTTGTGGTTTATTTGCCTTATGGCTTATGCGGCTCTCACTCTGAATATTTCCTGAACTTTTGGCTCTCTTGAAAAAATTAGTGAATAACACATGTAAACACATTATTTCTGTTACATGCTGCGTGGTCCGTCTGAATCGGCCGCATTACACGAAACCTGGATGTACAGTATCAATAAGCTTTACTGTACAGTAGGACAATACTAATACAAGTACCTGTATATACTGTACCAGTATTAATCTTTATATTTTGCTTTCCAGTCGAGTGATCTTGCCTGTCACAGTAGAAGAGGTGAGTACGCTTTACTTGCAAAACAGGTTTTATTTGTTCTAAACAGACTATTCTGTTTTAACTACTGTAAAATATCTGCCAGTGGAGTAAGCAGATTAAATACAATTAGGCTACACTATTAATGGTACCAGTAAGGTAGTGGATTAGTAGAGGAGGAAGTCATACACAGACTAGAATGTATCACGATTTTAATAGAGATTTGAAAGAGTACATGCTTCTGAGAAAAATAAATTGAATGTGCCAAGTTAACCCCTTGAATATTATGACTGCTTTTGACAGTATATTATGGCTATCATTTGACGATTTTATATAATTTACAAAGGATCTGTGGGAATTAAAAGGGTAAAGACTATCTCAATTAACCCTCTTACTTCCATAATCCATATACCCTTCCTAATCTGAATAAAATTGATTAATAATAGCCAGAATAAACTGTTAAATTGAGTCATAATTTTCAAGGGGGAATTGAGTGTCAGTGTTAAAGATGAATGTGGACAACTGGGTGAATAAAGTATAAAGTGCATGAGTGCAAATTTGGAGGATGAGACATGTAAGAGTACACCGAAGATAATGTGGGATGAGTTCTTATGAAAGGATTTAGACATAAGGGACTATAAAGAGGCATGTTTTGCACACAAATTTTAAGTGACCAATGTTAAGTTTAGCTCCAAATTTGTGCTGTAGTTATAGGTTGATTTGATTAACAAACTTTGTATCCTCCTTTGAAGAACGTCACCAAAGGAGTCACTTTATAAACACTACCACGGATGGGGTAGCAAAACTCCTTCCAAAAATCATGTAATACATTATACAGTAACTGGAAGGCTTCCCATACTACAATACCTTCACCACTGGTAGCTGGTGGGGGCTTCCTACGATACATTAATAGTACAGTATGTACAGTATTACAGGAAGGCTTCCAGCTGTGTCGTAATTCCCAGACTTTTGAAAGGCCATCCTCTACCGGGCTATCCATGGTTGGGTTAATAGAGTGACATCTTTAGTGAAGTTCTTCATGAGACTAAGATATTTTGTTTGTTGACAATGCAAATCAACTTACAAAAATGAATTTGGACCCAATTTAACTTTATTCACTTTTAATTTTAGTATAAAACATATGGCGTATATACTGTACCTCTGTAATGCTACACTTGAACATGGTGTAAAGTACATGGAATGTCACTATTACGTAAACATGGCTCACACATGCATGTCTCAAAGCCTTTTAATGGTTTATGCAGACAATTTAGTCCTAATATCTGACAATGTGCAAGATGCTGAGTCCAAATTCAGAAGATAGAGAGAGGGCATGGCGAGCAAGGATTTAAGAGTCAATATTAACAAAACCAAGGTTATGCATTGTAGATTGAGACGAGGCAATGTGGAAAAGAGCGGTGCATACCCATGTGCAGTGTGTGGAAAAGGTTTGGGCGCTAACTCGATTTGATGTAACATCTGTCGATGCTGGGTGCACCATGGAGTAAGCGCTGTAGTAGAATAAAAGGACCCCTGCCAAAGGATAAGTCAGAAATCGAGAAATTTTAGTGCATAGTGTGCAAAGGCGAGCTTGTGTTAAATGATGATCCTGTGGCTGTGAATTTTGGAAATAAGTCATTGGAGCTGGTGGACAAGTTTTTTTACCTAGGAGATACCATCTCTGCCGGTGGTGGGGCCGAGGCTGCCACTGTCGCTAGAATTAGATGTGGCTGGGGGAAGTTCAGAGAACTGCTGCCAATTCTGACCATGAAAAGAATGCCTCTCCCCCTGAAGGAAAAAGTGTATGCCTCATGTGTTAGAAGTGCAATGACGTATGCCTCAGAAACATGGGCCGTAGTAGAGGATGTCAACAGAATGGAATGTAATGAGATGAGAATGGTGAGATGGATGTGTGGGGCCAGGCTGCAGGATAGAATAACGAATGATAAGCTGAGGAGACGTTTAGGATTAAAAAGTATTAGCGAGGAGATGTGTACAAGTAGACTGGGATGGTATGGACATGTGGAGAGAATGGATGAACAAAATTGGGTGAAAAGATGCAGGTCTGTGATTGTGGAGGGAGCTGCTCCAAAGGGTGGACTGAGGAAGACTGGGATCGGACTATATGTGCCGATCTCAAATCCAAAGACTTGACTAGTGAAGCAACCCTCAACAGGGTTGCCCGGAACGCCTCCATTAGGACGAGACTGAAACTGCACGTATGTGTGGAGCACTCAGTCTTAAAATTGTATGTATGTATTGATGTCCTTGCAAATATAGGAACATTTTTTAAGGCTGCATCTTTATATATAGCCTAATATAATGAGCACCGTAATTCTAGCTAAAAACTAAACATTAATTTCTTAGTACAGTAAAAGGTACTCTATATATTTTGTGTACAAATTGACTACTGTACATATTTTAAAATCTTACTCCTTTGTCTGGTTTTCCTAATGCCTTACAGTATCAAGTTGCCCAACTATTCAGTGTAGCAGAGGCGAGCAAGAATGAGACGGGTGGCGGTGAAGGCGTGGAGGTGATAAAGAATGAACCTTTTACCGACTACCCACTGCTGGGCAACAGATTCAACAGTGGACAGTACACTTACAAAGTATACCATCTTAGAAGGTACAGTACTCTTACTTTAGTTTATGCTGATTATTTTATATGTATATATCAATCTATCTACTGTATATACAGTACAGTATTATATAATGTATAATTATATACAGTATATATTTGTTTTAATTATTTTGTATTAAATTGCAGACTACGGTTTTCTTTGCATTATGTATATTTTCAATAAGCAACAATGATGTCTAGCTACTTTATAATAGCAAACTTACAGTTTTGACAATCCTATTCTAATCCCTAACATAATCCTAATCCACGGTCTGTGGCATGGTCGGTAGCACGTCTGTCTGTTGATCGACGGGTCGGCAGTTTGATCCCAGGTTGTGCCTTTGGTAGATGTCAGGAGTTTGGACACTCAGGTCTAGTGATTCGTGACAAATGTCCAGTAGAGTCCCTGTAACAAGGGCACACCCTAGCCCTGTCAATCAAGGGAGTGCACGTGTTACAAACTGCATCAGCAAGATAGTATTGCTGAGACCTGAATTTGAGTCCAACAATGTGGAGATCTGGCTGTATTTAACCACTAGAACAGGCTAATGCATAATGATTGCCTTAACCACTATAACGTGCATTATTACAAAAGAGAAAGCCTATAAGTTCACCTTAACTACATGTAAGCTTGTAAGAGTATTAAATCCTGTACATTACCGGTAATCATAGTATTTTCCCAGGCTCTTGTCTTGTTAATTGTGCCTGGTCTGTGATTTTGATTGTGAAAGTAAAATCTTCATTTATTGACACCTCATAGCCATCTCATGGTGACAGGTCCTCTATAACGTAAGTTTCTAGAAAATTTGAAACTTTAATTAACATAAGAAGAACATATGATCGCGGGAAACCGCATAAGGCCATGCGGCCCACACGAGGCAGCTCCCATTCACACACCCATATCATCCATATGGGAATCCAACTTACGCTTAAAGCTTTCAACTGTTCCTGAGCTAATCACTGCTCTGGGCAGTCCATTCCACATGTTAACAACTCTATTCCCAAACCAGTGCTTTCTTATATCGTTCCTAAATCTAAACTTATCTAACTTGAAACCATTTGAGCGGGTTATGTTGCCGTTCTTTAGCTTTAACCCTTCCTACCCGGGCTCCCTTACCCAATGACGGTCGCCCCTACCCGGGCGAAATGGCTGAAAAACGTCTAGGCCTAGGCTACCGTATTTATGTTTATTTTCACTGCTAGAACTTTCCCACTCATCTATAATCGTAGCGCGGTTTTCAATCTGTATTTTGGCGTTGAGTAGAGCTCTGTAAGTCAACTGGTTCAGTTGTGATGACGATTTCAGTGGAGCAAATATTTCAGAGATGTTGCCAATATGGGGGCTTTTCAGAAACTAATTTCGTCTGACGTCAGAACAATAACATTGAAGAGTCTTCTCCTTCTTGTTTTCGGAGGTGCGGTGACGCAACGCTTGGGTTTGTTGACATACGTCGTACGCACGGCGTTCAGACCAAGCTTAATTAGGCTATTAAGCTGCTGCCTTAGGTAAGGCATACCGGGTAGCGGCCCTTCTTTCGAGCTGTCCTTACCTAAGGCAGACCGGGTAGGAAGGGTTAAACATTGTACTTTTATATTACCATCACTATTTCTTGATAGTCCTCATTTGTTCCTACTAGCCCGTGATTATAGTCTATTCATTATTTCAAGCGTAGAAATTTAACCTCTCTACTCAAAAATTACTTTTAACAATCAAGCTGATACTTCTTCCATTCTGGAAGAGTACATATATACATCTATCTATCGATCTATTGCCGGATGCTGTGATCCCCGAGGGGGTGGCCACGAACGAAACACTCCCATGCACCTCTGTCCCCAGTCAGTAGACACCCCTCCTCCCTTCCAGCACTGCTTTAATGCATATACTGTACTGTACTTCTTAACTTCATCCTTCCACCTCACTCTCGTACACTCTCTTAGTCATTCTCTCGCTTCCCATACGTTCCACATGGCCAAACCATCATAAGTTGTTCCTTTTCACAGTTTCCAGCACATCTACATCCACACCACACCGCTCTCGTACTTCCTCATTTGTCTGTCTATCCCTCCATGTAATACCACACGCACTTCTCAAATAACTCATTTCCACCCCTCTCACTCTTGGTTTGTGTGTCTCCAACAACGTCCATGCATCACTCCCATAAGTCAATGTTGGGATTACCACACTGTGATGCAAGGACTTCTTTACATCCATGCTGACCACCCTATTTCTTGTTACTGCTTTCAGCGTTCCTACATCCCTCTTCCCCTGGTGCACCTTCTCCTGCACTTCTTCATCCATACTCCCATCTTTACTCAAGAGACTGCCTAAATCAGTTGTTCTTAACCTATTTTAACAACGACCCAAAATCCTGCCCAGAATCTACTATGCCTACCCATGCCCTAAATTCCTAATAATACCTAAGTTTGACTTAGATCTTAACTAAAAACAATTTTTTAAAAATATAACCCTTTCAGAATTATTAATTCTTAAGTCTGGCTACCACCAAGTGGTTATAATATATTCATCTTGAAAAAGAGCAGATCTAGGTTTCAAGGGGTTCACAAGTACTCCAACTTGCCATTTCAGTGCAGTGACTATGATTTATGTAGGCTGTTGACAGCTTTATATTTATCAGTGGCCCCTCCATCATTGACGAACATGCCTATTACATAAGGCATCCTCTTCAAATACTAATCCGCCGTAGTTTAAATCTACCGCGCAGAGCATTTAAAAAACTGAGGAGCCTTCATCATGAGCGCACGCGACCTCACTCATGGCTTCAGTCATTATGAATTGGGTTCTCACTACGAAAAAACTTTGTAAAAAATAAAAAGAAAATAAGAATAACTATCCAATAAGCTTTCCATCATATCGTGGATGTACTTGTGTGGATCTTTGACCAGACGCTGATTCAGGCGTCATTCTTCCTTCTCTGCTCTGCGCTCGCCCCGCCCGGACGTGTCTCCCCACGCTCCGCTGGTTCCGCATTTGATGCGTCCCTAATGAGTTTTTTCTCATTTGTTTACTCCGGGATATATCGAGTAAGGTTAGGATATGCGTAGCAGGAGTGTCCTGGGCTGGTTGCTCGCAGTGCAGTGTATTTTGGGTCGTGTGTTTGGGGCATCTATTTCGGATGTACCCTCGTGGTCCTGTTGTGGACATGTGAACTTTTTCACAGTTAGTTAGCTTGTTATGCAGGCGGCTTTCATTACGCGTTATTTTTGCTGCCTTTTATCTTTCTGATGAGGTAGCGTTGCTTTGCTGACGTTCCCAGCATATTTTTCTTCACTTAGTGAAGTTTTTTCTGGGTCCCGAGTCAGTCTTCCCTTGCCGGAAGTATTGCTACAGTGGTGTGTTGGCGGTGGTTCCTGTTGTGATATTTCCAGTGCTTTTGTTTATTTCAACATTTTTTGTGCCGTCTGCCTAGGCCTATAGCCAGCCGCTCGTAGCTTTGCCACATGTACAAGTGTTATTGATTTATTTTATAAATATGTCCTACTGTGTCATGTGTATCCTGGTTTAGTTGTGTATTGGCTAATTCCACGGACTATGTATGTTTCCTGGATTAGTTGTGTATTGGCTAATTCCACGGATTATATTTGTGGGCCCTAGGTTAGTTGTGCTTTGGCTATCTCTCGGGACCTATGTGCGTTCAGATGGTTTCTGAACGGGGTGGGTTACTTTCCGGCGGGTTTTTCTCGGTTACACCATGAAAACCCCGGCCGAGAGCCGTGTTTTGGCCACGCGTGGTTTCAAAAACAGGCTTGTGTCCCCGGCGAGTAGGTGTCTGTGGCTCTCCAGGACTGCGTCTCTGTGGTGGTACCTGTTTCAGGCTCCCTATGATTCCCGGCGGATTGGCTGTACCCATCTAACTTTGTTCATGCGGACATATGTTATGAAGTTTTTCTACCCGGTTTTACAAACCAAAGGAAAAAACCTAGCTGTTGTTGTGGGCTTTCCTCCCCGGCGATCTTTTACAAAGAAGTGGGGATAGGAACTTATGGGGTTAACTTTTTAAAACATCAGATCTCACCCGGCGGGTGCACCTTGGTAGGGTGGGATGAACGAATTGGTAATTCAGTTTAGTTAACCGGTCCATTTTAGTGATACTATATGTATCGCCGCCCTCACTCATACGGCGATCGAAGGCTCAATTAGGGTTAACATATTTTTTTCATGAATTTTTCACACCCGGCGGGTGCTCCGGGGAGGAGGAAATACGGAATTTACAATTCAAGTTAAGTTAACCAATTAATTGAGAGATACGTTAATGTATCGCCGCCTTCAACATACGGCGATCTATGTGACAATTCGTTAGACGTCAGATATCGTATCAGCCTGCCCAGTGTTAATCTGCTAGATAATTCAGGGGCCGGCGTCTTTGTGGGGGGTTGTTTTCCAAAATTGAATCTTGAAACAGTCACCACCAGAAAGACTATGTTTATAAACGCCATACTGGTCTTTTATATTATGTCAGAGGGTATTCTTAACTTTCTTAAGACATGTCTAGATATTCGGAAATCTTTATAGAACCCCGCCGCGTAACGAGCTGTGATCGTTGTGACATTACGTCTCGTTATCCGGCGGGTTATTAACACTTGTGTGCGAACATGTTGGGTTAACCTTATGAGCATTAATTCCTGGAAATTTCTTTTTTTCCAGGGCTGGGCTCCGGCGGACCAATACAGAACCTGCAGTAGTTTTCCCACCAGTCTCTGTCATGGCTACCTTTGCCCCAGTTTTTGCTTTATGCATTACTCCAACCTGTGCCGGTATCCCTCTTTTTGCGCACACTCTTTGTATCAAGTGTGTTAAATGTCTAGACCGTTCAAGGGGTCTGTGGGTGATGCGCAACTGTTCCTTTTGTTCCCAACTAAGTGTCAAAGTACTCCAAGATAATGATAAGACCGCAGTGGTCGCCTTACGAGAAGTTAGGCAACAAATGACAGCTTATACTACGATTGTGGCTCATAAGTCACTTCAATGTGATAACGTCCCTCTTTGGGATAGGCTTCTTCTTGAGAACCCTCCCCCTAAACGTTCCTCTCGAGTAACTATTCGTAAGCCGGCGGAGACTGGACAGGGTTCTGTGTCATCTCCTGCCCCTGCTACTTCGAAACGTCAACGTGAGCCTACACCCCCGGCGGCAGCCTCCTCGTCTCGGGAGAGATCTCGGTCTAGGTCACCTCTCAGACACCAGCCACCCAGTCTTGCCTCTTCACCATCGAGTAAGAAGAGTAAGACGGAAAGTTCCACCAGTGGTCACGGCGATAAATCCTCCAAATCGAAGGGTAGTTCACGGTCACACCGCAGCCATAGATCTTCGAAAAAGGATTCCCATGATAAAAAGGCCTCCCGACATTCGCCAGTTTCTAGTACTTCTCGTCATACCTCTACCCCAGACAGAGCTAGTGTTCGGTCTCAGGGGTCCAGTGTAGTGCCTGTACCTAAAGATGATTTACCCATTAACATTTTAACCCTGGATTTGGAGAGTTCAGGGGGCTCAGTGGTTGAGAGTGTTTCGGACTCCCAAGGGAGTGTAGGCCAAGGCCTAGGTGTTTGGCGATATTCTCGACCGGTGCCTGACCACCCACTTCCGGCTCAAACTATTCACACAGTGGCTGACGTCCACCGGGACGCGGCGATCCCATCCTCTATTCCTGACTTATCTTGGCAACAAGATGGTCCCCCAGCTTCGGCGGAATCTTCTCAGGAGAACAGGATGATAAAGATGAGGTTTCAATTATCTCGGATATGGAAGTGCAAGAGTCAGGTTCAGGCTTAGACGCCGCACAAGATCTTAATGATTCACTAGTGAGTACATCAGCAAATCAATTTGTCACAGCACAGGAAATTGATGGGCTACTAGTTAATGCTTTATCTACATTTTTTGGCCAACAGCAGGAAACTCCCACAGTGGACTTGGGAGCTCCCACGACAAGCTCTACGGTACGGCCTCTGATGACTTCTATTGCTTTGACTCAGATCCCTCACCCTCCCTCTATGTCACCATCGGTGGTTACTAGGCCTGCTACGGCGGCATTGACCACTTCGAATGTAAGGGTTATAACGGATGTCAATCCGCCCCCTTTAGACAGAGCGCCTCTCAGAAAGGTAGCTATGCCCTTGCTTTACGGACCAGACGAGTCATGGGTCCTTTTGACCCCCACTAAACCAGAGCTCGCCCAACCTACCTTGTCAGGGGAACTCCCAGTGCCGCATGAGTGGGTCATCCAGGGCAATAAATCTAAGAAATTAAGGGCCTTGGATACTTTGGGGAATGTACTAGATGTCAATATCAAGGCTATACCTAGTTATTATCACCAGGACTATTTTGTTTATACTGCTAAGCCTGCTTTACCCTCTGCCTCAGCTTCAAAATTGTTTTCTGACTGGTCGAAGCAAGATGGGTTTAATGACATTAAGACACTGTCAGCTCTCACTCCAGAACTCTATTTGCAAACCGTCACAGACGCAGCAGCTAATCCAGTCTTGAAGGTGGGGCAGTTGGGTCCAGGACCTTGGGTCGAATGGGAGACAGAGGCTCAAAACTTTGCGACCACATTTACTTCCAAAACTTCCCACCAGATCCCTCAAGATACTCATTCTTGGTTCTCCATGCCAGTGTGTTCTGCCGGCGGAGTCCCTTCAGCTTTGTTTGCTTTCTTAGCTGCCCCTAAAATTAATCTTTGTGAACTAAAAGACCCTTTCACTACCCCTACCCCAATTCACCTAGACCGGGAATTTAGGCTACGGGGGAAAGCTTTTCGCCTGTTCTCTCAATACATAGTGTCACAACAGGTAGCAAAGTCATTGCTCCGGTCCACTCAGGCAATCTCAGACGCGGATGCCAGACGATCGGTTGAACTGTCCCGGCGACTGCTTCATCAGTCGTCATTCCAATCATTGGGTGACATACGCACCGCCTTGCTTGAGGCGGTACGAGCGAGACAAGATCTCAGAATGTCCTTGGTCCGAAAGCTGCCTGATCGCATTGCGAATCAGGTGGTCATGTCACCAGTGCTCACTCCCTCTTTAATGTCCCCTGAAGTGTGGCGAAGAGTTTTTAATATGGCTCAGGCCTTTAAACATAGTCCCACCCCTTCTAAGAAACCTGCCTTTAACTTCCCCAAACCCAGGCCAGTTGCTAAGGCTCAGCCGGGGGGATCTAAGCCCTTTCTTCCACCTAAGTCCTCCTCCCCTCAAGGTCAGTACAGGCATAGACAGGGTAGGTTTTCAGGTCAGAGAGGACGCGGCTATAATAAGCCGGGACAGGGCCCGTCTTCTGCCAACGCCGGCCAGCCGGCGAAGCGTCCACCACCACCAACTCCACCACCATAAAAAAACTAAAGTCTCTCACTCCCGGTGCCAGTCTTAACCCTCCAGCCCCGGCTATGTATTATATATATATTCATTCCTCGAAACCCGGGTGTTTTGGCCGAAAAACGTCTAGGCTAAGCTACCGTATATGTGTTAATCTGACTGCTTCCCGCATTCCCGCGCATCCCCAAGCGTAGCTGTGTTATTTACCTGTAGAATGGCATTAAGTAGAGCTCTCTAAGTCAACTGGTTGAGTTGTGATGATGATTTCATTGGAGATAACTTTATGGCCAAAACAGCCACTTTACACTACTTTTCGATACTTAACAACAACATACAGGCACACACGAACAAGCGACGCTCTCCTTCTTGTGGCCGGAGATGCGGGGCGTCGGTCCAGCCGGCTGTTGTTTACATGCGTCGGACCGACGCCTCGCACACGAAGCTCACAGGCTTTCAACCACTGGGCGTTCAAGAGCTCTTCCGGGCAGCTGTTATATGCTTTTTTATGGGCGTTCAAGAGCCCTTCCGTGGTGAGAGGGTTAAGGCCGGTGGATCCGAGGGTAGTACAGCCGGCGAACCCTTGTCTGCTAACTGGGTCGTTCCGAACGTGTCACCAAGCATGGCCGTTAAACACTTGGGCACGGATGGTGGCACTCAAAGGCATCACTTGGCGGTGGCTCCGGCGACCTCGCTTACGTCAGCCGACAATGGCGAATCTAGTTTCTTTAGAGGTGGAGTCACTGGTCCAGGAAATGATTGCCAAGAATGTCATCATCCCGGTCCCCCCAAATTACCCAGTATTCACGTCCAAGCTATTTTTGGTTCCCAAAAGGGACAGTGTTCAGATGAGACCAGTCGTAGACCTGTCTTATCTGAACCTTCACATTCACAACGAGTCTTTCCGAATGTTAACAGTACACCAAATCAGGCTAACACTTCCGCCGGGAGGTTGGATGTGTTCCCTAGACCTGACAGATGCTTATTGGCACGTGTCGGTAAACAAAATATTTCAAAGGTTTCTGGCCTTACGGATCAGGCATCAAAATTTTGTTTTTCAGAGGATGCCATTCGGTTAAACCTGGCACCTCGATTATTCACAAAATTAGTCCGGCAAGCCCTGATGCCGTTGTTAAAGCAAGGAATCAGAGTTTTGTGGTACCTAGACGACTGGCTGGTGGTGGCAGAGACAGAGCAATTATGCATCAAACATGTCGACATAATTTTAAATCATGTCAAAACTCTAGGGTTCAAGGTAAATCTGGTAAAGTCAAACCTTGTTCCCTCACGAGTAGTTCAGTGGATAGGGCTGCTTTGGGACACAGCTGCTCTCACTCTGAGTCAGAGTGTGGACAATCGAAACAGGTTTCGCAGGAAACTGTTCATGTTTCTTCACAGTCTGACTACGACACGGAGAATCTGGGAGTCTCTGGTCGGCTCTCTCAACTGGATTCAACTAACTGTAATGTTGGGCCGGTTGAAAGTAAAACTTTTAATATTGGAGGGCAACAAATATTTCCCACTCTTACCGGCGGGAAAATTATGGCCCATCCCAAAATTAATCCACACCTTACTAGCGGTCTGGGCGAAGAGGGAAATGTTGCACTCAGTAATGTCATGGACCTTTCCTCCGCCAACGGTATGGGTAGACACGGATGCGTCAGGCACAATAGGTTGGGGATTTCAGTCAAACCAGGGGCACCAGGGTCAGGGGCTTTGGTCCCACTTAGAAATCTCCCACATCAATGTCAAAGAATTACTAGTCCCCTTGTATTTCCTTCAGGCTCACGGCTCTACTTTACGGGGCAAGTCGGTGGCCTTCAGAATGGACAATCTGAATGCAGTTCACTGTATTCAGAAACAGGGGTAAACGAGATCACGGAAGTTGCTAAACGTGTCGGAAGAGATTTTTACTCTAGCCAACAGGCTAGACATTTATCTTCACGCATCTTATCTCCCAGGCGTAGCAAACGTCTGGGCAGACGCTCTGTCCCGGAGACAGAGCACGACAGTAGAATGGGAGCTCAAGCAACCCATTTTCAACCTAATGATTGCAGAGCTCTACCATCCACAAGTGGATCTGTTTGCGTCCGAGGAGACTCTCAAACTCCCTCTATACCTCACCCGCCGGACGAAAACGCCGGCAGGGGGGCCAGACGCCCTAGTGACAGACTGGAACAGATGGAGCTCCATCTATCTGTTTCCGCCGCCAGACGCGTCACTAATGTACCACGTAGTGAACAAACTATGAGATTATCGAGGCGTAGTCTCGCTAATCGCGCCCCTGTGGCCGGCGCAGTTATGGTACCAGCAATTGAAGACGTGGTGCTCGCACCCGGTGTCGCTCCCGGTCGAGTATTTCCACTTAGACACGATTGGCAACCTAGCGACCTCGCTGACTTTTGCATTATGGACATTCAGGAGGCCAAGTGGCTAGCACCATATGGTAGAGATGTGACCAATAAATTAATCAATCGATATACTCAGTCTACGAAACGACAGTATCAATCACATTGGCAAGCCTTTACTTCTTGGATCATTAGAACAGAACAGACTGTGCCCTCAGTGGCGTTAGTTTTTAATTATTTGAATTATCTGTTTGAGCAGAAACGTTTATCTGTGGTAACGTTAAAAAATCACTTAACTGCGATTAGAGTGCCCTTTTTCGACCTTACAGGTCTCTCCATACCGGTAGCGGAGGAAACAGGTTTTATGAGAGCATGTTTTAAACTCCGCCCACCTCCCCGTCAGCTCATGCCTACTTGGTCTCTGGACAAGGCATTGTCTTTACTTCACTCTCGTCTGTACCAAAATACTGCAGATTTTGCATTACTCTTAAAAAAGGCTGTATTCCTTTTGGCTTTGGCCACCGGGAACAGAGTGTCTGAGCTGGCGGCGATGAGAAACACACCTAATTGCCTTAGGTTTGGTAGACTTAATGAATGTATTCACATTGCACCTTCCCCGGGATTTGTAGCCAAGAATGAGCACAGTGCACACGTGTTTTCAGAGTTCACTGTGCCGGCGTTAAAAAGGGGAAAGGTGCACCATAATCTATGTCCAGTGCAAGCTCTAACCAAATATTTGAGAGTAGCTCCTCTAAACCCCCAAGGTGCTTTGTGGGTAGCGAGTACGGGTAAACGCTTACTGAAACGGAGATTAGCTTCTCTTCTGGTCGAAGTCATTAAAGAGAGTAATCCCGGCGTTGTGGGTAGGGCCCACGATTTACGCAAATGGGCAACCTCTTTACGTTTCCTGAAGAACTTTTCAGAAGAAGATATCACGTCCACACAGTTGTGGGCGTCTAATCATACGTTTTGACTAGATACTTGTCAGTTGCTCTAGACAAACCTTCCTTACCATGTATAGCTTTAAGGCAGAGGGTCTAGGTGGCCCTTCAGTCACTTTTGTTTACTTTCAAGGTAAAAAGGGGGGGGGGGGTGCAGTCAGTGTAACATAGGACACCCTAGACCCCGCCGGAATATAAGAGCTGTGATACAAATTAGGGATAATGTGATATGAAAATTTCTCTGTTCTATTCAGGGCAAGAAATTGTGCTAGTACAATGTTAGTACAAACAACAGGGTTGTTATAGTAGTTTTAGCTGTGAAAGCAATTTAGTATTAAACAGTGGAGATCTTTGCAAAATATTTCCACGAATATTATGGGGTTTATTATGTGCACATGTAAACTTATAACTCGTTATTTTTGTCACCACTCGTTGAGTGGGGTGCCTTTGTAACTACAGATCTGTTCACAGAAATCTCCAGAGTTACCCTTTTTGTCAAGCAGGCTTCTTTGAAGCACGCACCTGCTTGAACCCCTTTTGTATATATATATGGGCTGCGCCATGTTTAAATATATTTTTTCAAAAGTAAGAATACTATGTGGTTGTTTGATTATCTGCTTTTCTAGAGTTATGATATGATTACGAATGTCCCCCTCCAGTCTTAGAAATCAGGCATGTTCGTCAATGATGGAGGGGCCACTGATAAATTATAGGTTTGACTCCTGTAAGGAGATAAAGAAAACCTAATATTTAGTAGTGGCCCCGTAATCATTGACGACTGGGGCCCTCCCGACCATCCCCTTCCCATTCGTTGATGTATTAAGGATTTTGGTTTACTTGATATGTCAGTGAAGGAAGAATGACGCCTGAATCAGCGTCTGGTCAAAGATCCACACAAGTACATACACGATATGATGGAAAGCTTATTGGATAGTTATTCTTATTTTCTTTTCTTTTTTATTTTTTACGAAGTTTTTTCGTAGTGAGAACCCAATTCATAATGACTGAAGCCATGAGTGAGGTTGCGTGCACTCATGATGAAGGCTCCTCAGTTTTTTAAATGCTCTGCGCGGTAGATTCAAACTACGGCGGATTAGTGTTTGAAGAGGATGCCTTATGTAATAGGCATGTTCGTCAATGATTACGGGGCCACTACTAAATATTAGGTTTTCTTTATCTCCTTACAGGAGTCAAACCTATAATATCACACACTCTTAGTTAAGGGGTATAGAAATGCTTTAGTTAAAAACAAAAATCAATAAGTGAATTAGATATTGCATAAATATAATTAAGATTGGGGTGATCAATACAAGGAAATAATAATGAACATTAATGAAAAATATAATAATGCCAATTTGTAACCTGAAAATGTTTGCACAAACGATATTAAGATATACTTTTGATATAATACTGTATAACAGAAAATGCATTTCCTGGTTTTAATATTTCCTTTAAGAAAACAAAATAGGAATACAGTGGAATCTCGCATCTAACGCATTTTGATCTAACGAATTTGCATCTAACGACCCTATTGGAGCTCTACCCGATCTCAATCTAACGAACCAAAATCCATATCTAACGACAATTATTCTGGGTGCCCGGTATCGAATTTACAAATTTCCCGCCAAATAGGCCTACTGTACTGAGCTAAGTGGCGTCCCTCCCTCCTCCCTCCCTCCCCGTCACTGTCGTCAGTCCAGTCCGCGCCGCGCCTTAGGCCTACATTACTCAACCCAACTCAATCTTTTGTTGTGTTACTCGCCCCAACCTTAAGCTTTTGTTGTGTTACGCCTTTTGTGATGTCGACCCAAACTGGGTTTCCCGAGGCGACAGTGCGTAACTTTAAGAGTCAGAAAACTAAAATTAAAGCCAGCCTATCTGTTGCAAAGACGTGTTTTAGTGGCAATGTTAAGAGAGGGAGGCAGTGGTGGAGGTGAGAAGGTGCGCGGCGCATCCCAGTTAGCCTAGCCTCCCTGCTCGGATATCTTCGACATCGTCTAACCTACACACTTCATTATTCACTCACAGGTTGGTTTATTATTAATTCTTATAATTAATATATTACATGATTTTAATATATTTGATGTCACAAAATAGCACTCGGAAGGGCAAATTTAGGTAAAAATGGGGACTCTGTCTAAATTTTGGCACCAATTACCATTTTTCCCATTAGTTTATGTATTCATATCTAACGAATCTGGATCTAACGCGATTTTTTCGGCACCTATTATTCGTTAGATACGAGATTCCACTGTATACAGTACATGATTTATCAGTAGCTTCTTCATTCCAAAGACCCAAATTAGGTTGAATATAGTCAGAGACACAGAGTGAATGATGATGCTTTGAGAGGGTTATCAGAGTGAACAAGTCAATAATAAGTAATCACTAATGAGAGCCTAACACTGCATGGATTTGACTAGATTCTCAAATTGGGGGGCTTTTGATGAGAAGCAGCATCTTGGGTCATGCTCTGGTTGCCAACGCTTTCGGTACTTTGTCTTTGTGACCGTTGAGTGCTGAACATCTTGCCTCACACAGGTAAATTGTAGCAAAGGGAACGAGCACTTTTAGGGCTTCACCACCCAGAATCGCCTTTTCTTTGCAAACTTTGACCCAGAATGAGCTTAATAAGTTTTGCCTTTTGAAATAATTAATGTGAAAAAGTGTCCATATGAGGCATGATTTTCAAGGCCCAGTGGCTAGTGAAAAATACTAATACACAAATCTGAAACTAAATAAATAATATCGACAACAATTGACGAGTCTATCACGTATCTCACCTTCCCACTCGAATAGTTGAAACATAGCTGTCACTCTAACCCCGCCTCCAGAATTACAAGAGTCTGTGCATTTTTTAACTTCATAAAGTTCTTCCTGGATGAAATAACTTATGAGAGTGTACTAAATCATCCTATACAGTATGTGCGTTTGAGATTCACAAGTTCATACATTTGTATTTTACTGTATACTTTCGTTACCATTGTCATATAATGATAATTTAATGTAGTCTTCATTTACTCTCACCTTCTTTGATACCGAAGTCATGTCAACGAGTGAGATTTGCTTAATAATGCACTGGACAGGGTTACCAGGGATACAGCTAACTGTTAAATGTTTACAGTAGAACCGTTAAATGACAACACTGGCTCTCCACCGTAATTAATTCACTCCCTCCCTCCACCTCCCACATACCAACGGTTAGATTTAAAATGTAATTGCAGCGTAGGTGTTGGGGAGTATTTTTATGCTGAAAAAGTCGTCTGGCTTTTGCGAAATCAACATAATTATGACTTAGGAACCTGAGTACTGTATTGATAAACAACGATATATTAAAGATAATGGTATTAATTAAATGAATATATGAACGATAATAATATAAATCACAGAGACTTTTGGCGACCCATTCAAAATGGCTTGCGACCCTGAGGTTAAGAACCACTGGCCTAAATACTTACATGAGCTGACATTCTCCATTGCCTGAATATTCAACCTCGCATTACTCTCTTTGGTTGCACTCCTTTCAAAGACCATAACCTTATTCTTCTCCGCATTTACATTCAGATTCCGTTTTCACACACAGTTCCGAACATACTGTATTTACCAAACCCTGCAACTCCCATTCACTATCACTCATCAGAACTGTATCGTCGTCAAACAGCAGTACAGGCAACTTCCACTCGTTTCCTTCCCTTATCAGCGGTACACCAACATTCACTTCTCTTCCTTGTATTTCTTTCATGACTCCATCCATATATAGATTGAACAACCATGGGAACATCACACACCCTTACTTAATCCAACATTCAGATCAAAGAACTCGCTCTGTTCATTTTCCACACGTACTGGCACCTTTGCACCATCATACATGCTCTTCACTGTTTTCAGCAACTTGCCATCTACTCCATATATTCTCAGTACTTTCCACAGACCTTCTCGATCAACTCTTGTCATAGGCCTTTTCTAAGTCCATAAAGGCAGCATACAACTTTTATACCTTCTCCAGATATTTCTCCACAACACATTTCAAGGCAAAAATCTGGTCTACACATCCTCTTCCCTTCCTAAACCCGCCCTGCTCATCACGTACCCATTTCTCCGTTCTCACACTCTCGATCACTACCCTACTGTACACCTTCCCTACTACGCTTAGAAGACATATCCCCCCGGTGATTATCACACACTATGGGGACTATTATGCCTGTCTTCCAGTCATCAGGCATACTTCCCTTCTCCCATGCTAGTTTACACATTTTCCATACCCATTCAATCACTATCTAACCATCATACCTCAGCATTTCCCCACGCACTCCATCTATTCCTGATGCTTTCCCCATCTTCACTCTTTTCATGGCTTCACACACTTCTGAACTCATGATCCCCACCTCCTCCTCTACTATTTCTCTTCTTCTCCCTCCCATACCCCATCCAACTATGTTTGCTGGCGTTTCATTCCTTATATTTAACAATTCGTCAAAGTACTCCCTCCATCTCTCGACTCTCTCTTGCTTCTTGGCTAACGCTTGCCCATTCTTATCTTTCACACCCTTACTACTTCCCTTGCTACTCTCCCTAACTTTCTTGACCTCTTTCCAGAACAGTTTCTTACACTCCCTCCACTTTACACTTAGATTCCTTCCAAATTCCTCATCTACCGGTACTCTTCTCTTGCTTTCCTTCACTACTCTCTTCACCGCTCTCTTTTTCTCCAAGTACCTCTCCCTTTTCTGTCTCTCCAAATCTTCATTCCCTCTACTACCCATCCACTCTCTGTACGCTATATGTATATACATACATAAATTTAAAGACCAAGTGCTCCACATGAAGTACGATTCCGGTCTCATGTCCTAATGGCATTGTTCCAGCCAGCCCTGTTAAGAGCTGCCTCACTTGTCAGGTTTTTCAATTCAAGATCAGACCGTAAGGTTTGATCCCACGTCTTTCTTGGTCTACTCCTTGGTGCAGTTTCCTCCACGTTCACGGACTTGCATTTTTTCACCCAACTTAATTCATCCATCCTCTCCACATCATACAAAGCAAGCCTGCTAGTACGCATCACGTCGCTAATACTCTTGTTACTTAACCGTCTCCTCAGCTCTTCATTAGGTATTCTAACTTGCTTTCTAAAGCATAGGTCATTGCACTTTTAACCCTTCCCGCACGGGCTCGCTATCCTAAGGACATTATTGAGATCCGGGAGATCTGGCCGAAAAACTTCTTTAATAGGCTACCTGTATCTTTGTTATTTTACTGCTAGAGAATTACCACGCATCTTTAAACGTAGTGCTGTTTCTGATCTGTAAACTGGCGTTGAGTAGAGCTCTCTAGGTCAACTGGTTCAGTTGTGATGACGATTTCCGTGGAGAGAGATTCGATATGATGTTCGCAATCTCGGACCTTTGCAGACACTAATTTCGTCATAGTATACAATAACAACATTGATCCGACGTCTCCTTTTTGGTTTCGGAGGTGCGGTGTCGCAAAGACAGGCTTTGTTTACATGCATTGGATGCACGGCTTTCAAAACAAGCTTACAGATTTTAAAATGACACCCGGGCTCCTGGCCATCTCCCGCGGTGTCATTTTAAAATGCTGCCCGGGCGGGAAGGATTAATCCAAGAGGAGAGGGACTCTTCTTATGGTTAGAAGTGGCAGCAGTTCTCTGAACTTTCCCCAGCCATATCTAATTATGGCGAGTAGTGGCAGCCTCGACACCACCTGGCAGAGATGGATTCTCCCAAGTAGCAAAACTGCTAATTTTTAGCGATTTGGGCCGACATTTGCAAGAACGTTACAAGACAACCAGACGTTGTACAGAGATAATTCAGGTGTCATTGGAAAGCTCTATTACTGTACTTTCACGGATATATCATTGTATTACGTTCTGGCTCTTGTTTATACAGTACATGAAAATGTGAAGAGAATGAAGCTCAATTTAGACCAAAATGCCTGCAATGAAAGAGATAAAACACAACATATTGGACAAACTGTGGTAGACAGAAACATGCAGTTTGCAGTAGTCAACAGCTAAACTCTCCAAGTTTTACTCTCACTAAATCTCACTAACCACAAACTTCCATGTAGGCACTAATTGTGGCCTGGAGGACATTGAATCAATATTCAATTTATCTCCAAGTGTTGGCCAACATGTCCACAGAAACGAACAATAGCAGATGTAAAAAGAAATTGAGAGGCGTTAGGTCTAGCGAGTGGGGTGGCCATACTGTCGGACCGTCCTGTTCAATCCACCATCCAGGAAAAACTTGATCTAGGGCACAACATTCTGTTCAAAGTTTTGTATACTGTGGCGGAGGGCATGTGTAATTCACGGGAGACACGACGCACTGATTTCCTTCGGCTTCGCTGGTAAGCCTCCTGCATTTGGGCAAGTCTCTTGGGTCACCATTGGGCAGCCTGTTCGTGTCCGGTCACAAACACTGCCTGTCTCCTTGAACTTTGCATACCACTCTTTTATGATTTTGATATCCGGGGCGTTTCTTCTATACTCTGTCCGAAACTTGCGCTGAACTGCTTTCAGCGATTTATCTTGTGAAACCACAGAACATACTGAGACTCCTGTTCAGACGCCACTTTGATCTGCCCACTGCTACACCGCGTCTGTCACACCAGCAATAAAGAAAACTAAACATATTTGTCTGTAGACTGCTGCATTAATAAACCAGTGGGAACATAAAATCCTGTTTAGTAATGTAGATTGTAAGTATAATTTTAATTCTCTTTCGGGTGATTTTTATTTATTTTTTTATATTTTTTACTAAAACCTGGATGCTTATTTATTTTTATAATTTTTGCAGCAAGGTGCCAGCATTCATCCGACTGCTAGCACCTGAGGGCGCTCTAGAAGTTCATGAGGAAGCCTGGAATGCTTACCCTTATTGTCGCACCATAATCTCGGTAAGCTATCTTACTCTTTATAAGGGTTATAAAGTCAGAGTCAGCTATTTTGGGGTGGATTGGACATCATTGGAGTCAGAAATACACATGTAAAACTTCTGGAGTCGTCCATTTCACATCAACTCCAAGGGTTGTGGAGTCCGCTATTTTTGTTTGGGTCAGAGTCTGAATTGTACTTGTCGTAACATTTCCAGAGTTAGAGGTTTTCTCACTGACTCCACAACCTTACACTATGTCTATATTAGTATCCTCCTATCAATTCCTAACCTATCTGTATTGATTGATCATCACCAAGCTCTTTTAAGAATATGATTAACATAGCAGAAACTTTTAAAATTTGCCAAATATTAAAATGTTCTTTTGGAATGTACTGTACAGTATATGAAGATAATAACGGTTATGATTTTTGAATACCGGTAGTTATATAATGTAAGCACTATTGAATCAGCTGATATGGTGATCCGCCACTTCTAACATTAGAAAACACCAGCATTTATTATTTTTGTTTTTCTTGTTTAACCCCTTCAGCACCAAGATGCCTTTTTGCCTTTGATTCTGGCTAAAATGTGATGATTTTATGCAGTTTAAGAAGGACCTATGTTACCAAGAGGGTTTATTGAGTTCGTATTTACCCCATTGAGTCCTAGAGGTAGATTGTAAGCTGAAGAAAACTGCCTAATGGTAGCCCGAATAAGATAAAAATTACGTCATGGTGGTGAAGGGGTTAACTTTGTCTATACAGTAATGTACTATTATTATGTTTTTCACACCAACCAACTTCACATCTAAACTCAATTAATGAAATCAACAAATACATGTGGCACTCCGAGGACTCGAACCCAGGATACTCACATCGAAATTCTGCGCACTATGCATTACGCTATCAAGACACAACTCGGGGATGTGAGATATACAGTACTGAATAAATGGGTAAACATTAACTACCAGTGCACATATTAACATGACACTCTTGATACAAATTTACCCATGCTTATCACTTGTTCAGTTATTCACAGTGGGAGCAAGATAACAGAGATAACTACAGTCTATACCCTATTCATCTTGACTACTGTATATCAAAAATTGTCATGTCAAAATCTGTATTACTGAAATGTCACTTGATTTTAGTAATTTAATTGTATTGTCAATTATAGAAACAAATAATTAATATTATTTAGCAATTAATTGTCTGGAAATCAGCTTCTAGGGAATGAAATTATCAGCATTGGACGCATTGAATGCCAATTAGACATCCAAATAACGGTTATGCATTTTTACCCTAGATGTCAATGTGACGTCTAAGTAACGGAATAGTTAAAGAGGGTGAGAAATATATACATCTAGGGTAACATAAGGTGTGCACTATGGGAGTAAGCACTGTAGTAGAATGAAAGGACCACTGCCAAAGGATAAGTCAGAAATTGAGAAATTTGAGTGTGTAGTGTGCAAGGGCGAGCTTATGTTAAATGATGATCCTGTGGCTGTGAATTTTGGAAAAAAGTCATTGGAGCTGGTGGACACATTTTGTTACCTAGGAGATACAGTACCATCTCTGCCGATGGTGGGGCCGAGGCTGCCACTGTCGCTAGAATTAGATGTGGCTGGGGGAAGTTCAGAGAACTGCTGCCAATTCTGACCATGAAAAGAATGCCTCTCCCCATGAAGGGAAAGGTGTATGCCTCATGTGTTAGAAGTGCATTGACGTATGCCTCAGAAACATGGGCCGTTAAAGTAAAGGATGTCAAAAGAATGGAACATAAGAACATAAGAAAATGGGAGTCTACAGAAAGCCGATTGGCCCACACAAGGCAGATCCCTGTCACACCCAACCCTAATTATAAGCCCGGCTTAAAAACACCATTAGGACTTACCTCACCGAAACGGTCAGAGGTCAGAAAAACGGGGATCTGCAGATCCCCACAGCTGGGCCACACCTGACAGATCATCCTCACACCCAACCCATCTCGTCCATATGCCTATCTAATTGTATCTTAAAGCTCCCTATCGTTCTTGATCCCACTATAGCACTTGGTAGCCTATTCCACCTATCTACAACTCTGTTACCAAACCAATATTTTCCTATATCTTTCTTGAAACAAAATTGATCTAATTTGAAACCATTTGTACGAGTTCTTTCGCTATCACTGAGCTTTAGTACATTTTTCATGTCCCCTTTATTAATCCCACTAACCCACTTGAATACCTCTATCATGTCCCCTCTAACTCTGCGTCTCTCTAACGTAATGAGATGAGAATGGTGAGATGGATGTGTGGGGCCAAACTGCAGGATAGAATAACAAATGATGAGCTGAGGAGACGTTTAGGTATAAAGAGTATTCGCGAGGAGATGCGTACAAGTAGATTGGGATGGTATGGGCATGTGGAGAGAATGGATGAACAAAATTGGGTGAAAAGATGTAGGTCTGTGATTGTGGAGCGAGCTGCTCCAAGGGGTGGACCGAGAAAACCTGAGATCGGACTATACGTGCCGATCTCAAATCCAAAAACTTGACAAGTGAAGCAGCCCTTAACAGGGTTGCCTGGAACGCCGCCATTAGGACAAGAGACTGAAACTGCACGTATGCGTGGAGCACTCGGTCTTAAAATGTTATGTATGTATCTATGTATGTATTATGCAACACCTGCACCTGCAGTGTCTGCAACCGCACTAGCCTCACTCGGTCTTAAAATGTTATGTATGTATGTATGTATTATGCAACACCTGCACCTGCAGTGTCTGCAACCACACCAGCCTGAACAGTGTTATAAAAGACAGTCAGTCAGTAGCCAGTCCTTACTCCTACAAGGAGTAGGGAGGATCAACAAAAGACACGAGAAAGGAAAAAGAGATGACAGAAGACATATAACAATTCGCCCACATAAAGTAAGCACACAAGCATTCAGAAGCACCAATCACCCATCAGCCCCCGAAATCAGTGGCTTCACCTCAGCATTATATACAAACGCTACTGTACATTAGCCAACTTGGATTATGACCAACAAAGTCCTGCCATAACACTGCCCTACCATGCAAACACTGTAGCCTACACTGTCGTGCCACCAGACAGCGCCTAGGTAAGATTCTAGTAGCCCCCCCTGTGGTACCTATCCGTGTCCCGCCAGCCTCGGCAGTGCCATACCAAGATGCTGCAATATCAAGTCGCCTTGTACAGTATAACACACAGTAGGATGTGTGAGGCATATTCATTTTTTCCTCCACCATAAGACAGACATAGGCATTATCATGATTATTAGTAAAAAAATCATAAACCATGGCAGTGATTATGTATGCATAATCAAATCCTAATAAATTTTCAGGAAACTAATAAATTCATCATCATTATCTAATCAAATTTTAAACATCAGTGATAATCATAATCAATTCATAATCAGGAAATTTACAAGTAATAATCAATGATCAATATACTGTATGATTATTGTGATTATTTCTTGATAATTTGCAGGTAACAATGCTATATATCATATAATATCACCTTGATATTTTCTACGTCTACAATCAGTGGTGATATGTTGTTTGGAGTATTTGATGATGTCATATAATGGCTAGTCACAGACATATTCCGGGACGCTTGGTAGGCACCGCCGCACCTGCACCCACCAACCGACACTTTTGAAAGACACCATCGTCTTCTGGATGTACGTATCTACATAATGAAAGTCTTTTGAACTGTAGAAAACTTCATAAATAAATACTGTGCTGTCTAAATTAAAAAGTTAATATACTTTTATTGTGCATGATTCATCTTACAATACTCATCAATATTCAAAAGATGTTTATTTGTATTGCAACTTTAAAAGTATCAGTACCGGTAGCTTCTATCTATTCTGCATTTAATGGCCTATTTTATAAAGCAATATTGTTTGGTAAAACAAAATATCCATAGTACAGTATGGTCCAAGGCAAGGCAGCATTCCCAATTTCTTCCAGGTAGGCTTGTGGCGACTTCAAAGCTCCTATTAGCTAAGACAATGAACGAATCCTGTGACTGTCTTGCGGACGATATTGATATATTTTGATAATCTATTCCTGTTCACTTTATAATATCCATTATTAATATGCATTAAATATAATATGTTAATAATACAGTATATTTAATTTAAATTTTCTTACATCTCAGAATTGGGATATACAGTACTGTACTGTAATTCTTAATCAACATTTAATAATTAAAATTATATATAATAATAGACCAAGTGCTCCACACGAAGCACGGTTCCAGTCTTATGTCCTAATGGAGGCACTCCAGGCAACCCTGTTCAGAGCTGCTGCACTTGTCAGTTTTTTTCATTCAAGATCACACCCTACGTCTTTCTTGGTGTACATCTTGTTGAAAGTCGCTCTACATTCACAGACTTGCATCTTTTCATCCAAATTAGTTCATCCATGCTCTCCACATGCCCAATCCATCCAAGCCTGCTTGTACACATCTCATCACTGATACTCTTGATACCTAACTGTCTCCACAGCTGTTCACTAGATATCCTGTCTTGCAGTTTGGTCCCATGCATCCATATCACCAATCTCATCTTGTTACATTACATATATACATACACAAATTTAAAGACCGAATGCTCCATACAAAATGCGGTTCTGGTCTCACGTCCTAATGGCGGCATTCCAGGCAGCTCTGTTAAGAGCTGCCTCACTTGTCAGGTTCTTTGATTTAAGATCAGACTGCAAAGTCCGATCCCACGTCTTTCTTGGTCTGCCCCTAGGTGCAGCTCCCTCCACATTCAAGGACCTGCATCTTTTCACCCAGCTTTGTTCATCCATCCTCTCCACGTGTCCATACCATCCAAGCCTGCTAGTACGCATCACATCACTGATGCTCTTGATACCTAACCTTCTCCTTAGCTCCTCACTTGATATCCTATCTTGCAATTTGGCACCACACATCTATCTCACAATTCTCATCTAATTGCATTCCATTCTGTTGATATCATCCACTTTGACAGGCCACGTTTCTGAAGCATATGTCATTGCACTTTTAACGCATGAAGCATATACCCATACCTCTTAGCTGGCACTAAATACAAATTTCCTAATGCATGTCATCGATGCATAGCCACTACAAAAAAAAAAAAAAATATATATATATATATATATAAAAAATAATAATATAACTGAAATGAGGTGCCCTTACTTTAGTTCGCTAGTAATTCGTCTGCTCTCTGTTCTTACTAGCCATTTAACGGTGCATTGCTCGTCTTTTGATAAACTGACGCTGTGGTGCGCAGACGTGATTTACGTATCGCCAAGTTTTTCTGGCTTTAAGTGCTTCTCTTTGGCTTCACACTATTTCTACCTAGTGAGTTTTTGTTGCATTTGATTGGTATTGGAGATTAAGGATTTTTTTTAGCTAGTTTAGCCTGCTATTTGTGTGATACTTAGTGACATCACCATCAGTACCAGCCATCGTTGAGGGCCACGCCATTTTGAATATGCACTTTGCCCTCTTGGTTTACGTCTCTCCAACAATGTTCATGCTTCACTCCCATACGTCAATGTCGGGATTACCACACTATCATGCAAGGACTTCTTTATTTCCATGCTGACCACCCTATTTCTTGTTACTGCTTTCAGCGTTCCTACAGCCCTCTTCCCCTGTTGCACCCTCTCCTGCACGTCTTTCTCCATACTCCCATCTTTACTCAACACACTGCCCAAATACTTAACCTGAGAATCGCGATAAGCCTCACGGAATGGTCACCATAGCGAAAGCGATAGGCCTCATGGAAGCAAGACCATAAAAAAAAATCCAAAATACCCCAGGGGATTTTCAAAACAAAGGAATATGTGATTAGGTGAGATAATCCCCCTCTAGTACTTCTTACCACTCATCCTCGTGTGTCTCAACCCCCCCTCCCCTTCACCCTCCCTCCTTCCCCCCTCCTCAATTAACGGCTATTTTTCCTCATATTTCCCACATTTATCGGTTATTTTATGCGCGAATTTCTCTCGCGCTATTACGTAAACGCAAGTGAGTCACTTAGAGACTTATACAACACTGAGATCTCTCCTGCGGCGGTCAGTGTGTTGCGAGACCGGTCATATGTTGGGGCCCCCAACATATGACCGGTTGGCGAAATACAGTATACGTTTTTCACCACCCAAATGCTTTTCCCACTGGTTTTATCGCTTTTCAAGATTCATATGTTCATCATATTAGTAAAATAAATTCACATGGAATAAAAATAATACTTTATATCATAAATATAACAAATTCTGTCAGAATCTAAGACTAGAAATTCACAATTATCCACCCTAGCCCCCAGGGTATTTTCACGTCCCGTGGGTAAAAACAGCTGACAATCTCCATAACCTGAATATAATTTATTTTTCTGCATTGGCTACGCATCGTTGACGTGCTTTTGGACATTTTTAGTGTCTCCTAAGAGATATGGCTTTTCTTGACTGGCAGTAAGCAAGATTAACCCGGTCCTAAGGGACGCAGGGCCATATAATGCATTATAGGCTTTGTAGCCACTGCTAAATATTAGGTTTTCCTTCCTACCCTACAGGTTGTCAAACCTGTAATGTTCCAGTTTCATTCTATACAGTTAATCTTGTTATGTCATTATATTATGGTAGCACTGTTGAGGCTGGTGTGGTGCAGATTAGTGCTGTGGGGTGACTTTGTAGAGTTTTGCTGAAGTACTGTTAGCATTATGGCAACATTAGCCTCAGTTATGAGTCGTTATGACATGTTGGTATGGCAGTGTTATGAGCCATTACAGTTTAACCCTTTCACACACGTATGGATGCCAGGGTTGCCGATTAGCAATCAGAAATATAGTTCTCTCAATCTTATACGCACGTATGGGTGCCAGGGTTGCCGATTAGCAATCAGAAATAGAGTTCTCTCAATCTTATAATTACCTCTCCAAAATTAGTTTTCTGCCCACAGCTAATTCAAAGACAACTGCAGAGGTTGAAGTAAATAAACTAAAGGTTTCTAAGCACCCCTGATGGTCACAAAGGCTGTAAAGTATCCCAGAATAGGCTCAAATGGCGTCCTGTGCGTGAAAGGGTTAATAGAAAAGGATGATAAACCATTTTCTGTATGCAGATTATTTCCTTAGTATGTTTATTCAGTCAGTATTTTAGATGAAGAAGCCATGTGTGTATGCAAAAATAACTGCTTTAAGACCTGTAGTAATATTTCAGAACAGGTACATGAAGGATTCTTTTCACATTGCCATAGAGACGCTACACGCCCCGGGGTACGGAGAGATGGAGAATGTGAGTGAGCAAAATAATGTGGACTAATTTATTCCTCTACTTTCACTTTATTATTACTCTTTAACTTTCATCCATGTTTCACTCTTCCTTCTTTTGACACTCCCTTTACTCCTGGATGTTCACCTTTATTCTTATTAATTTACCTTTAATCACTCTCATTCACTCACCTTTTTACTTGCTTAACCCTATCTAGTGCAAGGCGGTTCTATTTGGACCCTGTTTTACACCATTAGTTTGGAGATTTTAAGACGCTTCACCTCGGTAGTTTGGCAATTATAAGACGTTTCAACCCAATAAGATGGCAATATTTCCTGGGCAAGCGTTAGCAAACCTGCAGTTTGAGACAAACCGCCCTTCAGCCGGGGCATTTTTCTACTGAAAATGTACATATTTAGTTTGAAGGGAGTCAGGGGACATTTTGTAGTTTGAAGGGGGTCTGGAGAGGTGTTTTTCTAACTAAATACAGTACATCGTTCGAAAAGAGCGAAACCAAATAAAATCCTCAATAATAATTAAACAAAATATCACGATAATCTCCAAGATGTTGCAGTAGATAATGTTAAAGCACTTTCATCCTAATTAATTAAATGTCTGAGCAAAGCTCACTTAATACAGTATTCTTTCACCGTTACTTTCTACAATTACCAGTTGTTCTTTCACTTAATTTCAAGAATCATTAACTGTTCTTTCACCATTACTTACAACAATCACCAACTGTTCTTTCACGTTATATCAATCACTAACTGTTCTTTCACCATTGCTTTCAACAATCACTATGTCATTTAACTTAATATCAACAATCACTGTTCCTTTTACCATTACTTTCAACAATCACTAACTGTCCTTTCACTTAATATCAACAATCACTGTTCCTTCACCATTACTTTCAGCAATCACTGTTTTTCACGTTATTTCAACAGTCCCTAACTGTTGTTTAACCATTACCAACTTATTTCACCATTATTTTCAAGTCACTAACTGTTCTTTAATTATCTCAACAATTACTAACTTTTGTCCACCATTAATTTCAACAATCACTAACTGTTTTCACCATTTCTTTCAGCAATCATCAACTGTTGTTTCACTTTATTTCCATAATCAACTTTGTTCTCTTACCATTACTGTCAATGATCACATACTGTTTTACACCATTACTTTCAACAATCACTTACTGTCACCATTTATACCAATAACTATCCCTTCACCATACCAGGTAGCACAGAATAGGGTTGAGCAGCTGATTGGTATGCAGCAGATATTACTAGTGACTGTTCTTCTCTGTAATATCTGAAGTGTAACCTGTTTAACACTTGTTTTCTTCTTTTTTCTTGACCACTTCCTGGCTAACAGAACCCTGGGTATATGAAAAAGAACTTTATCATTAGCATTGAGACCCTACATGTTCAAGATATGGGCACCATGGAGAATGTGAGTTCATGTCTTATTGGCTTAAAGCATTGCTTAGTGTTGTCTGCTCACTGCATTAACTTTTTGTTTCTGGGTTGGTATTGGTTTAACATGACTGATTATTTGTATTTGGCGTTTTCAACTTTGTATCAAAATCACAGATTTTTTTTCAGTACTGTGTACAGTATATGTATATACCAGGACCTATGAGAGTTCCGTATGGAGCTCAGTGGTCTGGTTAATCTGCTCTACATGTATATACCGGTAATAATGTAAAAACTGAGTTTATCTTTAAAAAAAATCAATGCTTTATTTATGATACTATTTTTCATTGAAAATAGTGTTGTATTGAAATTATATTTGAGAATGTAAAAATTCAAGTAAATCTATTTATTAATTAACAAAATTACCTATGCTACTCGTCTTACCATAGATTTTTAATACTGAATTATTTATATTTAGCCAAATTTATTTTTATTTTTTCACTTTCTAAAATAGTCTAATTCTGGTTATTAACCCATCAGACCCGGAAGGGCTCTTAAACACCCATAAAAAACACACCCGAACTACCCGGAAGGGTTCTTAAACACCCATGAGCTCAAAGCCTGTAAGCTTGGTGTGCGAGGCGTACGTCCGACGCATGTAAACAAAAGCCGGCTGGACCGACGCCCCGCATCTCCGGCCACAAGAAGGAGTGCGTCGCTTGTTCGTGTGTACCTGTATGTTATTGTTAAGTATCGAAAAGTAGTGTAAAGTGGCTGTTTTTGCCATAAAGTTATCTCCAATGAAATCATCATCACAACTGAACCAGTTGACTTAGAGAGCTCTACAGTAAACCCTCGCTCTTTCGGACTAATTGGGGGAGACCCCTGTCCGAAAGAGTCAAAAGTCCGAAAGGGCCGAGTCCGAACTCACACTTCAGCCATTCGGACTTGTCCGAATGTCTGAAATAATGCATCTATCTCCCTTATACATATATATATAACTATGTCTTATTTGGTCTTTTTTTAATCTATGAATCAATTTTAATACGATGGAATTGAAAACAATATTACCCTTCTAATACACAAATAATAAAATGAAAAAGAGAGTAAATAAAAATGTCTCCTTTGTCTTTCAGAAACATAAGTCCGTCTCGTATATGTTAGTATTTTATCGCTCGCTCCCCCCTAGCCACTCTCTCTCTATCTATTTATCTCTACTGCATCTAACTAACTCCCTTATACATTAACATAACTATGTCTTATTTGGACTTTTTGTAATCTATAAATGATTTGTAATGCGATGGAATTGAAAACAATATTATTTTTCTAGCACACAAATAATAACATGAAAAAGAGTCAATATAAAAGTCTCCTTTGTCTTTTCAGAACCAATTAAGTCCGTCTCATAATAGTTCGTGTTTATCGCTCACTTCCCCTTCTGCAACTCTTTCTATCTATCTTGTCTTTTCAAAACCAATTAAGTCCGTCTCATAATAGTTTGTGTTTATCGCTCACTTCCCCTTCTGCAACTCTCTTTCTATCTATCTTGTCTTTTCAGAACCAATAAGTCTGTCTCATAATAGTTCGTGTTTATTCCTCACTCCCCCTCTGTAACTCTCTCTTTCTATCTATCTATCTCTCTAATGCATCTACGTAATTCCCTTATACATTAACATAACTATGTCTTATTTGGACTTTTTGTAATCTTTGAATCATTTCTAATGCAATGGAATTGAAAACAATATTATCCTTCTAGCACACAAATAATAACATGAAAAAGAGTCAATATAAAAGTCTCCTTTGTCTTTTCAGAACCAATTAAGTCCGTCTCATAATAGTTCGTGTTTATCGCTCATTTCCCCTTCTGCAACTCTCTTTCTATCTATCTTGTCTTTTCAAAACCAATTAAGTCCGTCTCATAATAGTTCGTGTTTATCGCTCACTTCCCCTTCTGCAACTCTCTTTCTATCTATCTTGTCTTTTCAGAACCAATAAGTCCGTCTCATAATAGTTCGTGTTTATCGCTCACTCCCCCTCTGTAACTCTCTCTTTCTATCTATCTATCTCTCTAATGCATCTACGTAACTCCCTTATACATTAACATAACTATGTCTTATTTGGACTTTTTGTAATCTTTGAATAATTTCTAATGCAATGGAATTGAAAACAATATTATCCTTCTAGCACACAAATAATAACATGAAAAAGAGTCAATATAAAAGTCTCCTTTGTCTTTTCAGGACCAATTAAGTCCGTCTCATAATAGTTCGTGTTTATCGCTCACTCCCCCTCTGTAACTCTCTCTTTCTATCTATCTATCTCTCTAATGCATCTACGTAACTCCCTTATACATTAACATAACTATGTCTTATTTGGACTTTTTGTAATCTTTGAATCATTTCTAATGTAATGGAATGGAATTGAAAAATATAATATATAATAAATATAAGGCCGAAACTCGGCTCTTCGGTCCGAATGCGAAATAATTTTTCTCAGCCTTTCAGACAAATCCGAAAGGCTGAAATAATGTCCGAAGTTTATAAGTCCGAATACACATTCACCTAACCAGACAAGTCCGAAACTCGGCTCTTTGGTCCGAATGCGATTTAATTTTTCTCAACCTTTCGGACAAATCCGAAAGGCTGAACCATGAGTTCGAATTGAAATGCTTGTCCGAAAGCCTTGGAATTCCGAAAGAGTGAAGTACGAAAGAGCGAGGGTTTACTGTACTTAACGCCATTCTACAGGTACGAAACACATCTACTGTACGCTTGGACGGGGCTGTTCGGCCAGGCAGCTTAGGGAACAACAACAACAACAACTGTACGCTTGGGGATGCGCGGGAATGCGGAAGCAAGCCAAATAACAAAGATGCGGTAGCCTAGGCGTAGACGTTTTTCGGCCAAAACCCCCGGATTTCGGGGAATATATATATATAATACATAGCCGGGGCTGGAGGGTTAATAGCCTTTATCTTATTGTACATCATATATATTTTGATTAAGAGTCTCACTTGATTAAATTAGTGCTGTGCCCTTGGCAAAAAACATTGGTCTTGGGCTGGTGACACTAGGAAAGAAAAGTACCAGTTCCTGGAATCGGTTCGGAGGCTTCAAAGTTCAAACTTCATGGATTGTCATAAAGAAAGACTTACTAGTGACGAGGTTTGCCAGCTGAATTTCTGAGTAATGAAAATAGCTGAAATATGATAGTTTAATGATGATTACTAATGATCTTTTCTAGATAGAAAATAATTTATGCTAGATACGAGAAGAATAACCTGTATGTCGTATAACAAACGTTTAGTAATAAAGTAATATTGACCAATCTGAATACAGTAAAGTACTCGGTTTCGTTTTTGTTGTTGCTTACCGAGTTATTCTGAATAACTCGGTAAGCAACAACAAAAAAGAAACCGAGTAACGAATAATGAAACCGAATGAGAATGGTCATGGCTCCTGGATTACTCAATGAGTAATCCAGGAGCCACGACCATTCTCATACTTACTATTTTCAAGTTTCAGTTAAATAATTGCATAATATTTTTGCATTCTTTTTGTCTCGAAATACCGAGGGCTTTACACCAGTCATCCTTCTCCGACCGGTTGTTTTCCTACGTGGCTCCTAGGTTGTATAACAAACTTCCGCTGTCCATGAGACGGTTGACCTCTGTTGAATCCTTTAAGGCGCAGCTTAACCCATTGGCTGCGGCTATTTAGGGAATATTCAGGCACTCCTGAATGATAAATCAAGCATCTGCATTAAATGAAGTGTATTTTGCCGAAAACTAGGCGAAAATAGCTTCAAAATGAGACCAGAACGAGCCCTGTACGTGGTCTGGTTCACCCGCAGTGGTGCCAGTGAAACGCGGGAAACCCGCTATTATGTAACACTCGCTCGCTTGGCTACACTGTTGTGAGACACAGAGAGAGACCCGCGCGAGACACACTCAACCTCGGTGAGCCGCTCGCTGCTCTGAGGGTCGGAGGTGGGCCCCTCACGCTCCCGCCCACTGACACTTGATTTTTACGTTTTTACAGGCTTTTAAAGCCTGGAAATTGCTGTAACTTGCCAGGACGTTCCTGAACGTCACCCGCAACGAAAGGGTTAAGACCTTTCTATTTATTTAAAGCTATGATCTTGATAAGGGAACTGTGAGAGAAAACTACAGAGTTTAGTGACTACTGTTTTTGTTGATGGAGTTTGTATTAATGAGTTGCGAGCGCTAGCGAATTCCTTACAAGAGCTGGCGCTTTTGAGAAACAAAAAAACATATTATTATTATTACAGTACTATTATTAGTGCAATTTATCAGGTTTTAATATAAACTAATATATTAAATTTTGTATTAATTTCACCACAACACCAAACACCTCCAATGAAATTAATGAAAGCATATATGTTAATGATGATATTAGTCAATAACATGAGACTAAATTAGTGTTTATTTTATCTTCTAAACATTCATAATGAAACGAAACCCTAAAACTAGTTAGTGATGAGTATACAGTTTACTGTACAGTAAATCATGCTTGTTTTTTCTAAATATTTGGCTTGTAACAAGACCAAAGGTGATATTAATCATAAAGAACAAAGAAAACTACTAAACTGTACATCATTGTTATTGAATTAATCGGTAGATTAGCAGCCACCTTTTGAAACCGGCTCTTACGTAATTCACCACTTACAGTAGTTGTTGTTTGTCACTTAGTGTTGACGAATGTGTCATATCTGATCCATGTTTATTAATAGTACCCTTGTACTTAATTTGAGAAATATTATTGACCACTGGTGTAATACTGATCAACCATTCAAATGATAAGGCCAAATACAGTATATAGATATTGTCATTATATGATAGGTGCTTATATCAATCTATTGCTTTGGACATTATTAGTTGGCCGGTTTTAAAGGGCACACCGGAAACTATCCGATCCTGGACCAGAAGTAAATATACGGTGATATCCGGTTCATTTAACCGGGCGGAGCACAGCACTAAATTAAATTATGTTTATTTACCTATACTGTATATGCTTTAAATTTTGTTCTTGCTTACTTCACTTAGGCATTAATAACGGTATTCAAATATGAACTTAGAAACATGTGGGGAACTTCTTATTGGAGGTCAAATCAGAAATTGCCTATGCTTTGTATTAAATTGTAAATGTGGCTAGTAAGTTACTTGTAAAAGTTTCTGAACAGATACTGATCACTTCTAAAAAAGGAATCTCCCTGTGTTACCTTGTTTAAGTATAGATGTTGTCACAAGTTGTCTTTTCATGTTTTAGTCCATTATTACTTGTCCAGATGCTTGTTAAAAGATATTAGCCTTGTGCTTGCTACTGTAAGTGCTTTTTTATTTCATTTTAGATACAGAGTTTGCATGGCTGCTTACTGAATTTCTTCCTTCAATTTATATAAACACGCTCATGTTCTTTTACGCAAGTAAGCTTTTGCTTAGAAAATCAATTCTTTCATTGCTGAAAAGTTACCATTTCCATTGCAGTGCATGTATTTGGTAATATAGAAAATCTTGATTATTTGTATTATATTGTATTAAAAGTTAGTGGTGATTAATTTCCAGAAATATTTGGTATTGTGGGTTTACTAGGCTCATGAGTTGACTGATGAGAAGTTGAAGATACGTGAAGTGGTGACTATTGACGTCGCTAACGACCCGGTGAAGTCATCAGACTACAAGGCCGATGAGGACCCCACCAAGTTCAAGTCAGAGAAGACTGGCCGAGGTCCACTACAGGGGCCTCAGTGGTGGAAGAAGGTTGGTGCCACTTGTAGAATCAGCCAAATAAGGGATGTTTTGATTTTCTAATGTTTCATTGAAATTGAAATACGTTCTAGCAGGCTTGTATGGTTTGGACATGTGAAGAGGATGGTTGTGTAAAAAGATGCAAGTCCGTTAATGTGGAGGGAGCTGCACCAAGAGGCAGACCAAGAAAGACATGTGATCAGACCTTATGGTCTGATCTTGAATCGAACAACTTAGTGACAAGTGAGGCAGCTCTGAACAGGGCTGCCTGGAATGTGGCATTCCAAGCAGCCTTGTTCAGAGCTTAGGATGTGAGACTGGAACCACACATCGGTTAGAGCACTCAGTCTTTAAATTTATGTATGTTAATGTGGTAACTGCATCTGTATTTATCTGGCAGAGGTACGAGAGTGCTACTGTTTACTAATGGAATTTGATCCTAATAAAGACATTTAAGGAAAACCTCTCAAGGCCTTTGGCTATACTGTGGAGAAGGATTCTACACACTTGAGAAATACCGGATAGCTTGAAAAACACAATAATTGCCCCTCTGCATGAAGGAGGGAGTAAAGCACTACCAAAAAACTGCAAGATCATGTCTCACACAACTGTTGATCATTATGACTAAAATCTTATATCCCTAGAAGAAAATAAAAACGTGGATGTCAGTTACACCGATTTTGCAAAAGCATTTATAAGTGTGATCATGTATAATAAAAAGGGATAACAGGTAAAATCGGAAGGTGGATATACAAATTCCTCATAAACCAGAAGCAATCAGTAGCAGTAAACCAAGTCATATCTGATATGAATATCGGCATATGCCCCACAGGTTGGATTAAAGAGAGAGCAGAAAGAGGCCTTTTGGAACGACATTCCTAGTGTCGTTTCGGGCCTCCCGGAGTATGATACTACAGTCATAGGTGGTGACCTAAATGGGCATGTGGGAGCATGTGCTGATGGGTACGAGGGTGTGCATTGTGGGAAAGTGTGGAAGAAGAAATCTAGAAGGCGAATTTATACTGGAGTCCTGTGTTGCACTCAACATGGTTGTGTGTAATATGAAGTTCAAGAAGAGGTTGAGTCATCTGATCACATATAGTTTTGGGGGCACCAGTAGCTAGATAGATTACTTCTTAGTGAACATGAAAGACTGGAAGTTTGTTCGGGATGTAAAGGTCATCCCGAGCGAAGAATGTATCTCCCAAAATATGCTCCTAGTCTATGACTTGAGCTTAACCCTCCAGACCCGGCGCCCTTAGCTCGCGACTGTACTGTGGTACCGGGTTTTTTTACGATTATTGGGCTATGTTCACTCACCTGTAACTCAATAAATAGGGCATGTATTGTTATGAATAAAGAAAATAAAATGTTCCACAAACCTTCCTCTGTAGAATGCCGTTGAGTAGAGGTCTCTAGCCCCAGTGGTTGCATAATGGCGAGCGCGGGAAGTAGAGTGATTTTCGGCGGAAAATTCTTCCCGCGTTCGGATACGTCACCCCGGCCACGGCTACCACGTACCTAGCCGCTCGTCGCGCCAGAGTGTTTACCTCCCATAGACGATTTTAGTGTTTGATATTGACAATGTGATGTTTATTTAATATTTTTATAGTTATTTTGTGGCCAATTACAGTATATAAAGTATGTGTATTAGGGTATCACTGTCACTAATATTGGTAATTTTCACTCGATACCGTACATTTTATTAGTAATTGAAGTAGGTTATTGTTATATTAGGCACTGATTATTCGTTATCACAGGTGTTTATTATACTTTGGCCATCAAATATTAGGTCTTGTGTCACTTTCACTTTGGTAAATATGCTTTAGAGAGTGTCACTGTCACTGATAATGCTCATTTTCACTCGATACCGTACGTTTTTTTAGTAATTGAGGTAGGTTATTGTTATATTAGGCACTGATTATTTGTTATCACAGGTGTTTATTATACTTTGGCCATCAAATATTAGGTCTTGTGTCACTTTCACTTAGTTATATGCTTTGTAAACATTTTATATACAATTTATTGTCTTTTTTTTTCACTGATTTATATATTTCTATAGGTTCTAATCATATGAATGTCACTTATATATATTTATGTGTCACTTTCACATCTTATTATGATGTTATTGTATTTGTATCAATTTTCTCATAATACATTTGACTTTTGTATTACAATAAATTCTTTTACTTCCACTTATTGCCTATATACAGTATATACGGTACATATTGTCACTGTCTTTGGTACTTTCACTATGATTAGAACTCCTGCTTGGAGTGGTAATTGTTATATTAGGCACTGATTATTCGTTATGACAGGTGTTTATTATACTTTGGCCATCAAATATTAGGTCTTGTGTCACTTTCACTTAGTTATATGCTTTGTAAACATTTTATATACAATTTATTGTCTTTTTTTCACTGATTTCTATATTTCTATAGGTTTTAATCATATGAATGTCACTTATATACATTTATGTGTCACTTTCACATCTTATTATGATGTTATTGTATTTGTATCAATTTTCTCATAATACATTTGACTTTTGTATTATAATAAATTCTTTTACTTCCACTTATTGCCTATATACAGTATATACGGTACATATTGTCACTGTCTTTGGTACTTTCACTATGATTAGAACTCCTGCTTGGAGTGGTAATCAAAGAAGCACCCTTCAGCACAGAGTGGCACCTTGCACTCTCCACACTCCATGGTGGACTTTTTCTCTGACCTCGCCCTCAGCCTGGTGTTGTAGCAGACATGGCACCGCTTCTGCTGCTTTGTTCCTGCTGCTGTCAGAGGCAGGGAAATGAGCCTGTGTATATTCATGTAATATGCACAGTGCAAGCGGTCAGTAGCGGCGGGCCCAGCATGTGCCACTGCCCTCTGTGGCATACCATACTTCTCCAGGAGCTCCTTCAACACCTGCTTTTGGAACCTCCACAGGCTATTGAACTTCCTGGGTGTGTTCTCATTCCGAAACTTGTATATATTGTAGGCATTCAGAATGGACATGTCCACCATGTGCAGAAAGAACTTTTTGTACCATCTGCACGAGGTACACAGACAGTCAATGAAGCCTATCTGCATGTCGGACTTGTCCACCAGCCTCATGTTGATGTTGTAGTCCATGACAGCTTCGGGCTTGGTCACCCTGGCCTGGGTGCGGCAATCCACCTTGCCAGTCTCCACCATTTCCCCCTTGTGGATGGTGCTCAGGAGGTTGACCTTCCGCTGGTCGTGCCAGTGGATAGCCGGAATGGGCCCCGACTTCTTCCGGAACACATCGCCTTTCTTGGTCTTTGGAGGGAAAGGTGGCATGCCCTTCCTTCTCCCTCATACTGTGCCTACAGTCCCCGTCTTGCGCTCATGGAGGTACTTTGAGAGAGTGGGGGACGTTTAGTAATTGTCCGTGTAGAGGACGTGATTCTTGTGAAAGTAGCGGTCCATCATGGCTTGCACCACTGCTCCGCCAAAGCCAATGAGGGGGTCCACAAGCACGTCCCCTTCCTTCCCGCTGTAGACCAGGAAGTCCAGGACATAGCCAGTTCGGCAGTCGCACAGCACAAAGAATTTTATGCCAAAGCGATGTCTCTTTGAGGGGATGTACTGCCGGAAGCTGAGCTTTCCCCGGAACAGCACAAGAGACTCGTCAATGACGACCTTGCGGAAGGGCTTGAAGTAGGAGGAGAAGCGGTGTCGCATCATCTCGTACAACGTCCTAATCTTCCACAGCTTGTCTGGGCAGTGGACGTCGGTGTTGGTGACAAGATGGAGCGCTGCGAGGATGTCAAGGTACCGGTCGCGAGACATATATTTCCCGAAGGCAGGGGTGGATATGAGATCATTGGTGATCCAATAGTCAGGCAACCTATGCTTCTTGACATGAGGCATTAGCATGGTGAGTGCCAGGAACACCATGAACTCGTGATGAGTCACTGGGGTCCACTGCCTCATGTCGCCCTTGGTCACCTTGTCAAACATGTGGACCTGGAATTGGTGCTGCTTGTTTGTCTCCTTGATGACAAATCCGGTAACCTCCTCATAAAAAAAGGCCTCAAAAAGCTCATGTGGTGGAGCATTGGGGCCTGCCGGAAAATTGGGGGTAATTCCTGAACCCTCCTGTACCTCATCAACAGCTGGCACATCAGGGTTGTAATCTTCCCCGTCAGCCAGGTCTTCCCACTGGAAAACGTAGAATGGGTCTTGGCGACGGCGACGAGGAGCTCCAGCTGGTGGCCCAGCACGCCCGCGGCCAACTCGGGAGGCGCGCGCCCTAGGGTGGCCAGGGCGGGCCACAGCACGACGCCCCCGGGCGGAGCGGATGGGTTGAGGGTCGTCCATGTCCATGTAGTTGTCGTCATCGTCATCAGAGTGGTCATCTTGCCCTGACGGTGGACCTATATAGTCATGGCCAGAGTCATCTGTGAGCTGCCCTTCATCGTCAGTGTCGCCCACATAATCTGGCGGGGAACGAGTGATGCGGGGGGGGCGAGGTGGGGAAGGAGTGGCAGGTGAGGCTATGTCCCCCCGAGGTTCTGGGCTCCTTTGCCTGCGACGAGTGGCAGGAAGCAATGTTCCACTGTCACTAGGCCCAGGTATTGGTGATGCGAGCTCAAAAACTTCGTCAGGCACACATGTTGAAGGCTGCAGAGGTGGGGAGGACCGTGGGGAAAGTTGCAGGGGCGTATGGCTGGGGCCGGCAGGGGTGGACGCCGCGGGAGCCTCGAACAAAGCCCGCCTAGTTTGCTGTCCTTTATTTACATATTTCCTGCCTTTCCCCTTTTCGGCAGCAGTATGTCTCCTGTCAGGGGACCTAGGAGGCAAATAGGCCGAAAGTGGGGTGTCCTCAACCCTTGGCAGTGGTGGGGAAGAATGGGGGGTGCCCGGGTCATCTTGGGTGGCTTGGGTAGATAAGGGAGACAATGGCGGGCGAGATGAGTCGCCACGCTCACCCTCACTCACAGCCTCATCCTCACCAAGTCTTTTGGCCTCTTCCCTGGCTACCGTGTCCGCCTTCTCAAGTACTTGCTTCTTATAAAAGCGTAGCTTGAAAGGCTATTTAGCTGGCGAAGGGCTTGGAGTCGTGTCACTCAAGCGAAACTTGGAGAGTGACCTTGAACTCTCCCACTCACTCACTTTCCCCACTTCACTTTCTTCAGCTAAAACAGCTTCCGCATAAGCTGTTACATCACCTTCATCACTCTCATGTTCACTCGCAAATCCCCTAAATCGCGTATCATTGTCACTGTCATCGCCATAATCACTAGACTTATAATTAGCCGATTTATCACTGTCTTCATCATCAACATTATGTTCTCCTGCAGCACGCTCATAAAGTCTCAATGTCTCCTCAATACCTCCGGGAGATAACACATTTAGGCGGTGTTGTCTGCGTAAGACGCGACGAGCTTGGGCGGGCGTCGTAGGGAGCACGGTATCGGACACAGCGGAATCACTATTTTGCGTACTATCCATGATGGCGTCGGGGTAGAGACTGTCGTCGTGGCGTAGCTCACGTGTGGTGGCGCTGTCTACCACCCACAACAACAAAAATTTACGCACGCCATTCGAAAGCACGTACGAAAGCACCCGGAGCCTCAGAGCCCTACCAGGTTGCGCGGGGGGTGTTCGTTATGGGTTGCTCAGAGCCCAACCGGGTCTGAGGGGTTAAGGCAAGATCCTGTGCGAAAGAAAGTATACATGCCCAAAGGGAAAGTACAGTATGGCTGCTGAATAAATCTGAATAAAAGGATAGGTTTTGCAGCAAAATGGAGGATATAGATAGCAATAGGAGCGCTAATCCAAATGATGTAAATAGCAAATGGAACTTCCTTGAACGTAGTCTTCTTGCCTCCACTGACAAAGTCTGTAGCAAAACTAATGGCCCCCGAGACATAAAACTTCCTGGTGGTGGAAAAAAGAAGATGTTTCAAAGGATGGAAGAAAGGAGGCAGCAGGAAGGAATATCTGGCGGCTAAGCGAACTGTAAAAAAAAGAGATATATAAGGCAAAGACAATCCTACAGGACATGGTCATAGGCCAAGTGAATAACGCAGAAAATCCCAATGGGATCTTGAATTTAGCTAGGCGAGTTAAGGATGACAGTAGAGATGTTGTAGGAGAATAGTGTGTCAGGAATGATAATGGGATAATTGTTTACGCTGACAAAGAAATTAGAGATGCTTGGAAGGTACGCTACGAAAGATTATTCAACATGGAATTTGAGTGGAATAGAGAGCAGCTTAGTAATGAAAAGCCAATACTTGCCCCCCCCCCCCCCCCTTTTGATAGCGCAAGCTGTTGTAAGCAGTGCAATAAATACAATGAATGACGGAAAAGCTGCAGGATGTTCTGGCATTTTAGCCGAGATGATTAAAGCCTCAGGTGATATATGAGTAAATTTGGTCACATAGCTAATTAACTCAATGATTAGAGAGGAAGTAATCCCTGATGAATGGCACAAAAGTGTAATAGTAAACATATATAAGGGCAAGGGGGACTCATTGGATAGGGGAAGTTATAGGGGCCTGAAAATTCTTGACCAAGTCATGAAGGTCTGTGAGAGAGTCTGAAGGTATGATAGGGAAAGCATTTCTATCGAAGATATGCAGTTCGGTATCATGCCAGGACGTGGCACAATCGACGCTATCTTCATATTTATGCAGCTCCAGGAAAGATATCTACTTAACCCTTTCACGCATTTATGACGCAGAGGTTGCCAGATTAGCAATAAGAAATAGAGTTCTCTCACTCTTATAATTACCTCTCCAATATTAGTTTTCTGCCCACAGCTAACTCAAAGACAACTGCAGAGGTTGATGTAACTAAACTAAGGGTTTCTAAATACCCCTGATGGTAACAAAGGCTTTAAAGTATCCCCAATAGGCTCAAAATTTCGTCACATGCGTGAAAGGGTTAAAGATTATAGGTTTGACTCCTGCAAGGAGATAAAGAAAACCTAATATTTAGTCGTGGCCCCGTAATCATTGACGATTATGCCTATTACATAAGGCCTCCTCTTCAAACACTCGTTTACCGTAGTTTGAATCTACCGCGCAGAGCATAAAAAAAAAAAAAAAATGAGGAGCCTTCATCATGAGCACACGCAACCTCACTCATGGTTCTGTCATTATGAAATTGGGTTCTCACTACGAAAAAACTTTGTAACAAATAATAAATAAAAAGAAAATAAGAATAACTATTCATAAGCTTTCCATATACTCGTGGATGTACTTGTGTGGATATTTGACCAGACGCTGACTTCAGGCGGCATACTTCCTTCACTGACATATCAAGTAAACCAAAATCCTTAATACATCAATGAATGGGAAGGGGATGGTCGGGAGGGCCCCAGTCACCACCCATAACGAGGGGCGTCGCGCTCCTTGGTGCCGCTAGAAGAGTGGCGAACACTTCAAAAGGTATCAAAAGGTAAAGTCGTCAATGATTACGGGGCCACTACTAAATATTAGGTTTTCTTTATCTCCTTGCAGGAGTCAAAGCTATAATTTATTAGTGTCCCCTCCATCATTGACGATTATGCCTGATATCTAAGACTGGAGGGGGACATTCGTAATCACATCATAACTCTAGCAAAAGCAGATAATCAAACAACCACATAGTATTCTTACTTTGTAAAAAAGATATATTGTTGCGCATAAACTTTATACAGCATATATATACAAAAAGGGGTACAAGCAGGAGCATGCTTCGAAGAAGCCTGCTTGAAAAAAGGGTTAACTCTGAGACTCTGTACACAGATCTACTAGTTAAGAAGGCACCCCACTTAAAGTAAGTGGTGAAAAATAAAAACTTATAAGTCTACATGTGCACATAATTATAAACTCCATTAAACTAGTGGATATATTCCAAAAAATATACCCAAACAGAAAATGAATTTATGCACTTTCGCAGAAGTACTTAACTCTTGTACTTATGCAGAAGTACTTACATCAAAAAATAAAAGTCGCAGTTGCAACTACTGAGATTTCTTAAAATTATATTGCTTCACAGCCAAAACTACTTCTATCTATCTATCTATTGCCTGATCCCCGAAGGGGTGGCCACGAACGAACCGCCCCCATGCACCTCTGTCCCCAGTCAGTCGACACCCCTCCCCCCAACCAGCACCGCCTTTGTTCATGTAGTTCCTCACTCCATCCTTCCACCTCATATTCGGTCTACCTCTCCCCCTCTGTCCCTCCACCTCGCTCTCGTACACCCTCTTAGTCATTCTCTCGCTTTCCATACGTTCCATATGGCCGAACCATCTCAAGTTGTTCCTTTTCACACTTTCCAGCATAAGTCAGTGTCGGGATTACCACACTGTCATGCAAGGACTTCTTCACTTCCATACTGACCACCCTATTTCTTGTTACTGCTTTTAGCATTCCTACAACCCTCTTCCCCTGTTGTACCCTCTCCCGCACCTCTTCATCCATAGTCCCATCTTTACTCAACACACTGCCCAGATACTTAAAAGAGTTGACGATCTCCATAGCCTGACCGTTCAGCTTCACCTCACACTCTGTGACTTAACCCCTTTCGAAGACCATAACCTTGCTCTTCCCCGTATTTACCTTCAAATTCCGTTTTTCGCACACTGTTCCAAACTCATTTACCCTGCAACTCCCATTCATTATCACTCATCAGAACTGTATCATCCGCAAACAGCAGTATAGGTAGCTTCCACTCAATTCCCTCCCTTTTCAACGATACACCAACATCCACTGCTCTTGATAGTATTTCTTTCATGACTCCATCCATATATACAGTAAACAACCACGGGGACATCACACACCCCTGTTTCAAACCAACATTCAGGTCAAAGAACTCGCTCTGCTCACTCACCACACATACTGCCGCCTTTGCACCCTCATACATGCTCTTCACTGCTTTCAGCAACTTGCCCTCTACTCCGTATATTCTAAGTACTTTCCACAAACCTTCTCTATCCACTCTGTCATAGGCCTTCTCCAAGTCCATAAAGGCAACATACACCTTTTGTTTCTTCTCCAGATACTTCTCACAACACAATTCAGGGTAAAAATCTGATCTACACATCCTCTTCCCTTCCTAAACCTTCCTGCTCGTCGCCTATCCATTTCTCCGTTCTCTCACTCTCCTCAATCACTACCCTACTGTATACCTTCCCTACTACGCTTAGAAGACATATTCCTCGGTGGTTACCACACACTCCTCTTTCCCGTTTGCCCTTATATAGGAGGACTATTATGCCAGTCTTCCAGTCATCGGGTGCACTCCCCTTCTCCCATGCTAGTTTGCACATTTTCCATACCCATTCTATCACTATCTCACCACCATACCTCAACATTTCCCCACACACTCCATCTGTTCCTGGTGCTTTCCCCAACTTCACTCTTTTCATGGCTTCCCACACTTCTGACTTCCTGATCCCCACCTCCTCCTCCACTACTTCTCTTCTTCTCCCTCCCATACCATATCCAGCTATGTTTGCTGGCTCTTCATTCCTTACATTTAGCAACTCACTGAAGTACTCTCCATCTTTCGACTCTCTCTTGCTTCTCGGCTAGCATTCTCCCATTCTTATCTTTCACACCCTTACTGTTTCCCTTGCTACCTTCCCTAACTTTCTTGACTTCTTTCCAGAACAGTTTCTTACTCTCCCTCCATTTTACACTCAGATTCCTTCCAAATTCCTCATCTACTCTTCTCTTACTTTCCTTCACTACTCTCTTCACCACCCTCTTACTCTCCACGTACCTCGCTCGTTTCTGTCTCTCGGAATCTTCATTCCCTCTACTACCCAACCACTCTCTATATGCTTTCTTCTTTTCTTCCACAGCTATTCTTACCTCTTCTGTCCACCATGCTGTACCTTTCACTCCCCTCCCTCTTCTCCTCACTCCACACACCTCCTCACATGCTGCACAGATCTCATCCTTAAACATCTTGCTCATCTCCTCCACTTTCTCCATAACTTCCAGGTCGAACCCACCTAGTCGTCTTTCCACTGCTCTCCTGTACTCCTCCCCGACTTCCTCCTCCTGCAACCTCTCCACCCTCCTCACCATTCCACCCTCCTCTCGCCTCCCTCCCGCTCTCCTCACCCACTTCTTTTGTATCCTAACCTTAGCTACCACTACAAACTACTTACAACAAGAATTGTTGTTTTACTACTATTGTACTTTAGCACAATTTCCTGTAATGAATACTACAGAGAATTTTTATATCACAACACCTACAAACAGTATCACAGCTCGTATGCTCCGTACACATACTCCGGCGGGGTCTAGGGTGTCCTATGTTACACTGACTGCACACCCCCCCCCCCCTCCTCTTTTCTTAATCTAAACAATAAGTGACTTACAGGCTACCTAGACCCTCTGCCTTAAAGCTATACATGGCATAGAAGGTCTGTCTAGAGCTACTGAAAGGTATCGAGTAAAAAACGTATGATTAGAGGACCATAGGTGCGTGGACGCTATGTCCTCAACAGAAAAATTCTTAAGGAAACGCAAAGAGGCCGCCCATTTACGTAAATCGTGGGCTTTTCCCACGACGCCGGGATTACTCTCTTTAATGACCTCTACTAGGAGAGAAGCTATTTTACGTTTCATTAAGCGTTTGCCCGTACTTGTTACCCATAAAGCACCCTGTTGATTCAGAGGTGCTACTCTCAAATATTTGGTTAGAGCTTGCACTGGACATAAATTATGGTGCACTTTTCCCCTTTTCAACGCCGGCACCGTGAACTCTGAAAACATGTGTTCACTGTGCTCATTTTTGGCGATGAACCCTGGGGAAGGTGCAATGTGAATACACTCATTGAGCCTACCTAACCTTATGCAATTAGGTGTGTTGCTCATCGCCGCCAGCTCAGATACCCTGTTCCCGGTAGCCAAAGCCATAAGGAATACTGCCCTTTTTAAAAGTAAGTCAAAATCTGCAGTATTTTGGTACAGACGGGAATGAAGTAAAGACAACGCTTTGTCCAGAGACCAGGTAGGCATGAGCTGACGGGGAGGTGGGCGGAGTTTAAAACATGCTCTCATGAAACCTGTTTCCTCCGCTAGTGGTATGGTTAGACCTGTAAGGTCAAAGAATGGCATCTGTTAAGTGATTTTTTAACGTTACTACAGATAGACGTTTCTGCTCGAACAGATAGTTTAAATAATTAAAAACCAAAGCCACCGAAGGTACGGTTTGTTCTGTCCTAAGTATCCAAGAAGTAAAGGACCGCCAGTGCGATTGATGCTGTCTCTTTGTAGATTGGGTATATTGACTCATGAATTTATCGGTCACGTTTCTACCATACGGTGTTAGCCACTTGGCCTCCTGAATGTCCATAATGCAAAAGTCAGCGAGGTCTCTAGGTTGCCAATCGTGTCTAAGTGGAAATACCCGACCGGGAGCGACACCGGGTTCGGGCACCACATTTTCAATTGCCGGTACCACAACTGCGCCGGCCACCGGGGCGCGATTAACGAGACTACGCCCTGATAATCCTGTAGTTTGTTTACTACGTGGCACATTAGAGAAGCGTCTGGTGGCGGAAACAGATAAACGGAACTCCACATGTTCCAGTCCGTCACCAGTGCGTCGGGTCCTCCCGCCGGCGTTATTGTCCGACGGGTGAGGTACAGTGGGAGTTTGTGGGTCTCCTCGGACGCAAACAGATCCACTTGTGGACGGTAAGGCTCCGCAATAATTTGGTCAAAAATGGTTTGCTTGAGCGCCCATTCTACTGTTGTGCTCTGTCTCCGAGACAGAGCGTCTGCCCAGACGTTTGCTACGCCTGGGAGATAAGATGCGTGAAGATGAATGTTCAGCTTGCCGCCTAGAACAAAAATCTTTTCTGACACGTTTAGCAACTTCCGAGATCTCGTTGACCCTTGTTTCTGAATGCAGTGAACCGCATTCAGATTGTCCATCCTGAAGGCCACCGATTTGTCCCGTAAAGTAGAGCCGTGAGCCTGAAGGAAATACAAGGGGACTAGTAACTCTTTGACATTGATGTGGGAGGTTTCTGAATGGGACCAAAGCCCTTGACCCTGATGGCCATGGTTTGACTGAAAGCCCCAACCTATCGTCCCTGACGCATCCGTGTCTACCCATACCGTCGGCGAAGGAGAGGTCCATGACATGACCGAGTGCAATGTTTCCCTCTTCGCCCAGACCGCTAGTAAGCTGTGTATTAATTTTGGGATGGGCCATAATGTTTCCGCCGGCAATAGTGGAAAAAATTTGTTGCCCTCCAATATTAAATGTTTGACTTTCAACCGGCCCAACTTTACAGTTAGTTGAATCCAGTTGAGAGAGCCGACCAGAGATTCCCAGACTCTCCGTGTCGTAGTCAGACTGTGAAGAAACATAAACAGTTTCTTGCGAAACCTGTTCCGATTCTCCACACTCTGACTCAGAGTGAGAGCAGCTATGTCCCAGACCAGCCCTATCCACTGGACCACTCGTGAGGGAACAAGGTTTGACTTTACCGGGTTTACCTTGAACCCTAGAGATTTTACATGATTTAATGTTATGTTGACATGATTGATGCATAACTGTTCCGTCTCTGCCACCACCAGCCAGTCGTCTAGATACCACAAAATCCTGATCCCTCGTTCTAACATGGGCATCAGGGCTTGCCGGACTAATTTCGTGAATAAGCGAGGTGCTAGGTTCAATCCGAAAGGCATCCTCTGAAAGACATAGTTCTGATGCATTATCCGTTAGGCCAGAAATCGTTGAAACCTTTTGTTTACCGGGACGTGCCAATACGCGTCTGTCAGGTCTAAAGAACACATCCACCCTTCCGGTGGAAGTGTTAGCCTGATTTGATTCACTGTCAGCATCCTGAAGGAAACTTTGTGAATGTGGAGGTTCAGATAAGACAGGTCTACGACCGGCCTCATCTGAACACTGTCCCTTTTGGGCACTAGAAAGAGTTTGGACGTAAATACTGGGTAATTTTGAGGGACCGGGATGATGACATTCTTGGTGATCATCTCCTGGATCAGTGACTCCACCTCTAATGAAACAAAATTTGCCTTTGTCGGCTGACGTAAGCGAGGTACACTGCCAGGTGATGCCTTTGCGTGCCACCATCCTCGCCCATGTGTTTAATGGCCATGCGCGATGACACGCCCGGAACGACCCAGTTAGCAGACAAGGGTTCGCCGGCTGGACTACCCTCTGATCCACCCGCCGTAAGACTGGCCCTGGGAGTGAGAGAGACCCTAGTTTTTTGGTGGTGGTGGTGGTGTATGCTTCGATGACTGGCCGGGTTTGGCAGGAGACGGGCCCTGGCCCGGTCGTTGATACTTCTGTCCTTTATGATTACCTGAAAACTTTCCTTGCTTGTATCTGTACTGAGCCTGACTTTGGGTGGAAGAGGACTTAGGCAGATGAAAGGGCTTTGCCCCACCAGGCTGAGCTTTTGCGACTGGTTTGGGCTTGGGAAAATTTAAAGCAGGTTTCTTAGATGGGGCGGGACTGTGCTTAAAGGCCTGAGCCATGTTGAACACTGTTTTCCACACCTCCGGGGACATTAAAGAGGCAGTTAGAACAGGGGACATAACCACTTGATTTGCAATCCTATCCGGGAGCTTCCTCACGAGAGACATCCTTAGATCTTGTCTTGCCCGCACCGCCTCTAGCAAGGCTGTACGGATATCTCCCAGTGACCGTATAGAAGTCTGGAGTAGCAAGTGTCTAGATAGTTCGATAGCCTTTCGGACTTCCGCGTCCACGATTGCCTGAGCAGATCTTAGCATTGACTCCGCTACCTGTTGTGTGACAATATACTGGGAAAACAGTCTACAGTGGAATCTCCAATCTCGATCATAATTGGTTCCCACAAATACCGATAGAGATTCGAAATATCGAGATGCGAAGCTAACTTCTTATGGGGAAAAATATAATAGGGACCAGCGAATCGGCAAGTAACCCACATCAAATCTAACAATCACCACTTTTGACCCTGTAACTTGTACTTACGATCACCAACCAGCTGTATTATCCCCCTTTTTGCTCAATCTGGATCAATATGTGTATCTTATGACTCCCTAACCCTTCAGCTACAACTACATCTACAATATTCCATGTAATTGATCAATAAAACAAAGCATCTTCACTTGAACAAAAACAAAAGTCGACTGGTGATCAACATGTGTTGTATCGTGAAGCTACAAGTTGCTAAAATGGCCGCAAATCTACCGATTTAAATACATTTTCCATGGTATAAAGTTTAATCAAGTTTTCTTTTGTCTTTACTATTATTATATATTAGATTTTCCTCATACAAATAATAATGTATATTAAAACATGGTAAAGTTGTTATTGTTGTTCCCTAAGCTGCCTGGCCGAACAGCCCCGAGTCCCTGAGGAAGGCCATGGCCACGATCGGGCTTTCCCACAGAGCTCTCATCGAGTGTAGATTGTGTTGTTGGTGTAAGTGGTTGTGTGAAATGCAGTCTTCTATGATGTGTTTAATGATATGGGGTGCTGTGTTACATCCCGGGCAGGCGTCGACAACGGAGTCATCCAGTCTCTTCTGATAGCTCAGGAGAGCTGGATGGTGTCCGCATCTCAGCCTGGCCAGGTGGACACTGTCCTCGCGAGGAAGGGAGGATTCGGAAGGATGGATTTCGGGAGGTCGTACATGGTAAAGTAATTTATATTACTACGTAAATGAAAGCGGCAGAGATGAGTCAGGTTAGACTACTGCTCGAAAACGATCGATACTAGCGGTACATTAGTATACAGGTGAACAAAACACAATGACTGTGAGGTTCACACATCGATTTGGTCAAGATTAATCTGTTTATATTAGTATATAAGCATCTAGCATCGATATTTAGCTATCGAGATTAACGTTTTTTCATCGAGATTTGTGATTGGGGAGAGCTTGAAGGTGGCATCGAGATGCGAAATATCGAGATGAGATTGATCGAGATATGTGAGCCTACTGTATGTGCTTTTCCACGTAGCCTAAACTCCCGGTCTAGGTGAGCAGTGGACGGTGTGGAAAAGGGATCTTTAACCCTCTGTTCCCGGAAGGGCTCTTGAACGGCCAGTAGTTGAAAGCCTGTGAGCTTGGTGTGCGAGGCGTCGGTCCGACGCATGTAAACAACAGCCGGCTGGACCGACGCCCCGCATCTCCGGCCACAAGAAGGAGAGCGTCGCTTGTTCGTGTGTGCCTGTATGTTGTTAAGTATCGAAAAGTAGTGTAAAGTGGCTGTTGTTGCCATAAAGTTATCTCCAATGAAATCATCATCACAACTGAACCAGTTGACTTAGAGAGCTCTACTTAACGCCATTCTACAGGTAAATAACACAGCTACGCTTGGAGATGCGCGGGAATGCGGAAGCAGTCAGAATAACAAAGATACGGTAGCCTAGCCTAGACGTTTTTCGGCCAAAACACCCGGGTTTCGGGGAATATTTATGTAATGCGTAGCCGGGGCTGGAGGGTTAAGCTCGCATAGATTAATTTTAGGGGCAGCTAAAAATGCAAATAAAGCAGAGGGAACTCCGCCGGCAGAGAATACCGGCATAGAGAACCAAGAATGGCTTTCTTGTGGAATTTGGTGCGAAGATTTAGAGGTAAAAGTCGTTGCAAAGTTCTGAGCCTCCACTTCCCATTCCACCCAAGGTCCCGGACCCAACTGCTCCACCTTCAAAACTGGATTTGTGGCTGTGTCTGTGAACGTCTTTAAACCTAACTCTGGTGTTAGAGCTGACAGTGCTTTTATATCATTGAAACCGTCATGCTTGGTCCAGTCCGAAAACAGTTTTGAAGCTGACGCAGGGGGTAGGGCAGGTTTAGAAGTATACACAAAATAATCATGGTGATAATAGTTAGGAATGGCCTTAATATTAACATCAAGTACATTCCCTAGAATATCTAAAGCACGTAACTTCCTAGATTTATTCCCTTGGATTACCCACTCACGTGGTACCGGAAGCTCCCCCGACATAGTGGGCTGTACTACCTCTGGCTTTGCTGGGAACATTGTTATCCATGAATCATCCGGCCCGTATAGGAGGGGCATAGCTCCCTTTCGGACCGGCGCTTTGTCTAAAGGGGGAGGATTTACATCTGCTACTACTCTCACATTGGAAGTAGTCAGTGCCGCCGAAGTTGGCCTAGTAACCATAGTAGGTGATACAGGGGGAGGGTGCGGAATTTGTGTCAAAGCAATAGAAGTAGCCAGAGGTCGGACATTCGATGCTATCGTGGAAGCTCCCAAACCAACTGTAGGAGTCTCCGGCTGCTGACCAAAAAACTTAGTTAGTGCATTCGCTAGTAACCCATTAATTTCCTCAGCTGTGACAAATTTAGCCGAGGATGAACTAGGCCCTATGTGGCGAATCATTCCTACTCTGAGTCTTCTATCAATGAACCTGACTCTTGAATCTCCATCTCAGAAATTATAGAACCCTCATCCCTTTCCCCCGGCCTCTCAGGAGAGGATTCCGCCGAAGCCGGGACCCCCTCATGCTGCCATGTTAAGTCCGGGATGGACGATGGGATCTCAGCGTCCCGGTGGACATCTGCCACTACCTTTGGTGCATGAGAATGATGTGAGCCGTCACGCCATGGCTGGGAGTACCTCCAAACTCCCCGGTCTTGGCCGGAACTCACTTGTGAGCTAGGTACCACCAATTACTGAGCCCTCACTCGAGCCCTCTTGAGGGTTATAACTGCTGGTAGAACTCTCTAAAGCTGGTGCATGTGAACTGGGAATAATAATAGGTGACAACTTGTCCGCCGGTATATCCCCCACCACAGTCTCTGACTCCACTCCCGACCTGTCAGATTGGACCTGAGACATGTCGGGAGTAGAGGCAGAAAGCGAGGCACGAGGCTCCGGCGAACGCCGGGAGGACTTTCGTACATGAGTATCCTTTTTTGAAGACTTGTGACTCCGCCTTGACTTTGACTTTACACTAGGACTGTCCTTGGTCTTCTCCTCCTTGCTCTTCTTCCTCGAAGGTGAAGTAGAGTGACTATGTGTCTGCTGTCGGAGGGGAGACCGTGACCTGGACCTCGATTTTGACTTGGAAGTTGTCGCCGAGGGTGTCGGCTCTCGAGGTCTCTTAGATGTGCCAGGGGAGGGAATAAGCACTGTACCCTGCCCAGTCTCAGCCGACTTACGCACATTTACTTTACTTCTAGAAGGGGGACGTTTAAGTGGGGGATACTGAGCAATCAATCTTTCCCACAGAACTACGTTTTCGCACTGAAGAGCTTTATGAGCCACTGAAGTAGCATAAGTAGATAGGATTTGTTTGACCTCGCACAATGCAACCGCCGCGGCCAAATTATCTTGCTGTAAGACTTTGATACTCAACTGACTACAAAAAGTACAATTCTTAGTCACCCACAGACCCCTTGACTGGTCCAAGCATTTGACGCATCTGATGCATAGAGTATGCGCAAAAATAGTGATCCCTGAACAGGATGGTGTTAAGCACAGAGCAAAAACAGTGGCTAGTGGCACCATGACAGAGACTGGGAAGAGCTAACCCACCCCCGGGCTCCTTCTGGTCCTCTGTTGACCCGCCGGAACTCCGCCCTCGCAAAAGAAAATTTCCAGGAATTAATGCTCATAAGGTTACCCCAAAATGTTCTAACACAAGTGTTAATGAACCGCCGGGCAACAAGACGTAATACACCACTATTACCTCTTGTTACCCTGTAGGTTCCTATGTAAAGATTTTAGAATATCTTTACTAGTCCAAAAGATTTAAGCATATCCTCTGACATGATATAAAGACGAGCATATCTTTTATAAATGACGCAGTCTTCCCAGTGTTTTTTTGTCCACCGGAAACCCATATTAAGACGCCGGCCTCCTTATTATATCGCAGTTAAAAAGGGGTAAGCCTATCTTAAACTTTTTTAGATCTGACTTCTCTCGAAGCCTTCATAGATCGCCGTATTTTGAAGGCCGCGATACCCAATTGTATCCCTCAATTGTCTGGCTAACTATACCGAATTGCAAATCCGTTAATCCCACCTCCCCAAGGTTCAACCGCCGGGTGTGAAAGTAATTTAAATGTTAACCCCAATTGTTCCTATCCCCACTTCTTTGCAAAAGATCGCCGGGGTGGAAAGACCAAACAAACAAAACAGCCTAGTTTTTCAATGGCTTTGCAAAAACCGGGAAAAACTATACTCAACCGGTGTCCGCATGAACACCTAGTTAAACGGGTCATAGCCATCCCGCCGGGAAACACACAGTAAGCCTGAACACAGGCTCCACCACAGAGACGCAGTCCTGGAGAGCCCTCAGGCCACCACTCGCCGGGGGAAACTAGCCTATTTTAACCACGCGTGATATAAAACTCGGCAACCAGCCGGATTTTCTCGGTGCAATCGAAAAAACCCGCCGGAAAAGGCAACCCACACAAACCAGACGCAATCTGATAAACACAAATAGGCCCTGGATAAAGCCAAAACACAACCAATCCAGGACACACTTGTACATGTAAAAAGCTACGAGAGGCTGGCTAGGCCTAAGCAGACGGAAATAACACTTAATCACGTCGTAATATAAACAAAAAGCACTAACATATCACAACAGGAACAACCGCCATCACCACATCGTAGAAAAAATCCCGGGAGAGGGAAGCACTGACTCGGGACCTAGAAAAAACTTCACTAAGTGAAGAAAAATACGCTAGGAACGTCAGTAAACAAACAATAAGGCAACTTCATCAGAAAGATAAGAAGAAGCCTGATAACGCGTAGTTAAAGCCAACTAAATAACTAGGCTAGCTAGCCGCGAAAAATTTAACACGCGTCCACCACGGGACCACGAGGGTACACCCGAAATAGGTGTCCCAAACACACGACCCAAATACACTGAACTGCGGGAAACCCGTCCCTGACACTCCTGCTACGCATATCCTAACCTTACTCGATACATCCCAGAGTAAACAAATGAGAAAAAACTCACTAGGGATGCAGCAAATGCGGAACCAGCGGAGCGTGGGGAGACACGTCAGGGCAGGTTGAGCGCAGAGCAGAGAAGGAAGTATGACGCCTGAAGTCAGCGTCTGGTCAAATATCCACACAAGTACTGTACATCCACGAGTATATGGAAAGCTTATGAATAGTTATTCTTATTTTCTTTTTATTTATTATTTGTTACGAAGTTTTTTCGTAGTGAGAACCCAATTTCATAATGACAGAACCATGAGTGAGGTTGCGTGCGCTCATGATGAAGGCTCCTCAATTTTTTTTTTTTTTTTTCTGCGCGGTAGATTCAAACTACGGTAAACGAGTGTTTGAAGAGGAGGCCTTATGTAATAGGCCTAATCGTCAATGATGGAGGGGCCACTAATAAATAGGGATCTGTATCTTGTGTTTGTAGACCTGGAGAAGGCCTTTGATAGGGTGCCCAGAGAAGTTGTGCAGTGGGCTATGAGAAAACTTGGCGTAGAGGAGTGGCTGGTTCGTGTGATATGAAGATGTACGAGGACTCACGAACGGCAGTGAGGGTGAAAGGTGTACTGAGTGAGGAGTTTAGTTCGCGTCGGAGTCCATCAAGGCTCTGTGTTAAGCCCTCTCCTCTTTGTTATGGTTCTGGAGGCACTATCTGGTGATTTCAGAGCTGGGCTCCCCTGGGACTGCTAAACACAGATGACCTAGTACTTATCGCCGAGGCCAAGTTCAGAAGATGAAGAGCGGGCATGGCAAGTAAAGGGTTCAGAGTTAATATAAATAAAACCAAGGTTTTACACAGTAGATTAGGGCTAGGGAAGGTAGAAAAAAGTGGTGCATACCCATGCGCAGTATGCAGAAAAAGGGTGGGTGCGAACACAATACAATGTAGCGTCTGCCGCAGCTGGGTATATTACAGGAAGAAGCACTACACTAGAATAAAGGGACCTCTACCAAGGAAGAAGTCCAAAATTGAGACATTTGTACACATAGTATGCAAAGGTGAGCTTGTATTCAATGACCGGCTCGAGAGTGTTAACTTTGACAATGAGGCACTGGAGATGGTGGACAAGTTTTGCTACTTTGGTGATACCATCTCTGCTGGTGGTTAGGCTGAGGCCGCCACTATCGCCAGAATAAGATGCGACTGGGGAAAGTTTAGAGAGCTTTTGCCACTACTCACCATGAGAAGACACCCTCTCCCCTTGAAGAGAAAGGTGTACGTTTCATGCGTTAAAAGCGCAATGACATGCTTCAGAAATGTGGCCTGTCAAAGCGAATGATATCAACAGAATGGAACGCAATGAGATGAGAATAGTGAGATGGATGTGTGGTGCCAAACTATAAGATAGGATATCAAATGAAGAGCTGAAGAGAAGGTTAGGTATCAAGAATATCAGTGATGAGATGCGTACTAGAAGGCTTGGATGGTTTGGACATGTGGAGAGGATCGATGACCTAAGCTGGGTGAAAAGATAGAAGTCCATGAATGTAGAATTGTAGAGGGAGCTACACCAAGGGGCGGACCAAGAAAGACGTAGGATTGGACTTTGCAATCTGATCTTAAATCAAAGAACCTGACAAGTGAGGCAGCACTTAACAGGGCTGCCTGGAGCTCCGCCATTAGGACGTGAGACCGGAACCGCCGTTCGTGTGGAGCACTCGGTTTTAAAATGTGTGTACAGTATGTACAGTTGATCCACAGGCCGTAGCTCGGTTGGTAGAGCGCTCGCCTGCTGACCGTGAGGTTGACGATTCGAGTCTCGGGCCAGCCAGTGTGTTATTGGCAGACGTCAGTGCTGTGGTGAAAGGTTCGGTCTAGCAATCTGTGGCAACTGTTCACTGAAGTCCCTGATTTATCAGGGCACCCACCCTAGCCCAGCTATTCAGCAGGGAGTGTATGGTGGTAAAAAATGCATCATCATCATCATCATGTATATATGGAGACGTTTCTGTCATGGCCATCCTTTAGCGGGGGTTTCCCAGGGGGAAGCAAGTGACCAATCTCACTCTTATGTCACCCGAGGCTTTTACCATCTCAGTGACAATGTCAGAGCACCCTGCAGCTTTTCTATCCTTCATTTTATTTATTACACTGCTTACAGTAGCTTGGAATTTAATTTAATAGTTTTGAGAGTCCATTTTGACTCTGATATTTGGTTGCAGTGTGACCCAGTGATGACCTGCTACAAGCTGGTGACCTGCGAGTTCAAGTGGTTCGGGCTGCAGACCCGAGTGGAGAAATTCATTTTAGATCTGGAACGAAGGCTTTTTACAAACTTCCACAGGTGAGTAAAAGAGAGAATCAGGTTTTATTGTAAATCATTCAAGTAAATTATGTACTATGAAATGTATAGTATCTTACATTATTACTTTTTGAAAATTTAGTGGCTGTAAATAATTGTACTGTAGTAAATTATTTATTATCTAAATTACAATCTCAATGAAGGGTAGTGATCAATTTGATTACCCTGGGCTGACTTCTATCGCTGGGTAACCAAATGTATTGCAATCCTGTATTTTACAATTAGGGCTTTGTCTTTTTCATTGCTATTTTAGGGAGGGGGTTGAGTATCATGGCATTTCATGTTACAAAAAATACCTTGCAATATCACTGATATTGTCTGTCAATGGAAAAATACTTCTTAGCTGTCTGTGAAAGTGGGTCTCAGTAGTAATATCGATAGTAAAATAACTTATAATTGTTTTTATTCCCAGTTAATAAGATTTTGTAAAATTTGCACTAAAGTAGATGACTTTTGGGCTAGAGCTAGGTTACTATACAGACTCTTAGTAGACAGAGGTTTTGAGGCAAGAAAATTGTTCCATAAATTTAATCTTTTTAGGGTCAATTATTGTGACTGTATTCTAAAATTTGACATCAATAATTTTAATCAAGCATTTTTAACTTGAAGTTTCTTGTATAACCTCTGCTTACTTTTTGTCTGTATTTATTATTTTTTGTCTGTATTTATTGTTTATCTTTTTCTTTTTCTATTATTAATATTAACCCGTGGAGCCCCGGCTAGTTTTGTAATGTTTGTTCACCAGAACCCGGCCGGTTTTCAAAAAATGGTTTTATTCCAGAAACAATAGCGAATGGGTTAGGAATGAAGGAAAAACCACGAAAAACCGCTCAAAAAGCTTTAAAAATGGTCCTACAGAGCCCCCGAAAACATATTTTACAAGAGTAAAAAATTGAAGGCAATTACCCCAAAAAAACAGGTTATTGCGCGCTCACGCGCACGCACGTGGACTTTGAGAGTTTTCAACCATCGGCACGGTTGCGTGGGATACGTACACAGTTCCCATACAAATCTGAGCCTTCTTGAGTGGCTACACCTGAGGTTACGGTCGGCGCAATTAGGGTGACGCGTCAGGCGCGTCTCTGGGGCTGTGCGTTACATACATCGCCGACGCGTCAGACGCGTCGCTGGGGCTGTACGGGTTAATATTGATGATTTTTTAAATTGATTGTTCTTGTTAAAAGAGTACTCTTTGTTTAAATCTGTTGTTACTTCATATTTTGCAATTATTTGTCTATATTATATGTATTCATTGTCGATAGTATCAATTGTTTGCTTTTGCGATTTCCTTAGTTTATTTGTGCGATAAATGTAGGTTATTTGTAGGGTAGTTATTGATAGGGGTCACTTGAGGCATGCTATGCTTACAGGTACCTACCCGATAGCACTATCGTTAGTGAGTGCTGTACTGTATTTTATATATTATTTTGTAATAGTATAGATATTTTATCAATATTTGTATTTTTGTACTATTGTTAATGTCTTGTCATGTTGCAAATTTGATTTTAAATAATATTTTGACACTTAACATGTAGTTTCTTTATTCATGCAGAGTTTAGTCAAATTTACCAGAACGTCCCGGACTTCCCAAACTTGACTAATTCCTTTAACGTGACGATAGTGTGTTGTTATATGTGCGATTAGTTTGCTTGGGAAACAGATTAACTTGCTCATGTAGTAATGTACACCCTATATGGTGGATTGTGTTCTTTTATTTAATAATTTTCATTTTAGTAAGCGTTGTTTCCACATAGCGATTTTGATAATTTAATTTGACTTTATATTGTCCTTGTCCCAATTTTGGTTTGTTTAGTTTGTAAGTTTTACATTTTAATTTAAAACATACAGTACTTGGATTTATTTTTTCCTGTGAGCCATTTTGTTAATGTGGGAAACATGACTAACGCATAAAAAATCCATAGCCTTGTGCAATTTATGAATCTGTGAGGAAGTTGATAGGTGTGTTATGGCATGGGAAGGGCTTACGAGTTGTGAATAAGTTATAATAATGAATATTGTGGCACTGCTGTATATACGTTACCTATCATTGTAAAATTACTGAAAATTACTCCTCCATTTTTATTATTACTAATACTGATTTGTCATATTTCACAGGCAAGTGTTTTGTTGGATGGATCGATGGCATGGAATGACCATGGAAGATATTCGACGATTAGAAGATAAAACAAAGCTAGAATTGGATCAGGTATGTAAAGTGCCATTACTTGTGATTACTGCATATCCTATGTTATTGAGTATACAGTACTCCCCTAGCTTGTTACCGGTGTTTGGCATGACACAATTTGCTATTAGTACTTGCAGTTTGTAGCAAATATTTTCTTATACCAATGTGAATAATGTCACTACTTTATTGATATTAGCAATTTCAGTTACTGAGCTATGAGGATGATATTAACAGAATGGAACGTAACAAGATAAGAATGGTGAAATAGATGTGTTGGGCCAAACTGCAAGATAAGATATGTGAAGAGCTGAGGAGATGGTTAGGTATCATGAGTTGCATACAAGCAGGTTTAGATGGTTTGGGCTTATGGAGAGGATGGATGAACTATGCTGGGTACTAGTATAGTAGTATAGTACTGTACTGTATTTATTTAGGTTATTCTAAGAAGAATATATTCTATCATATGATTCATGTTGCAAAAATATTATTACAATAATAAATTTTAATCTGTGATATAGCAAAGAAAGCTGGGTGACGTGCGAGGGACCCGGAGCGAGTGAAGTGGTTGGCCGTGAGTGAGGCAGCAATACCGACTCTGTGTATGTGTGTGTCCCCTCTCTTGGCTCTCCCCTCACCCACCACCCCTCACGCACTTCTTCACACTCCAGCTACCCAGGAAAACTGAGAGATATAAATAATCTATGCGCCTTGTACACCCGGATTCAAAAGTTTGCCGACAGCTTTTAGGGTAGACTAGCCAGTTTGTAGGTGGTAGTCCAGCTTGTACGCGACATCTATATAAATTCTACACATAGAAATTTATTGGAGTAAGATTGATCAATTTAGTATCAACATGCACTCTAAGTTAAGGAAAGTTTTGACACTATATTCATTAAGCTAACTTGGCATATTATTTCTGTTGGTGATTTTAGAAATTGTTTATGGAGTGGATTATCACAATCGAAATGGCTGGCCTGCTGTAAATATAAATCTGTTTGAAGTCAAGATGAATTATATCATGCCAGTCCAATTTCAATTGTTTCCAATTAGCCTTTAATCTGTGCTCCTTGTATTTAACCACATACATAGAGTACATACTGTACATACTGTACAAGTTTAAAGACCGTTTTGTCCACAGAGAATGTGGTTACAGTCTCGCGTCCTAAATGGCAGCTTTCCAGGCGGCCCTGTCAAGGGCTGCCTAGATCCACTCCTACGCATGATTGCAAAACTAATGTTCACTCTTTAATTTACAGTACTGTATGTGATTTTTTATTTAGGTTGCCAGCAAACTTTCCAATTTGGGTGTACCTACTGTATAGGAAAATCGTTAATTAGAATGTTACTGTATATTTATTTAGTTAGATTGCAGTAAGCTAGTAAGCCATGTTTTGTTTTTTTATACAACATGAGTAAGATGGCATGTAGATATTCTAATCGTAAACTGAAAATAGCACCAGGCTACAATAGACACCACAAATATGCCAAATTGAGAGCAAATAAGTACAGTCGTGAGCACTCGTAAGGCTAATACACCAATTTGAATCTGTAAACCTGTAAAGGCAGGTTCTGATGATATAGGTTATAGTATATCATTGGTTCATATTATTCAAATGGGTGTGTTAGGTATGTATGTATATACGCAGGCACATACCCCATAGCTGGGGGTGGCCGACTCGAGACAGAGCCCGAACAGGGACAACACAACACAACATAAAAAACAAAATATAAATTCACACACATCTAGGTCGCCCAGGTTGATTACCTAATTTGTATGTGATATCAGTAAAATACTACCTACAGAAAATTAGCAGAACTTGATTAATAAGTATAGTATCATAGTGTATGATAGTCAAGATGCATTTTGACACTTGTTACATTTTTAATCTAATTGCTCTTCATTGTAGGTAATATGATATCATACACTGAATGGAATACTGTGCACAGATTGGGTATTCTACTATTCTACTATTGAGTATTCTAGCTATTAGTGGTTATGACTGTACATTGTTGTTGTCTAGAGTTTGAGGCCAATGTTAGTATATAGTCAGATGCAGAATAATTTAGGATTGCTTGATTGTGAGACAACCTGTAATAAAAACTACTTTACTAGTATTCTGGTGTAGCTATGTTATTGTTATATGCCTTTTACTCTATCTTATTATATATTGTTTTATCATTTTATGTATATATCCATACTTATCAAAGATCTCACATGTTAGTTTTTATGTTAATAATTTGTTTATATTAAGTAACTTGTGAATGGTTATTGCAGCATTTTTTTTTCATCATAAATTACTTTGATGTATAGTGTACTGTATATATATTTTATATATACTGTATGCAGGTATATACAGGGTTCATTTTTATTTCTGAACCTTATTCACTCATTACAGCACTGAATATCTTTGAAATTCTCTATCTTACAATAGCAATGCCACGAGCCATAGCATGGTCAGTAGAGCGTCTGGCTGCTGATGGAAGGGTCGGCAATTTGATCCTACTCCATGCTATTGGTAGACGTCAGGGTTTGGACATTTCGGTTAAGCGATTTGTGGCAACTGTCCAAACTAAGTCCCTTGTTGCTTGTAACAAGGGCACGCCCTAGCCCTGGTTGAAGGGAGTGCATGGCGTTAAAACTGTATCATCGCAATAGCAATATACAACTTTGCTTGAAGAATGATAATCTTGTAGTCTGTTAAGCAACAATTATATGAAATAAATTGTCTCGCAGATCCTTCCTAAACTATATAAGATTATCTTATTGCAGCCAGAATATACTGAAAATAGCTTCATACTGAAGGTTGCCATAAAGCAGGCATAATATGATCTGTTCATGATATTATAATTATGCAATAATACACAACACTTGAGAAAACCAATACATTTTGGAGATTTAACTTTTATCATCTTTTCGTCAATTTCTAAGAATCAGCACTGTAGTTCTTATGGTTCTTGAGTATAAAAAATAATCCTGTATATGGTTTGTGTCAATAAAGCAGTATTAATATTATTACCATTAAGAAAATTGATCTAATTTATTCATTTCAATCCCAACACCAAACACTTCCCGATGAAATTAATGAAAGCATATGATCCACCCGGGATTTGAACATGGGTTACCACATACAGATCTTAAACACTCAAACCATTACATCATCAAGACAGTTAAAGGTTAAGTACATTATATATCCATTTATCGAATACTGGATATCAATCTAATCATGTACTCGAACCCAACTGCACACTGAATAGCCTAATGTTTTAAGTGAACGTTAGATCTTTAAACTGTACACAAGAATATGCCTCAATATGATCTGCAGTTTAGTTCTGTAATTAGGCCTCTCAGATGAACAATTACATGATATTTTAAGATTGCGTGAATTTTACATAGTCATGATCTATAATTTAAAATAATTGTTTGATAAACATTAAAACAAATATGCCAATATGTTTATGATTAGTATGTTGTGTAATTGTTAAGAAGTAAAGATAGATATCTAATTACAGTAATAAAGTTGAGTGAATACCTATAGGTTGTCACAAGAATTAGCTATCCTGTATGTTGATTTTAATAAAAGTCTACTGAGAGTTTAGGAAGATATATATATCTTATGGTAAGTGTTGATGTAATATAGTATGTAAATGTCACATGCTGTGTCAGTTGTTAAAGTACCTGTTATCACATTACCAGCTTAATCCTTTTGGCATGATTTTTAAATTTTTTCAGGCTAATTAAAATGTAAAACTTGCAAACTAAATATTAGACAATTTTAGTCAACTTTGGAAGGACCTCTAGGATTTCAAGAACTGCAAACTATCCTAAGTAACCCTCGACTCCTGCAAATCCTTCCAAAAATGAGTGAAATTGTCCAAAAATAGCCATAATAAAGTTACAAAACAGTCATCGCTGTAAATGGATTATACAGTACTGTAGTGCTAAAAGACCACAATTTTTGGAACCTCTTGCCCAAGAAACGTGATAGGTTTCACTTAACTTTGGGAATTACAAGTGGGTGTAGATAATGTACTACAGATGTGATACTTAGGAGATTTTAACCCTTTTAGTAAGTTATTTTCTTTTATCTTAGCTATATTTAGATGATATTATGCTGCTTAGGAAGGATCTGTGGTAGTTAAGGTTAATTGAGACATTTTGTAGCCTATTAAATGCTAGAATCCATCCTTCAGTGGCGGATGCAGGGGGGGGGGGGGGCTGCCCCCCCTTAGTGACCAAAATTGCGCCCTTACATCTGATATATACTGCATTTTATCTGAAATACAATACATATAAAGAATATTGTGTGAATTATGGGGCCCCTCATGTATATCAGCCCCCCCCCCCCTTAAGCCTGAGCTGGATCCGCCACTGCCATCCTTCCTAAAGTGAATATAATTGTCTAATAGTAACCAGAATAAAATAGAAAGAACGCCACCCATACTGAAAGGACTTAAATTAATATGGTACTTGTGATGTGTATGTCGCTATATAAAGTTGAAGTGTAGATAAGGCATGTGACAGCCTCTGGACAGTTGGTTATATTTGAGTTCCTAGGGAGAATTACAGTAAAGCCTGTATCACACCAGAGCTTTTATCCTCAATTGTTTATGGTATATAACATGGGAACATTTCTGGTATATTTTTCACTGGTATCGGAAGCTCGATTATAGGTGGCAGAGTTTCTCATTAAGTTTATATCATAAGTTTCCACAGGCCGTAGCGCGGTTGGTAAAGTTCTCGCCTACAAACTGCGAGGTTGATGGTTCGAGTCTCGGGCCAGCCAGTGTGTGTTATTGGCAGACGCCAGTGTTGTTGGTGAACGGCGCGGTCTAGTAATCTGTGGCAACTGTTCACTGAAGTCTCTGATCATCAGGGCACCCACCCTAGCCCAGCTCTTGAGCAGGGAGTGCATGGTGGTAAGAACCGCATCATAAGTTTTCAGATCAGTGTTGATGATAAAAGATGAAGGAAAAAGCACTTGTGTTATACTGCCTTTAGACCTCTATCTTTTGGACTAGTCGGGGTATGAGAACCTATCCCGATGTGTGAAATAGCCAAGTTTTTCTGAATTTGACCTTGGTCAAGAATGGGTGATAATCCGAACTGGATACAAGTTGTCTTGCCATTTACTTAACCCTGAAAGAGAGACAATAGATGTCTAAACTAAATGCATGGACTACCATTGTTCAAATTTTTACCTCTATCATTTAGAATTTGTCTGAAATACAAAGTTGAAATCTGGACCGGATAGCTAGTCTGGAAGCCTTAGGTTTCCATATCCTCTCCAAAAGGAAGCAGTTTAAAGGGGATATCATAAATGCTTTTTCACTAGATTTATATTGCCCCTAGTACAGTATTACGCGCGTTGCTGCTGTAGAGGGATTTCGAGGCCGGCGACTGAGGCTTGATGAGGGAGGGTTATTACCCTCTCCCCTTGAGCTTTCATCGTCGGCTTGAAAATTTTTGTGTAGCTTATATTTCCACTTTCTCTGTTTTTCCCCTTATGTTCTTCTTTCCCTTCCAGTTATCCTTTGGGCGACCTATATCTTATCTTGATTAGTTGTCCATCTTTTTCTAATCCTTTGGGCCAGCCCTATGAGAGTTCTTTTGGGGAACTCGGTGGTCTGGTTAAATAAATAAATAATTTAACCCTCCTGGCCCGGGCAGGCTCACCAAAGGTCGGAGCTCGTATCCGGGCGATCTGGCCGAATATCAACAAAAGTAAACTAAGGCTAATCTCGCTTAATATATTACCTACATTAATCAAACATATATAGAAATGGGCGCCTTACCTTGCTGTGTAGAATGGCATTGAGTAGAGCTCTCTAGCTCAACTGGTTCCGGAGTAATGGTGATGGAAGTGGAGGTAACTTTTGCCGCGTATTTACCTTTGCGCGTCCGAACACTCAACCGCGGCCCCGGCTATGACGCCCAGTTGCACTCGTCGCTCCACCCACAATTATGCCGGGAAGTGATTTGATAGTGTTTTATTGGTTATTCTGTCATTTATTATAGTTCTTATGTTATTTTCACTCAATTAAGTTATTTACATGAACTTATTTGTGTCTCTGTCACTTATTACTTCGTTTTATTATTATTATTATGATTATATAAGCGGCTCGCTTGGTGTAGTGACTAGCGTCTCGGACTTCCACCCAGAAGGCCCGGGTTCGCGCCCACGCTCGGCGCATTAAAGATTTTTCACAAGCACTGAGTCGTTACCATCCCTCATGAGCAAAGGGATGGGGTAGTAGTACAGGACCCCAATGAAAATACGCCTAATCGGCCTTATTGAGCTATCCTTAGCTAGCTTAGCATGCGCTAGCTTTAAGAACTATTATTATTATTATTATTATTATAGTGTCACTTTCACTGGACTTTGATAATTGGTAGTGTCATTTCCCCTTTTATGTATTGTTAGGTAAGCTAATAATATATATAGTGTCACTGTCACTTGTTCATATTGTTATGAAGGCACTTATTATTACTTGTGTGTGTCTCTTTCACTTATACTTAGTTTTATTATTATTATACTGTCACTTTGACTGGCCTAGGCTTATTGAGTGTCATTTTCACTTATTTATTGTTAGAAATATATATTTTAGTGTCACTTTCACTTGTTCATATTGTTATTGAAGGCACTTATTATTACTTATATGTGTCCTTTTCACTTATACTTAGTTATATTATTATTCTTAGCCTACATTTGAGTGTCACTTTCATTGTTGTCACTTCCACTTCAAAAGTTTGTTAGAGTGTGGAAGTCGTTGAAGCAGGTGCCAGCACACAGTCCAACTTGACACTCGAGGCATTCCCAAGTGGTTTTTGTGGGTTTGCGGGGTCTGCGAGTTGTGTGGCTGCACACATGGCACCTCTTCTGACTCCTAGCGTTACTACCTGGTGCTTTGAAAGGAAGGGCGTTGAGCTGGTGCTCCCTGAAAAATTCAGCACACCCCGTTCTGTCCAGCTGGCCTGGTCCTTGTAGTGGCCTCCCTGGTGTACCCGCATGTTTAGCCAGGAGCTCAAGTATCACCTGCTTGTGGAACTTCCGCAGGGACTTGTACTTCTTGGCTCCTGGAGTCCTCAGACGGTAGATGTTGTAGGCATTGAGGACCGACATATCTACCGTATGCAGCATAAACTTCTTGTGCCACCTGCAAGATGTTCGCAGGCAGTCGATGAAGCCCATCTGCATGTCGGACTTGTCAACGAGGCGCATGTTGAGGTTATAATCCAGGACAGCAGCTGGTTTCTGGATGGGGTTCTTGGTTCTTCGGTCCACCTTCCCTGTGGCGACCATCTTGGCCTTGTGGCATGTGGTGAGGAGGTTGACCTTGCGCTGGTCATGCCAGTGGATGGAGAGGATGGGGCCACTCTTCTTGTGGAAGATGTCCGCCTTCTTCGTCTTGGTAGGGTAGTCTGGCATGCCCTTCCTCTTGCCCTTGACTGTGCCGACAGTTCCGGTCTTGCGGTCATGGAGGTACTTGGTCAGGAGAGGCGACGTGTAGTAATTATCTGTGTAGAGGATGTGGTTTTTATTGAAGTGCCTCTCCATCATCTTCTTCACTACAGCGCCACCAAAACCAATGAGGGGGTCAGTCTCAATTTCTCCAGCCTTGCCGCTGTAGACTATAAAGTCCAGCACATACCCCGTCAAACAGTCGCAGAGGACGAAGAGCTTGATGCCGAAGCGGTGTCTCTTGGACGGGATATACTGTCGGAAGTGCAGCCTACCACGGAACAGGACCAGAGACTCGTCGAGGCACATCTTCTGGAAAGGAATCAGGTAGGTGGTGAACCGATGACGTATCATGTCATACAGCTTCCTGATCTTCCATAATGAGTCGGGAAGGTGGACTGCCATGTTGTTTGTCAGGTGGAGATAGGAGAGGATGTCGAAGTACCTGTCCCTGGACATGTACTTGCCAAATGCTGGAGTCGTTATGATGTCGCCAGTGATCCAGTAGTCTGCCAGAGCGTGCTTCCTGATATGTGTCATCAGCATTGTGAGTGCCAAGAACACATATAGTTCTGCCACAGTGACAGCTCTCCATGCCACCATCGTGGCACTGGTCTTCCTGCCAAGAAAGTTGGCACAGATCTCATGATGGTTGTTGGTCTCCTCGACGAGGTATTCCATGACTTCATTGTCATAGAAGCCACAGAAAATTTCACTGGGGGTAGCAGCTGGGCCACAGGGAAATGTTGGTGACACCCCGGAACCCATCTGTACCTCGTCAAAGGCAGGACAATCTGGCTCAAAATCAGCCCCATCTGTCCACACAAACTGGTCGGATGCTGATGCTCGAGGTCGTGCAGGTGCAGCAGGCACACTCCCTGGATGCCCTGGCACACGCCCTTGGCCACGCGGACGCCCTGCACGCCCACGCCCACGCCCACGCCCACGCCCACGCCCAGGGGCAGCGGCGTCGGCAGACTGACCACGTCCACGACCTCGCCCTCTCGCTCGTCTTGTCGGGACTTCCTCTTCCTCTTCCTGTTCCTGTTCCTCTTCCTCTTCCTCCTCAGGCGACGTCAGGTCATCTGGGGCAATGTTGGGGTCATCAGCATCCTCTTCAGGAGACAATTCGGGTGAAGAAGTGACCGGGCGTCGGCTGCGGGAGCTTCAACAATGGGAGCCTCGGCCTCGGGAGTTGGGCTCCTTTTGCGGCGAGCCGAGGGCTTCTCCGCAGCAAATAATGCTCTGCGGTGTGTTGAGGGCTGTGGCACACTAGTAATACCACTTGAAGAGGCCCTTTGGTCATCCTGAAGGAGAGATGAAGCCGAGGGCTGTGGGTGACCCACGCGGCGTCCCGGGTCAAGGCGTCGGGACAATGGAATGCGGGTGGTTGCTAGGCCAGGGTCGGCGTCATTATCACTGTCTTCAGCTTCCCTATCCTTTTCTGCGGCTGCCCTGCGTGCTTTTTTTGCTGTACTTTAAACCTACGATTGTTTATAGAAATATTTGCCCACTTTCAAGGGCGTACGGGCAGGCAAAGGGGAAGGTCCTGGGCTAGGGCTAGGCCTAGGCTGACATAGCAAAGATGGCGAGGGGGTAGGCCTAGGTTCTAGCACACTTGGAAGCTCAATGGCACCTTCCTGAAACACTTCCACATCAGGATCATCAATACTGTCTTCCCCCTCAAATAAATCGACATTATCGTCGTCTCCAAAGCCAACGAAATCGTCATCTTCGCTTGCACTTATAAATTGTTCTTTGTCCACCAAGCTTTCGCCACTGCTCTCTTCACTATCAAAAAGTTGTCGCTGTATAGCGCTATCACTCAACAAACGCTTAACTTTCTTTCGTTGAGCTTTCTTCTCGGTTGCAACAGGCGTTGAAGTTGCGAGCGGGGTAGCACTGGGGCCCGCGGGAGGTTGCAGCGAATCGGACACGTCGGAAAGCATTTTTTCAGTATAACTCGCTATGGCGGCCACGTATGAACTGATAACACTAGTAGTTGAGGCTTGGTGGCGCTGCGGTCGCTCCTACAATGCAAAATTTGGCCGCGCGAATTTTGAAGCACGCTTTCAAGCACAAAGATTTTAAAATTACACCCGGGCACCGGCCCTTTTTTTGTTATTGTCATTTTAAAATGACACCCGGGCTGGAAGGATAAAAACAAGACAAAAAAGGATTTAGTGTACAGTATATTGTCTACACTAGTCTGAGAGGTGGAAGGATGGCGTTAAGAAGTATATGAGTGAAGTCGGTGCTGGATGTGAGGAGGGGCGTCGACTGGCTGGGGACAGGTGCATGGGGCCGTTTCGTTCATTGCCAACCCTTCGGGGATCGCGGCGTCCGGCAATAGATGGATAGATAGTCTGGGATTTCACGAAGTAAGGGTTTTAAATAGATTTATTGCAAATTCATTAATAGAGATCTGTATGTTTAGTGTGCAGGTCGGCCCCCCTAATACAGTACTATGCTCCTTGTCGCGGTTGTGGGGCTTTGGGGCCGGCGACTGGAGCTTGATGGGGGTGGGTTATGGTTATTTCCCTCTCCCCTCAACCTTTTGGTGTCAGCTTGACTAATTTTGAGTAGTTTTTCATTCCTCATTCTATGTTTTTACCCTTCTGTTCTTATTCGGTTGTCCTTCGTGTGGCCTATATCATATGCCACCCTGGCCTGGCTAGGTTTTTGGCTCCTGACCTGATTTGTCTTTTCAGTCGCTGGTGCAGCCGAGCTGACACGCTTCCCCTCAGTAGTGCATTTTTTTAATCGTGATTTTTTTCTTCCTTAGTCCTGATCTCTCATTCTTCGCCTTTGATCAATTCTTGGTTGGTGCTGCAGTGTAGCAGTTCTTGCCTCATCCTTCGGCCCTGCCCTATATGAGTTCTGCTGTGGAGCTCGTGTGGTCCGGCTTAACTGGTGGAATGGCGTGAAATGTGTGCGTGTCTTCACCTCTAGATTTGTTCAACTCCGGCTCTATCTATCTTGTCTTGATTAGTTGTCCATGTCGATCTAATCCTTTGAGCCAGCCCTATGAAAGTTTTTGGGGGGGAACTCAGTGGTCTGGTTAAACTATTTTATTATAAAAAGACAAACGAAAAATCTGCATGTCGGAGTGTGTGATGTCACCCTGGTTGTTTAATATCTACATGGATGGGGTAATGATAGAACTAAAGGACAGAACCAGAAGAGAGGGAGTAGAGATGGTGAGTGGTGGGAACAGAGTGGCTGTCACTAATGTGTTTTATGCAGATGACGCAGTGTTATTTGCCGAGGGCGAAAATGATCTGTGCCAGATGGTGGAGATATTTGTGGAAGTATGTGAAATACAAGGTCTGAAAGTAAGTGTTAATAAAAGCAAAGTAATGGTAGTAGAAAGAGAAAGAAACCCTGTGTGTAATGTAAGGATTAATGGAGAACAGCTTGAACTAGTAGAAGAATTTATGTATCGGGGAGCTATGATTGAGAAAATGGGAAAAATTTACAAGAGAAGTAGAAAACAGCAACACAAAGAAGAAAGGTAGCTGGAGCAATGGAAGCATTGTTTAGCAGCAGAAACTTGAGTATGGAAGCAGTGAGAGGATTGCATGAGGGTGTATTGGTGCCGACATTGATGTATGGATGTTAAACTCTGGTATGGTATAGTAATGAAAAGTCAAGTAAGAGCAGTTGAAATGGATTTGCTAAGAAATGTGTGTGGAGTTCGAAGAATAGACAAAGTAAGAAGCGTGAACATAAGGGAGGCATGTGTAGTTAAGAAGTCGGTAGAGCAAAAGGTTGAAGAAAGTGTTCTCAGATGATATGGTCACATGACAAGAATTTAAATTGTAAAACTTGCAAAATAAACAAACCAAAACTGGGACGACACAAGATAATGCAAATGAACTAATAAAAATTGCTATGTGGAAATAACGCTTAATAAAATAAAATAACACAATCCCCCACATAGGGTGTACATAACTACAAGAGCAAGTTAGTCTGGTTCCTAAGCAAACTAATCGCACATAACTACGCACTATCGTCACGTTAAAGGAATGCCTGAAGAAAGGAGAGTTAAAAAGATATGTCAATTAAGTGGAAGGAAGGAGACGTGGAAAGCCGAGATGATGGTATGATATGGTGTCAGAATGTGTCAAAGCATGAAAAGTGAATGGCTGAAGCAAATGACAGGAATGAATGGAGGAAGTTTGTTAGAGAGAGTACATGAAGGTCTCTGGACCCTTTTAAATTACAAACCTGGAAGGTCTTTATCCCAGATGTTGATGTGAAGACCTTTCCAGAAGTCTCATAACATCTGAGGTGAAGCCATTGATTTTGGGGGATGATGAGTGATTGGTGATCCTGAAGACTTATGTGCTTTCTTTTTGTGGGTGAACGGTTGTGTTCTTCTGTTACCTCTTTTTCCTTTTCCGAGTCTTGCTGATCCTCCCTACCCCTTGTGGGAGTAAGGGCTGGCTACTGACTGACTGTGTATCATGTGCTCGAATCCTGGGAGGATCACATGCTTTTATTAATTTCATTTGGGGTGTTATTGGTGTTTAGAATGATGTTAACAATATTATGTGAAAAGATCCCAAAAATGTTGCCAGAAATATGTTGACCATCAAAATATGACAATAATAGCTTTTGTTTGATATATCCTTTATTGTGTACAGTAAGCAGGTGTATAGTTATGTCATAAAAGTTTCCTTTTAGAATAGAAGAGTCAAATTATTACTACTGTACAGTAGTAGGCATGTACAGTACAAGGAACGTTTAGACAAATATGAGATGATTGTGTTGTGTTGCATTCCAATAATAAGTGTGAATGGTAGATACAATAATGTTACAACTAAGTAACTTTTAACTGTGGTGTACCCTTCCAGGGACTCTGTAATATAAGTGTGACAACTCTGCCTTGTTGCGTCCCCCATACTGCACACCTCACCTCACCTCACCTAAACTTTCATTGGGTATACTCAAACCTTTTGTGATGGTAGTACTTATTATATTCATTACAAACTGTCAGAATACACTTACATTGGTAAGTCACAATTAAATGGTGTGGGATAAATATTTAGCCTTTTAATATTTGCAATATCAGTTTTACATTAACCCAATGACCTAAGCTAACTTTTTCCCAAATTTGTTATAAGATTAGGAGCATGTTTAAGAAAGGTTAGCTTAGCTCTTTATGTTAATCTGATGTAATGTACTGTACATTATGTACTCGCTTGTGTGTATACAGTATATTGTTCTTAACCAAGGCATGGGAAGGCTGGTTCTGGTCCTCCACTGTCAGCTGAGTCGGTTGCTCACTTTGCATCTAGTAGGCACTTTCCGATTATGATATAATGTAAAACTTGCAAAATAAACAAACCAAAACTGGGACGAGACAAGATAAATGCAAAAGAACTCGCCAAATCGCTATGTGGAAATATCGTTTAATATATCAGCTAAATATATAAATCGAAAACACAAATTTCGCCAATAAAATAACTCCTAACACCCCTGGAGGCAGTTAAAAGCGGGCCTGCTAAACATTTGTTCTGTTTGTAACAAGATGGATCACATAAATGAGACCTTCACCCAGCAAGCGCGATAGGCCTCATGGAAGCAAGATCATAAAAAAAACTTACAAAACACCCCTGGGGCTCTCAAAACAAAGTAATATGTCATTAAGTGAGATCATTCCCCTCTAGTGCTTTCTACCAAGCATCCATATGTTTCTCACCCCCCCCCCCCCCTTCCCCACCTTATTCCCCCCTCCCCCCCCCTCCTCAATGATCACCTATTTTTCCTCTTATTTTCATCATTTATCGGTTATTTTTCTCTCCCACGGTAATGTAGCACAAGTGGGTTGCATAAAAGATCGTTATATAACACCGAGACATCTCCTACTAGCTTCAGTTGACTCAGAGAGAGCGAGACAGGAGGGTGTGTGACTCGCTCCCTCGCGCCTGAGAATACGACCGGGTGGCGAATATTTATGATTTTCACCACCCAAATGCTTTTCCCACTTATTTTATCGCTCTTCAAGGTTCATATATTCATCATATATGCAAAATAAAAGCACATTGAAAAAAAAATAATGCTTTATATCGTAAATATAACTAATTCTGTCAGAATCCAAGGCTAGAAATTCACAAATAAGTACCCTTGCCCCTAGGGCATTTTTGCGCTTAATGGGTTAAGTGAATTCCAGCTCTATATTTTGTGCCTGACAGAGACTTGGTTATGTGAGTCCGACATCCATGTTATTTATAGGGTTTTGCCAAAGTCATACTCTATAAATACTTTGCCCAGACCTTCTGCAGATCACCCTGGTGGAGGAGTTGCACTTATTTACTCCCTCGCGATAGCAAATATTTCTCGCTTAAATTGTGAATTTGTCCCATTTTCTTTTGAAGTATTAATTAACCTTCATCAGCAAACCTTTTGTATCGCACTGTCTATCGACCAGGCCACCGAGGTACTGATGGAGGCTTCACAGACTAGTTTGGTCACTTTCTTGAGGCTTTTGCTGTTTAAGCATGGAGCCTGAATAAGCCTCTTTCTGGGATCTGTGAGAATGGGTCTCAGACTTGGATTTATATTTCTTTGTCTGCTGTGAGCCAGCTTGCTTATGCAGGAACATGAATAATGCATAACATAAAATAAAATATAACATTTTCCAACTTGATTTTGATGAGTTTTCAGTAAGTGTATTCTAAAAATTTGAACTGAAAATGACAAATATAAGACTGCAAAAGAAGGCTTGATTGTTCCCTTTCATGTGTCTGGTTGTGTGTAAGTTAGATTAGGATACTGAAGGAATATGTGTCAACCATCACTAGTCTTACAAATATTCAGTAACTGTAGTGGAAGCCTTGAAAAGTTTGGTGACTTAAGTCCTGAATGGTAGAAGTGTTTTTAGAGCGATTAATTTTTTTTTTTAACAGTTCCTTTTATTTAAATTTGTAATTAAATTTCTTGACCTTGAAGTGTAGCTATTCAGGTGGTTCAAAATAAAGGCATATTTATACAAGCATTTTTTTCTGAAACTTTTATCGGCAAATCTCATCTGGCAGCTTTTGAAATACGCTTTTATAAAATTCTATCCCCTTCAATCTAATTGCTGATACCATTTCATAATAATCTCAGTATGTTACCAGCAATAATTTGCAGATCAAAAGTTATAAGGAATAGTGCTCTTGTAAATCCGTCGTAGGGAACGCAAAGGTAACAATTTATTATAATTGTTCACAGCCTTGGTTCCTTACCCAGCCCTCCACTCCAGTGATTGTAAAGCCAGTATCACGCGAGCTTTTTCCCTCGGCTTGTATTGTCAACACTGGTCTGGCAGCTTGTGAGGTAACTTTAAAATAATTGTCATTTAAATTAATTACTAGTGCTATAGATCACAGATATGTTGACCAACGAATGTTGACGATAAAAGTTATATGATGCCCCCTTAACTGTCATGTGTTTTCTTCATGTAGCCGAAATCATGTAGGTGTTGAACTGATTAAACGTTAGATCAGTTCTCATTCCAGATTCTCAGTTGCAGAGTACAGTTGCCAATACATGAACTTAGTACAGGTAAAATCAATATTTTGCCAAAACCTTGTGCATAAACTGTAATTATAGATACAATAATTTTTCCTTGACAGTTCTCCCATGCTTCTAAGCACTTGTAACATGTAATTTTGTTTTCATGTAGTAGAAAATCAAGTTAATGTCTTTAGATTTCCAACAAATTATTATAAAGTTTTTGATAAATTGTTGATTTTGACTACAGTATACAGTACAGTCGAATCTCGGATAACACGGTTAATTCGTCCTGCCACGACGCCGTGCTACACAAAACTGTGTTATGTAAATTATAGGTTGTATGGGAAGTAAGGCATTTTGTCCCAGCGACTTTCCCAAAGTCCCCTAGTTGAGCTTTCTCTGCCCTAGAACCTGACAAATCACTCAAAATACTGACTAAACAACACTTAACCATACTTCACATATCATATTAATAAAATATGATAGCAAAAGGGCAACAAAAAGGTAGGTAAGGGTGGTTATGAGTGGTGGGCTGGCACATAAATACACTTGGACCTTCCGATTTTGTCCGCCTCAACACGGGTGGTGAGGGAAAGTGAGTCTCGGGAAGCCAAGGCGGACCGAGCGCACCCAAGCGTGATGTCAGTGGCGTCCCCCAAGCCGAGCCGAACCGATTTGAAGCAAGGGAAAATACCGCGCTACAGCCGATTCATCACATTTGAGGTACCAGTGTTAGAGCAAAACCATGTTACCTGAGGTTCCACTGTACTCTTGATGTGAAGTGGTAAGTGTTTGATGGCTCTCACAGGTTTATATGTATAGACTAAATATTTATTTATTTGTTCACCCCTTTTGTAATATTACTGTAAGAAGTGGTAAAGAACATTTATTCATATCAATACTATGCATTAACCTGTTATAGTGGTCAAATACAGCCAGCCTCTAACACCATTTGTACCAGATACAGAACCTGCCTTGGCAACTGTATAGTAGCTATTATTAGATACCCCATAGCAGTAATAATGGAAATACAGTACTGTATAGCAATATTTTTGTTTCATAAGTAGTACAGTAAATTGTTATGGTAATACAGTAGCAGTATTTGGATTTCTTAAGCATTATTCAATACTACTAAAATGGTAAGTAGATATAAATGATGGAGAAAACTGAATTATGATTTGTAAGTAATGAACAATTATGAAGGGTCAAGTAAGGGGGTTTTGGTAAGATAGCCCTATTCTTCTGACCCTTATGCCAATGAGGCGCATCTTGTCCAAAAGCCAGATACCGGTACTCAAAACATATACGGCGCCTTATCTCCCTCAATTTATCCTAATTGCCAACATCGTAATTCTAACGCCATTAATATTGCAAATCCATTCAATACTTGGCATGATTATGATATGCCTGATTCACCTGATAAAGCTGGACAGCCGTATCAGTGTGTTATGGAGCTCAGTTGTCGGGTTTAACTACAGGTAATTGAGGGAAAAAATGCCACTCCATGCTGCACGAATCCCCGTCAGGTTCTCTAACCCAATGCTTCTCAGTCTAAATTGCCTTAACTTGTTCCATATTTATATTTAGCAAATATATGATAGTAAAAGAGCATGGAACCTCTAGATATCAAAGAGTTAAAGACCATTTCAATTAACTCTAACTCTGACATGTTTTTCCTGAAGATTAATAAAATCATCAGCAGGTAGCAAAAATAGAATACACTGAGACATAATAATATAGTTAATAGAAAGTATATTCTTCTTGGACTGTGATGTGCCTGTCTGTCTTGGTATTAGTTGGCCAGCTCCATAAGAGTTCTATTATAGAGCTTAGTAGTCTGGTTAAACTAATTAAACAAAATAAGATAAAATGGAAGTTCAATCTAATGTTTATAGTAATTTACTTAAAAAAGAAAAATGTACTCCTTTCGTGATTGTTAGATAGTTTGTGCAATTTCTTTATCACTGCCAATTACCACTGAAGACTTAATTTAGCATAATTTAGTATAATCCAGTGTACTACAGGAGAGCATCAGAAATCAGAAAATATAAAATCCGGAATATCAAGATTTTTGGACTTACTATATATCACTTACAATTTGTCCAATGATAGCAGTTAATGTCCTTGAAATATGTTATTCAGCAAAGATGGCAACTGTTGTGGGGATCGCAATCTCCAGATAACAAGTTACGTTCCGTTAAAAATTCACCTTGTCTATGGCAATCTTCATTACAGCCCTCCCATGCTTTAGAAGTTTTGCTCACTCACCTGCACATTGGCCATACTGTACTAGATTAACACATGGTCATTTGATGTTGTTGCCCCATGTTTGCACATCAAGTATTCTCCCTTATGTGCTTTATATTTTGGCAGGAAAACCTACTCTGACATTTTGATAGATTCATCATCTTTTTCCATCTACCCGATTGTTCGTATTCTTATGTCTTGCTCGTTCCTTGGTAAAATCTGATTCTTCAAACCGATTTGATTCGCATATGCAGATTTTTCATTCTCACTATGCTCCTAATACGTACCCGATATTGCCAAATCCTTAATGTTGGCTAAGGCCAGCCCTGTGAGAGTTTTGTATTATAACTCAGTGGTCTGGTTAAATTAATATATTGACAAAAATATCCAATGATCCAATAAAATTGAATCAGTATTTTTAATTCAGACAAGAATTCAGTTACTGTACTTTGAATTGATAAATACTATTTTTCGGACTAAGGATATCAAGCAGTGATTAACACATTGGTGAAATATAAAGTTTATAACAACCTAGTTACCACATAATTCGTCTTTCGTAATCAGGGATATTAGGAAACCTAGATTAATTGTCATATGTTACTACCAGGATTGTCTCCAGGGCGGGTGCCCAACCCCGAAAGGGGTTGAAATAGGGGAGCTATCCCCCCGCCAAAGGCGACTTTCTAGGGCCTTTCCTAGCTGATGCTGAGAGGATTGGGTTCTAGTCATGTGGTGATGGGCTGGTCTATCAGAGTGAGAGCTGAGCAATCTCTGCCATACCCATAGCTTACTCTGACTTTTCCTTTAACTTATATATTTTGTAGATCTCAAGTGACGGCGTCTCTTCCGTGGATTGACCTCCCAATCTACCAAGATTGGAAGCCAAAGCGTCACATTTTTCCCTTGCCCCTCAACTTTCTCTTCATAATTACTGAGGGGCACAGGGCCCTGGGTGGGGCTTTGGTTTCCCGGGCGTTTCCGCACCCTCCTCAGCCCCCCGCCATGGAGTGGCTTCGGTCACCCAAGCTTTATTGTGGTCGGCGGGGAGGGTTCTGTGGGGGCACTCGGTTATGGCCTTGGAATTGCTCGGGGCCTTGGGGCTGTTCGGCCAGGCAGCTTGGGGAACAACAACAACAACAACAACAACAACCAGGATTGTCTTCTATAATTACACATGGTATGTATAACTTAATATGACTAGTATGTCCATTATGTGGACAGTGTTGATACTTAGTTATGTAGAGCAGATTAACCAGACCACTGAGCTCCACACGGAACTCTCATAGGTCTGGCGTTGATACTTAGTGACTGATAACGAAGACCCTATCACATCTTATGAATTATAGCTGTGGAAGTAAAAATATTACAATAGCAATTTTTCCTAATACATACTGTACAGTAATCAGAAGTCCCCTATCGTTCGCATCTAAATCTCTTCAGATTTGTGTTGCTCTTCTGTAATAATAACAAAATATATATCCCAGTGCAGAATATGTACCAAATGTTGTACAGTAGACTGTTTTTAATGCCTAGTCATATATGCTGGTACTGTATGTCTTCATTTATATGATGTTATTCAAACTTGAGATTAAATGTGTTGTGCAGTGGCAAAAGTTTGGTGCCGAACCATACATAGCATGTATAGCCAACCAATGTATGATGTCTTGTCAGTAAATGCAGTGTTCTGTAGATTTACCCTTCAGTATCATGGTATCTCTTACCATTTTATTCTTGCTACAATTAGATAATTATTTATGTACAGCTTAGGAAGGACTTCTAGCAATCAAAGGGATAAAATATATACTGTATCTATTATCCCTGTGTCCCAGAGATCCTTTCTAATATCTTAATAACATTATCTAATCATAGCCAGAATAAAATTTAAGAGTGCGTCACAATATATGGTACTGAAAGGATTACAGTTTTGAACAGGAGTAGCATCAGCACAGGATATGGTTTAACTTGTATTTACATACCAGTAAATTCTTAATTTGATGAGAATTTTGTAACTTCACCCATAAAATACTATTTCATGCAAAGCTTTTATAGCTATTACCGGTATTTAAAATAAATGAATGAAGATAGAAGTGTATGGACTTGAAATTCTGTAATTATATTATAAAATAATTGCAACTGATGTATTATTTTTAGTGCAGTCACATATAATTGACTCAATTGAATATACTGTATAGTAATAATATTATCCCACCATAGTTGAGTGCAGGAACACTCAGACATCGTAGTGTTTTGTTTGCTATACATAGACATGCTAGTGTTTGGCTAGCTATAATCATTGTTAAAGACTGGATTATTATGAACTTATAACTTAAACTAGAGCTGTCTTCTCTTTCTCTATTTTAGGCAACATTTCAAATGCATTATCAGTTTGATTTGTCTTTTCCTTTTTACCTCTCCGGGTGGACGGTGGCCGGGGGAGTGCTGGAGGGATCTTGGTATTCCCTGGTCTCTGGGTCTTCTGGGTGACCTAGATGTGTGTGAATTTGTGTTTTGTTTTGTGTGTTCATTGTTTTCTGTTGCGTTGTGTTGTCCCTATTCGGGCTGTCTTTAGTCGGCCACCCCCAGAAAAGAAAAAAATTAGGAATGGGCATACATACAGTATATAATACCTGTAGGTGGATTGGATATTTGATACATAAGGTGGTGTAATTTGTTTTCTTCTTGACAAAACCGCTATAACCCATCTAGGTGAAGTTGTCAGCTTAGTGTGTTTTATGTATGAATGTTGAATTTTACTGTACTGTTTGAGTGACTGTGGTTGTGAGTGTTGCTAACTTCCTGGTAACCTGTGTAATTAGCTTCATCTTGCTGATTTGGTGCAATCACTCACTTTAAATGCAACAGTGGTCTACTGCTTCCTTGCACACTTACTTGCTTGGTTCGATCAGCGAGAAAACTGTGTAGCCATTCTCCCAACCACCCACATATGCCATGTTCCCTTAGTTTGTGGAGGAAAATACCATGGTCCACCTTATCGAAGGCTTTGGCAAAATCAAGGTAGATAACTTCTGTATTGATACCATGTTGTACGTCCTTCCAATATACTGTAGTTTCATAGTGACAGAGCAGCTGCGAGAGACATGAATAGGGGATGAGTGGCTGATCTTGTAACCGAATATCTGGGAGAGCTGTGTCCAGATTTGGCCAGTAAATTCCGGGGCATTGTCAGAGTGAATAGCTTGCGGGAGGCCAAAATAGGGGAAGACATGTTGCAACAGGCACTCGGCTACAGTGATTGCAGCATGTTCTTTTGCTGGACAGGTGATTACATACTTGGATTAGGTGTCCACGAATGTGATGAGGTATTTGTATCCTTTCACTCCATCCATGGGTCCCATGATATCTACCGCGAGCAACTGCCATGGTTTTGATGCGATTAATTTACCAGATGGGCCGGGGGTTCTTGTGTTGTCTTTCCCCAGGGCACAGGCACGGCAGGCTTCTGTGATAGCTTTGGCGGTGACGTGTAGTCTTGGGGTCCAGTAAACGTCTTGAAAGGTGGCAAGTAGTTTCTTCTGTCCCAGATGTATGCCATTATGGGAATATAAGGATTCCATGATGGTTAGGGCGGTAGTGGGGCTTAAAACGATCTTGCCTTCTATGGTATATAAGGTGTCACCTCTCCTAGTTAAATCATCAAAAATCCTGTTAGGTAACCAGGTTGGTTTGGTGTTGGACTGGAAAGATTGCAGAAGAGTGTGTTGTGAGTCGTCTCTTGGAAGTTGATGTTAATAGCTCGTATGGTGTCGTTCTTCTGGGCTGGTTGGATAGGTAGTCTGGAAAGAGCATCAGCGTTGGTGTGCAATTTTCCTGGGTGGTACGCAATTTCAAAATTGAACTCCTCTAGGGATTCTCGCCATCTGACCATGAGGGCGTTTTTAGTATCTGATTTGCGGAGCCATTGTAGAGCTTGGTGGCCTGTGATTATGGTGACTTTGACTCCGGCTAGATAATATCTAGCCGGAGTCAAAGTCACCATAATCACAGGCCACCAAGCTCTACAATGGCTCCGCAAATCAGATACTAAAAACGCCCTCATGGTCAGATGGCGAGAATCCCTAGAGGAGTTCAATTTTGAAATTGCGTACCGCCCAGGAAAATTGCACACTAACGCTGATGCTCTTTCCAGACTACAAAGGAGTACAAAGGAAATCAAGCAACAACATATCTAGTGACCCTTCTAGGCTGCTTGTCCTCCAAAACACTGAGGATCAAGTGTCCAAACAGTGGTTTAGAGTGGGTAAGGGAACATTGGAAAAGGAACTACTGCCCAGCCACTAACGTGGCAGGACTAGGAAGTTAGTAGGGGACATATGGGTTAGTAACTGAGGGGAGGATAAAATAAAGTTATTCATTTACAAACGCAGTCAGTCGCGGGTTTGATGCGAGATATTTGTCTAGGCGGAATTTAAATGAATCAACGGTGCTGCAGTCTATAACGTCTCGGGGAAGCCCATTCCACAAGTTGACAACTCGATTGAAGAAGAAATTCTTAGATTCGTGTGAGTTAAAAGATTTACCAATAATTTTGCAACCGTTTCCCCGCGTGTAATTAGATTGGTCGATAGTGAAGTACTTACTACAGTTCATATTGTCGATGCCTTTGATGATTTTGAACACTTGAATTAAGTCACCTCTTAATCTGCGCTGGGTTAAAGGAAATAGATTTAATTCTCTAAGACGCTCTTCGTATGGTTTGTTCTTTAGGCTAGGTATCATTTTGGTAACTCTACGTTGAACTCGTTCTAGCTTGTTTATGTCATTTTGGTAATAAGGGCACCAGCATTGAACGCAGTATTCCAGAAGAGGGCGGACTAAGGAATTGTAAAGGGTTAGGATTACGTCTTTGGATTTATGCTCAAATGATCTGCCTATAAAGCCAATTATTTTGTTTGCCTTCTTAACAACTTCTGAATATTGTTGACTCGGTTTTAGGTTACTCGATATTGTTACTCCCAGATCGGTTTCTCTGTTTACATTCTTAAGCTGAGTGCCATTCATCGAATAGTTTGCTTTCTCATTTAGGTATCCGATATGTACTACTTTACATTTATCCGCATTGAAACTCATTTGCCAAATTTGGGCCCAATGTGACAATTTATCTAGATTGTGTTGCATATCGTCAACTTGATCTTTTGCAATTTTTGTATCGTCGGCAAATTTTGAGATTGTACAGGTGAGACCCTCATCTATGTCGTTGATGTAAATTAGAAAGAGAATTGGTCCTAGTACCGATCCCTGGGGTACCCCGCTACTTACATTGGTCCATTTAGATGCCTTACCGTTTATGACTACTCTTTGCTTTCTGTCGCTGAGCCAATTTTCTATCCATTTCAACACACCGTCTTGTATTCCATGCGCTTTTAGTTTTAGCAGTAAACGTTTGTGGGGAACTTTGTCAAAGGCCTTTTGAAAATCAAGGTATATAATATCTACAGCTTTACTCTCATCGTAGGGGTTGAGGATATCGTGGAAGAAGTCTAAGAGGTTTGTTAAACAGGAACGTTTTTTACGAAAGCCGTGTTGAGTATCTTTAAGTATGTTATTTTCCTCTAAGTGATTTACGAGTCTGTCTCTTACAGTATGACCGTTTCTAGCATTTTACATACAACTGAGGTTAAGCTAATTGGACGATAGTTACTGGGTAGGGATTTGCTGCCTTTTTTGAATATCGGTGTTACGTTGGCTATCTTCCACTGATCAGGCATAGTTCCAGACTGCAAGGATTTATTGAATAGTAATGTCAGTGGTTTGGAGAGCTCATCCTTAGCTTCCTTTAGAACTCTAGGCGAGATTGTATCAGGTCCAGGCGTTTTATTTACCTTGAGTTTATCTAAACAATTCAATACTTCTCTCTCTGTAACGGTGATATTGCTTAGAACATCTGAATTATCAATCTGAATCGGCGATGGTGTAGGGATATCACTGAGGTCTTCTGTTGTAAAAACTGATGCAAAGAAGGTATTGAGGGCATTACTCATTTGTACTTCGTCTTTGGTGTATTCTCCATTTTCATCGACTAACGGTCCAACAGTTGAAGTAACTACTTTTTTCTTTCTGATATAACTATAGAATTCTTTCGGGTTTGTTTTACTTTGATTCTCAATATGTAACTCAAGGGTCTTTTTACTTTGCTTAATTAACTTTTTGGCTTTGCGTCGTAGCTCTACAAATTTCACCCGTTCTTCGTCATTTTGTGAGGATTTTAATCTATCATTAGCAAATTCTTTTAGCAAGCAGGCAGTTTGAAATATCTTTATTCCACCATTTGGGCTTATTATTATGGCCTGGACGCCGTATTTTCGATGGTATGCAGTCTTGCACTGCTTTTAGGTAAGTGGTTTCGAATAACTTCCAAGATGTATTTATGTCGTTATTGTTAATTAAAAAGCTCGTGTCAGTTTCTTTAAACATAGCTCTAAGTTTATGAAAGTTTGCTTTCTTGAAATTAGGGACTTTTTTTATGCTACTATTTGGTTCGTTACTAGTAAAGTTTAAAGTGAAAGTTATCGTACGATGGTCGCTGTTACTGAATTCATCACCAACATTCAAATTCTCTATTAATTCTTCTTTTGTTGCAAGTACAATGTCAAGAACGTTATTACCACGGGTCGGTGTTCGAACAAATTGATAAAGCGAACTCTCTTGCAAGTTCGTATACAAGTCATGTCCGGAGTGTGAAGTAAGAGTATCGCCCCACTTGGTCACAGGTAAATTAAAGTCGCCAAAAAATACGGTATCTTGTGAGTTACTCACATCTGCAATTTGTTCATAAATTTCTCGGTCAGTTTGCACTGATTGAGCTGGAGGTCTGTATATTAATGCAAGTATTATTTTTGTGCCTTTATTATTCTTTATTAGCACAAAAGATGTGTCGACGTTCACAATTTGAGGTTTTGACAAGAGGGTCGGGTTAAGACTTTCTTTGATATAAAATAAAACGCCACCTCCATTTTTATTAATCGGCTTTTCTCAAACATTACATAACCGGGAAGTGAATACTCTGCTAAAAAGTCTCTATCTACTGTATTGAGCCAAGATTCTGTTATACCAATCACATCATAATTTTCAGTAAACACTAGTTCCTCTAAATCTGAAAATTTATTGCGTATGCTACGAGCGTTTGCATAGAAAACCTTTAAAGTTGCGGTTTTAGAACTCACAGAACGTTCTTTAATCAAATTTTTGGTTCTGATCGGATCTACATTTACATTCATGGCTGACATCGGTCCTCGGTCGTTATCCCTGGCGGTTTTGAATTTGGGTCGTGTTGGTGGAGCTTTATCCAAATTCGCGGTTCTTGACAGATTAGCATTTAATTCCTTCGCAGGTTGCCGCCCTCGCTGTCTTCGGTCCTCCTTCCTGGTTGTCCTGTGCTGAGTCGATTTCTTCTCCGAAAATCCTTCACCGCATCGTTGAGAAGACGCCCAAAACGTGCTGCTCCCACCTGGTTCAGATGAACTCCATCGTCCGAAAACAAATAGTCATCGTAGTAGAAATTGTCCCAGGTGTCGACGAATCCCACGTTTTCCTTCCTGCAGAGGTTTGCCAGACAACGATTTGTGCTGGTGGCTATGTTGTAAAATCGGCTCTCTACACCAAGCCGGGGGACGATTCCTGAGACGATGATCCTTGATGACTTCTCCTTAAACGACTTGATCAGCTGCTGGTACTTTAGGTACTACCTATCCAACCAGCCCAGAAGAACGACACCATACGAGCTATTAACATCTATTAACAATGACGAGCTATTAACAATGCTTAGGAATTATCTGTGCACTCCAACACTTCAAAGCATATTATGCTTTGAAGTGTTGGAGTGCACAGATAATTCCTAAGCATTCCCTCTTGGTGACAGGGTAATTGATTTCAGCAGGATTCAAGGTGCGACTGGCACAAGCAATTATGTGTTCCCTGCCTTCTCTGGTTTGCTCTATAACTGCCCCTATTCCGAACTGTGAGACGTCTGTGTAGAGTCGGAAAGGTTTCGTGTAGTCTGGAAAAGAAACGACTGGAGCTGCAACGGGGAGGTCCTTCAAGGTGTGGAAAGCTTGTAGTCGTTAATTACAAAATGGCATTGGAAGTTTGTCAGTGATTAATGTATTTTGGCTTTGGTATTTAGACGAAGCTACGGAGTTCATTGTCAAGGACTGAAAACAGCTTGCTTTTGAACTGTGAAAGGAACTGGGCTTCAACTGCATCAGAGGGGAGGGCATTCTAGTGCCTACCCACACTCCACGAGAAGGATCTTTTGCGCACTTTTGTGTTCACCTATTTTTCCTATTTTTATTTTTATTTGTTTTTCTATTCTTTTTTTTTGGGGGGGGTGGCCGACTCAAGACAGAGCCCGAATAGGGACAACATAACAGAAAACAATGAACACACAAAAACAAAACACAAACTCGCACACATCTAGGTCACCCAGGAGAAGACCCAGAGACCAGGGTCACCAAGGTCCGTCCAGCACTCCCAAGGCCCCCGACCACCCGGAGAGGTTTCGATCTCAGCAGGCAGACATGCAGCGAAGCCGAAACTACAAGCCCGCCCACCACACTTCCAGGCGCACCCTTCATATAAACCGTCTCCCCGGGCCAGGCGCCTGATGGACTATTATCTAGTCCAACTTATGCCCGACCACTTCTCTCAAATTACCAAGTGTTCACTCATCTATTCACAAGCATTCTCCATTCATTCCTGTTTATTACCACTTCCCTTGTCTGATCTATAGTCATTCCTCTATCATCCAAAACTTGTCTTACACAGTCTCTCCATCTCAATGGGGGTCTTCGTGCCCCTCTATCTCCCCTAGCTTGTATCTGACTCTCATATTCTCTTTGTAAGCCTTTCATTTTCCATTCGTTCAACCTGACCATACCAGCTCAGTATCCTTCTGTCCATTCTGGCCAACAAATGTTCCTGCTGCCCCACTCTCCTACGTATCTCTTCATTCCTCAATCTGTCCCTACGAGTAACTCCACACATACTCCTCAAGCAGTTCATCTCCATCACATCCAGCTTTCTTCTCTCCTTTTCCTTCAGAGCCCATGTCTCAGCCCCATACATCACTATTGGCACAACAATTCCTTGATAGGCTACATTGCACTTTTAACTTTCATTCCGAGATTTCTCACTTTCCACATACTTCCCATTGCTCTGAAAACCTTCCTTCCTTCCCACACTCTCTGTTTTACCTCCATTTCCAATCCATTTCCAATCCATTTCCATACCTCCACTCCTGCTTATCGTTCCTCCAAGATATTTAAAACTACATAACAGTAACCAAACTGGGATGGATACTGAACTGGTCTTCTCATAAAATCCCAAGCGGTTGTAGGAATAGGTTTGTACACCATACCCGAAAGAGGAGTTATGGAGCTCCGATCTTCCTTTCAACCATCTTGACAATTTTACCAACACACTTAACCTCTTAACTGCGCAGCTATGGTATTTAAATGTTCCCGCGGTGCGAAGGTATTCCGATTCATTCCTCACTAAAATCGTTAATTTACCATATATATAATTAATACTTATCCAAATGCGCCTATGTTACTTTTAATATGAACATATGAACATGGGAAAGCAATAAAACAATTGGTAACAGCAATTGGCTGGTGAAAATTGTATATTTAAGCCTCGCGGTCGTAATCTGGCCTTGAGCAGTGAGAGATTTACACCCTCACTCTCGTGTGTCGCATGGGACTGAGAGACCAGGGGAGCTTTCAGACTGGCTTGGAGGTCGGAGTTACACTCCTCCACCCTCCTCCCTCTCTCCCACCCGTTCTCCCACGAAAATACTTGATAATTATCGAGAATAATAGAGAAAATACCTGATAATTGAGGAGGAGGAAAGGAGGGTTGGGACACATGTGTAGGAGTGGTAGCAAGTAATGGAGGGAAAGTAAGTCACCTAAACACAAATTTTTATTTTTTGAGTGCCACTGCGGTGTTTTAAATGTTTATTTTTAGGCCTAGGATCCTAAGAGTCATCCCGCAGCCGCCCAGTAGGACCTCTTAACCCTTTCACGTTTTTATGATGCAGAGGTTGCCAGATTAGCAATAATAAATAGAGTTCTCTCACTCTTATTGTTATGCCCTGTTTTTCTACAGGTTTAACTTGGGTAATGTGAGTTCTAAATTGACTGGGTATATAAGGCTGCATGCACAATACAAGATATGAGGAATAGAGAACACAAAGAAACACATGGTAGCAAGTTACATGATCACGTTTATTGATATACCACTGCAGAATACTTGTGTAAGACAATATAATAGAATTGAACAACACTAGCATAAGTGGATCTGGATGGAGCCTAGTCTCCCACTTCCAACGTTCAGGTATTAATCTTCTGATCACTGGCTTTGATTTCACAGGTTTATATACCGAAGACCATCAATGTTACTTATAGATTCATATTCACTGTTAGATTTATTACTGGTAGCTCTGGTGCACAAGTAGTAGTTCACAGACTAGATTAGACACGCATTTTTAGAGCACGGGAATTCTAGTAACCTCAGGGGGTACTGATCTAAGTTTTATATCCTTGTCTCAGAAATACATAGAACGCAAATCAGTGGGCGAACGTTAGATATCACTAGAGTTTTAATATCTGAATAAGGTAATTACGAGAGTCAAGGTCGCCTGTTAATTAAAGAGCACTGATCGCTTAGTACGTCCCAAATGGAATGGTTAAGTATGAATTACACTGGGCAAGGTCTTAGCCACTTCGTAGAAATATTAATTAGTGAATCTAAAACAGCACAGTAATATGTAGTACTGCTAAAGGGAATCTTGGGTAGTATCTGATGGGTCTGGTCCTGGTTATCTTGCGTCCATGATGTTGGGGGCTAACGACTGGTTCCGCGGCCGTCCAGGGGGGCCATATGTGTGAAGTTCTTCAATACGTGGGCAGGTCCTTCTATCCAAATCTGCCACGGAGTCTGCCGGTTCTGGGATCTCACTCCGGAACAACACAAGGGCAGAGCTAGAAATTAACTGCAGGGTAGTGACCCCTGGTTGGTGTCTAGCTTTCAACTGATTTGACTGGGGGCGGGAGTTAGATTTATAGGCTCGGTTCTGGACCCTGTAGACAGTAGGGATCTCGAGTCTTATGGACTTAATTGAGCTCTCAATAGATATGGGGACTAGGTAAGATGGTAATTACTGTTGTGGCACAGGGCGATAGGAAGCCTTTATATTTTCATATAACTGAGCCTTAGTAAGAGGTACTATTTTGGCTATACTGGACGTATTTAGGGGAGAGAGACTGGATCTACTTTGCGAGGAGGATGGGGACAGCTGTGATAGGAGCGTCTCTCTAGATTGTTCAATCTTCATTCTATGGTATAGCTGAGGTGCTAATTTAGTGATCAGAGCATGCAAGAAAGGTAAATGGTTTATTGTGAGTTAATAGAGGTTAGTAAAGGTGTTAGTCATTCATGGTTAGTTCATTGATACGAAGAATTCCTGTGCTACCTGGCAATGACTCGAAAGTCAAAACAGGGGCCAGGTATACCTCCGCGGGGGTGGGGGTCTCCCTCCTCGGGTGGGCAAAAAGGGGGAGCGGGGCGCCCTCTCTCTGATATAGTCGTCCGGCGGCTGTGGCTAGGGGCTTGCCATATCACCAGTGTTTGTAATAACCCTCTGTGTATGAGACAGATGTGAGTGTCTTTAATACCAAAACCGAAGGTGCCTTAGCTAGCTGGTTTTACTCGGCTGGTTGTTAATTGTAGGGTTTGCTGGATATGGTGGAGACTGGGTTGCTAACTCTGCCACATTTATCTGGAAGTATGGCAATAGAAGTTAGTTACTGGCGGGGCGGCTAGCCTCGCACCGACGACCATTGGGTGCAGGGTTGTGAATGTGTTGTAAGAGAATAGATGGCATGCAAGGGGCTAGTAAAGTTCTAATGTTGTTCTGGCCTACTAAGTGAAGGTAGGCTGGATAGGAGTATATATATAAAAGGTTGGAGAGCGTTAGTAACGGACAATTCAAGGATCTTCAAGAGGTATGAGAGAGAGGCTAGGTCGGACAAGAGTCGAGAAGCGCGGGCGTCTTAATGAGAGGGGGGGGGGGGGGAGTTCAAGGGCTACAGGGAAATTTTGCCCCTAAGGTCCCTGGGCGTGGGGGTGGCATTAGGCTACAATTGATATGGAAGTTTGAAAAGGCAGTAGAATACGTTAGCCAAATGCTACCGGGGAATGCAACTATGGGGTGGTATATGAGTCTGGAAAAGATAGAGTTATGTGATCAGTCAGAGGGTTATGGATACTATTAGTTGGCCCTGGGAACTGCGTTTTCTATTAAATATAAAATACCACCCACAGCGGCAGTTCGTAGGGGTACTTAGTTATTGTTTCGGGGTACTTATGACAGATACTGGTAACCAGGTTATCTTATACAATCTCTGGTTGGGGTAAGAGGTGTAAGACACGAAATAAATTGGCGTAGTGTGGGCTGTGGATACGAAGGAGGCAAGGGGAAGACGTATGACAATTGTGGAAAGTAAATGGAAAAAGGTGAACACAATGGCGGAGAAAAATACTTAACCTAAGGATTGCATACATAGATTTATGGGGCGATGGGTCTTCAGAAGCTTAGTCTGGCAAGACAAGATGTTAGGGAATGTTAATATTAATACTTAGTTACTAGAGGAGCAATGCAAGGGGCGACTGGGCACGGGTTACATATATCTATACTCGTCATGGAAAATGATATACGAGGTCTAGGGACAGCGTGGGTGTTTTTAACTTCTAAGATATATAACATCTACTTCTCGGATGCAAGAACATACATAGATATAATTATGGCTGTCTGATGTGTTGGCATTGGCTCAACGTCGGGACAGGCATGGGTGTTTTTAATATGAATGTATATTCCTGTTCATCATCTTTGTAGTTAGGAGTGTAGGACACAAGGGGGTTAGTGTACGTGAGGTGTGGAAAATGGTCAGTTTTAGAAAAGGTAAATGGGTGTGTCCTGGAGCTGTTTAGCCCTGCGGGCTTGGTCCTGGCTGAAATGGCTGGCTCGGTCAGCTGGTCCTTTCGTTCTGTGGACCTTTCCTTTGGTGTTTCTGTGTGGTGTTCGTTCATGGCTTCTGTGGTGGGCTTCTCGTTCTGGGGCATTTTACTTCCCTCTCCTTCATTATAGGCTCGTCCTCGAGCCTCAAGGGTGAAGTAAAAAGAAGCATAGTCAGAAAAGTGTAGGTTAACAAGAAAAGTAGTATGACTAAGGGAAAAAAATAATATATACAGTATATGGAAAACATGTAAATTTAAGAAAGGACAGATACTTAAGAACACAAGAAATTAAGAAGAGGTAAAGTGTTTAACAATGTATAAAGCAAATTTAAAAGATAGTCAGAAAAGTGTAGGTAACAAGAAAAGTATGACTAAGGAAAAAAAATATAGTATATACAGTATATGGAAAACATGTAAATTTAAGAAAGGGCAGATAATTAAGAACACAGGAAATTAAGAAGAGGTAAAGTGTTTAACAATGTATAAAGCAAATTTAAAAGATAGTCAGAAAAGTGTAGGTAACAAGAAAAGTAGTATGACTAAGGAAAAAAATAATATATACAGTATATGGAAAACATGTAAATTTATAGAATCATGCCCAATCGCTTAGGAATTGAAAACATTCGAAACAATTTAGTACAATAATATCCTCATCATCATCAGGGGGGGGGGGGTATTTAGGGTCGCCGTTAGTCTGGGTGACGGTCTGGTAATAGGGGGTGGTGGTTCACTTTCACTTTGGAAGGGCGGGGTGGATATACCGTTAGTTCTTGTCGTTAGGAATGTGGGTCTGGGGGCGAGCTGGCCCGGGGCCAGTTTTGGAGGGGGGTCTAAGTGGTTTCGGTCGGGGGTAGTGATAGGGGGGTTTTAAAGATGAAACGGGCAGGTCGAGTCGGGGTTGTTGTTGCGGAAGAGGTTGGTGCTGGGGAGGGGTTGAATTGTGTAGAGAGTTGTGGTCGTGAGTGGGGTTTGGGGAAGGGTGAGTAAGGCTGAAGGTTGAGAGTTTACTATGATCGGGTGGTTTGGAGGTTTGTGTGTGGGGATTTGATAGGGAGATGGTGGGGGGGGGTCTGGGCAGGCAGGGTTGTGGTTTGAGAGGGGTTGAATTTAGACTGATTTTATTTCCGGGAGAGACATGGATGGGATTTAGAAGAGTGGTTGAAGTTGAGAGGTTGATTATGTTGTTTGGGGCGAGAGAGAGAGTATTTTGGGGTTTAGCCAAGGTGGAAAAAGTTTTGTGGTTGGATTGGGATGGGAGTGGTATTTCGTCGAGCGGGATCTTTGGGGGGGGAATTTGGGGCGGGTGGGGTAACGGTGAAGAGGGAGAGGTTGAAAGTTTAGCTGGGCTCATGATGGTGGGGGACCGACTGGTGAGCAGGTGTTCGGTACGCATGAGGGGGGGGAAATCACTTTGGTGGGGGTCACGCGTGAGGGGGGGATTAACGGCGCGTGTGGGAGGATCCGAGTGGTGGGGTGTGTCGGTGGCAGTGACGGTTTGCTTAGAGGTTATCTGGGGTTGGTGGGTTTGTCTGTCATGAGGGGGTGAGTCAAGTGTGGGGTTTTGAAGTTTATTAGGGGTGTGAATTGTGGGGGGTGGAAGGGAGCTACTGACGGAAAACTGTCACAAGGGAGATTTTGTTGGTGGGGGAATAGCTGAGTATTTCTGGGGGAAGGGGGGGAACATAGTTGGGTCCTTAGGTCGTCACGCGTGAGGGGAGGATTAACGGCGCGTGTGGGAGGGTCAGGGTGGTGAGAGGTGAGCGAGTTAGGAAACGGGATTTGTTGGGGGGACTGCGGCGGGTTGGTGGGGGAAGAGTTAGGTGTAGAACAGGGGTTATTGGTAGAGGACTGATCTATTGATTTGGGGTTGTTAACAGGACGAATTTTAGGAATCTTCTTGGTGGCAGTCACGGTCTGGTTAGCGGTTATCTGGGGTTGGTGGGTTTGTTTGACATTAACAGGACGAGTTTGGGGAATTTTCTTGGTGGCAGTCTCGGTCTGGTTAGAGGTTATCTGGGACTGGTGAGTTTGTTTGACATGAGAGGGCGAGTCAAGTGTGGGGTTTCGAAGTTTTCTAGGGGTGTGAATTGTGTGGGGGTGGAAGGGGGCTACTGACTGAAAACTGTCACAAGCTACCGACGGAAAACTGTCACAAGGGAAATTTTGTTGGTGGGGGGATAGCTGAACATTTCTGGGGTCATGGGGAAAATATGTTGTGGTAGGCCTACATAGGTAGGCATAGCTAGAATACGGGCTTGTTGGGGGGGCTGCGGAGGGTTGGTGGGGGGAGAGTTAGGTGTAGAACAGGGGTTATTGGTAGAGGACTGATGTATTGATTTGGGGTTGTTAATAGGACGAATTTTGGGAATTTTCTTGGTGGCAGTCACGGTCTGGTTAGAGGTTCTCTGGGACTGGTGAGTTTGTTTGACATGAGAGGGCGAGTCAAGTGTGGGGTTTCGAAGTTTTCTAGGGGTGTGAATTGTGTGGGGGTGGAAGGGAGCTACTGACTGAAAACTGTCACAAGCTACCGACGGAAAACTGTCACAAGGGAAATTTTGTTGGTGGGGGGATAGCTGAACATTTCTGGGGTCATGGGGAAAATATGTTGTGGTAGGCCTACATAGGTAGGCATAGCTAGAATACGGGGCTTGTTGGGGGGGCTGCGGAGGGTTGGTGGGGAAGAGTTCACTGGGGTTGGACTTTCACCGGAAGTCATTTTGGAAGGGTGCACGGAGTCTTGGATAGGGGCTAAAAGGTTGGATAGGGGATTCATCAAACTGCGTAGGCATTCTTCTCTGATGGCGAGCATATGTTCTTCGAATAAGCCATACGGGTCGAGATGGGCGGTGATGTGGGGTGGGAGGATGTTTAAAAATGCGGTGAATAAGAGTTCATTTTGTTGGTCGTAATCTTCATAGCTATACGTGGTCCTCACGTATCTGTAGAGTTGTATGAGGGTCACATTTATATCCCCTTCATACTTGATCTCGTCGACTTTTATTATTTTGGGGGCGACGGGGGAACCCAAAAGTGGATCTAAAGTCCGGATCACGAAGGATCGAAACTGGTTCCAGGTACTCTCTGGCGTATTCTGTGTCACCATTTGGTGAATAAATTCTTTAAAGGTAGGCTTATCAACAAGTTGGGAAACGGCTTCTCCCAACTGTACAATATGCAAAATTGCCATGGCGATTTTTTCGCGGTCATTATGAAGTACCACATCGTACACTGGTTTTATTATGTCTAAGTAACTGGTGATATCATATGTGTTTACATCATACTTGGGAATGTGTGCGAGTGGCTGAAGATTTCGCGATGTTGCCATGCTTCTACTGTTCCAAACTTGCAGTGTAATGCAACCTTTTATCCGAATCAAGAACCACCGCTGCCGCCAATGTTATGCCCTGTTTTTCTACAGGTTTAACTTGGGTAATGTGAGTTCTAAATTGACTGGGTATATAAGGCTGCATGCACAATACAAGATATGAGGAATAGAGAACACAAAGAAACACATGGTAGCGAGTTACATGATCACGTTTATTGATATACCACTGCAGAATACTTGTGTAAGACAATATAATAGAATTGAACAACACTAGCATAAGTGGATCTGGATGGAGCCTAGTCTCCCACTTCCAACGTTCAGGTATTAATCTTCTGATCACTGGCTTTGATTTCACAGGTTTATATACCGAAGACCATCAATGTTACTTATAGATTCATATTCACTGTTAGATTTATTACTGGTAGCTCTGGTGCACAAGTAGTAGTTCACAGACTAGATTAGACACGCATTTTTAGAGCACGGGAATTCTAGTAACCTCAGGGGGTACTGATCTAAGTTTTATATCCTTGCCTCAGAAATACATAGAACGCAAATCAGTGGGCGAACGTTAGATATCACTAGAGTTTTAATATCTGAATAAGGTAATTACGAGAGTCAAGGTCGCCTGTTAATTAAAGAGCACTGATCGCTTAGTACGTCCCAAATGGAATGGTTAAGTATGAATTACACTGGGCAAGATCTTAGCCACTTCGTAGAAATATTAATTAGTGAATCTAAAACAGCACAGTAATATGTAGTACTGCTAAAGGGAATCTTGGGTAGTATCTGATGGGTCTGGTCCTGGTTATCTTGCGTCCATGATGTTGGGGGCTAACGACTGGTTCCGCGGCCGTCCAGGGGGGCCATATGTGTGAAGTTCTTCAATACGTGGGCAGGTCCTTCTATCCAAATCTGCCACGGAGTCTGCCGGTTCTGGGATCTCACTCCGGAACAACACAAGGGCAGAGCTAGAAATTAACTGCAGGGTAGTGACCCCTGGTTGGTTTCTAGCTTTCAACTGATTTGACTGGGGGCGGGAGTTAGATTTATAGGCTCGGTTCTGGACCCTGTAGACAGTAGGGATCTCGAGTCTTATGGACTTAATTGAGCTCTCAATAGATATGGGGACTAGGTAAGATGGTAATTACTGTTGTGGCACAGGGCGATAGGAAGCCTTTATATTTTCATATAACTGAGCCTTAGTAAGAGGTACTATTTTGGCTATACTGGACGTATTTAGGGGAGAGAGACTGGATCTACTTTGCGAGGAGGATGGGGACAGCTGTGATAGGAGCGTCTCTCTAGATTGTTCAATCTTCATTCTATGGTATAGCTGAGGTGCTAATTTAGTGATCAGAGCATGCAAGAAAGGTAAATGGTTTATTGTGAGTTAATAGAGGTTAGTAAAGGTGTTAGTCATTCATGGTTAGTTCATTGATACGAAGAATTCCTGTGCTACCTGGCAATGACTCGAAAGTCAAAACAGGGGCCAGGTATACCTCCGCGGGGGTGGGGGTCTCCCTCCTCGGGTGGGCAAAAAGGGGGAGCGGGGCGCCCTCTCTCTGATATAGTCGTCCGGCGGCTGTGGCTAGGGGCTTGCCATATCACCAGTGTTTGTAATAACCCTCTGTGTATGAGACAGATGTGAGTGTCTTTAATACCAAAACCGAAGGTGCCTTAGCTAGCTGGTTTTACTCGGCTGGTTGTTAATTGTAGGGTTTGCTGGATATGGTGGAGACTGGGTTGCTAACTCTGCCACATTTATCTGGAAGTATGGCAATAGAAGTTAGTTACTGGCGGGGCGGCTAGCCTCGCACCGACGACCATTGGGTGCAGGGTTGTGAATGTGTTGTAAGAGAATAGATGGCATGCAAGGGGCTAGTAAAGTTCTAATGTTGTTCTGGCCTACTAAGTGAAGGTAGGCTGGATAGGAGTATATATATAAAAGGTTGGAGAGCGTTAGTAACGGACAATTCAAGGATCTTCAAGAGGTATGAGAGAGAGGCTAGGTCGGACAAGAGTCGAGAAGCGCGGGTGTCTTAATGAGAGGGGGGGGGGGGGGGAGTTCAAGGGCTACAGGGAAATTTTGCCCCTAAGGTCCCTGGGCGTGGGGGTGGCATTAGGCTACAATTGATATGGAAGTTTGAAAAGGCAGTAGAATACGTTAGCCAAATGCTACCGGGGAATGCAACTATGGGGTGGTATATGAGTCTGGAAAAGATAGAGTTATGTGATCAGTCAGAGGGTTATGGATACTATTAGTTGGCCCTGGGAACTGCGTTTTCTATTAAATATAAAATACCACCCACAGCGGCAGTTCGTAGGGGTACTTAGTTATTGTTTCGGGGTACTTATGACAGATACTGGTAACCAGGTTATCTTATACAATCTCTGGTTGGGGTAAGAGGTGTAAGACACGAAATAAATTGGCGTAGTGTGGGCTGTGGATACGAAGGAGGCAAGGGGAAGACGTATGACAATTGTGGAAAGTAAATGGAAAAAGGTGAACACAATGGCGGAGAAAAATACTTAACCTAAGGATTGCATACATAGATTTATGGGGCGATGGGTCTTCAGAAGCTTAGTCTGGCAAGACAAGATGTTAGGGAATGTTAATATTAATACTTAGTTACTAGAGGAGCAATGCAAGGGGCGACTGGGCACGGGTTACATATATCTATACTCGTCATGGAAAATGATATACGAGGTCTAGGGAAAGCGTGGGTGTTTTAACTTCTAAGATATATAACATCTACTTCTCGGATGCAAGAACATACATAGATATAATTATGGCTGTCTGATGTGTTGGCATTGGCTCAACGTCGGGACAGGCATGGGTGTTTTTAATATGAATGTATATTCCTGTTCATCATCTTTGTAGTTAGGAGTGTAGGACACAAGGGGGTTAGTGTACGTGAGGTGTGGAAAATGGTCAGTTTTAGAAAAGGTAAATGGGTGTGTCCTGGAGCTGTTTAGCCCTGCGGGCTTGGTCCTGGCTGAAATGGCTGGCTCGGTCAGCTGGTCCTTTCGTTCTGTGGACCTTTCCTTTGGTGTTTCTGTGTGGTGTTCGTTCATGGCTTCTGTGGTGGGCTTCTCGTTCTGGGGCATTTTACTTATAATTACCTCTCCAGAATTAGTTTTCTGCCCACAGCTAACTCAAAGACAACTGCAGAGGTTGAAGTAACTAAACTAAAGGTTTCTAAATACCCCTGATGGTAACAAAGGCTTTAAAGTATTCCTAATAGGCTCAAAATTGTGTCAAGAACGTGAGAGGGTTAAGAGTCTTCCCATAGCTGCCGGGTTAAACTTAGTTTGATGTGAAAATAGCCTCCCGAAAATTTGCCCTGGGCTGGAGTTGAACCCAGGTAAATCATAAACGATCTTCTCAACTGTACATCCAGTCCCATCTACTCATATGCAGACGACTCTACCTTACACCACTCAATTAGTTTTCCAGAACGCCCCAACCAGCAGTCCCTCAAAAGCAAATGTAATGAAGCCATAAAACACTTATCTTCTGATCTAGCTAGGCCTACTATTTCAAATTGGGGTAGAGAAAACCTTGTTGCATTTAATGCTTCCAAGACTCAATTTATCCATCTTACTACCCATCAGGTGTAGGAATAGGTTTTTACACCATACCCGAAAGAGGATTTATGGAGCTCCGATCTTACTCTCAACCATCTGAACAATTTTACCAACACACCTAAACTTCGTTAGATGCGGGAATAGCCTCCCGAAAATATCAAGCCCTGGCGGGGGCTTGAACTCGGGACCCTTGGGTTGTGAGGCAAACACTTTACCAGTTAGACCAATAGAAATATTCCACTTGGCCTGGTCGGCTCAAGGTATTTCCGCATCCGGTTCTGTTTAGGCTAACCTATTTTCACTGACTTTACACTACTTCACCGTCCGGGAAGCGAAGGCTCCGAACAGAGAGGAACGAACAGCGAGGAACAAGCCTGAGCCGAAACGACTGTGAGTCCGTCAGAGAGACGAACGGGAATGGTGAGTCAACTTCACAGAGCGGCGCACACACAAGGCACCTTGTGCTACACAGGCACACTAATGGCCCAGTTGGCAACTCGCTTGAGCGGCCGGCAACTCCACAACCCAAACCAAGCGAGTCTTGCATACACTCCCTGTCTATCTTACCCCCTTTCTTGTCCTGTAGGAATAGGTTTTTACACCATACCCGAAAGAGGATTTATGGAGCTCCGATCTTACTCTCAACCATCTGAACAATTTTACCAACACACCTAAACTTCATTAGATGCGGGAATAGCCTCCCGAAAATATCAAGCCCTGGCGGGTGCTTGAACTCGGGACCCTTGGGTTGTGAGGCAAACACTTTACCAGTTAGACCAATAGAGATATCCCACTTGGCCTGGTCGGCTCAAGGTATTTCCGCATCCGGTTCTGTTTAGGCTAACCTATTTTCACTGACTTTACACTACTTCACCGTCCGGGAAGCGAAGGCTCCGAACAGAGAGGAACAAGCCTGAGCCGAAACGACCGTGAGTCCGTCAGAGAGACGAACAGGAATGGTGAGTCAACTTCACAGAGTGACGCACACACAATTAGGCACCTTGTGCTACACAGGCACACTAACGGCCCAGTTGGCAACTCGCTTGAGCGGCCAGCAACTCCACAACCCAACCCAAGCGAGTCTCGCATACACTCCCTGTTCTATCCTACCCCCTTTCTTGTCCTGTAGGAATAGGTTTTTACACCATACCTGAAAGAGGATTTATGGAACTCCGATCTTACTCTCAATTCCATCTGAACAATTTTACCAACACACTTAAACTTTGTTAGATGCGGGAATAGCCTCCCGAAAATATCAAGCCCTGGCGGGGGCTTGAACTCGGGACCCTTGGGTTGTGAGGCAAACACTTTACCAGTTAAACCAATAGAGATATCCCACTTGGCCTTGTCGGTTCAAGGTATTTCCGCATCCGGTTCTGTTTAGGATAACTGTTATGCCCTGTTTTTCTACAGGTTTAACTTGGGTAATGTGAGTTCTAAATTGACTGGGTATATAAGGCTGCATGCACAATACAAGATATGAGGAATAGAGAACACAAAGAAACACATGGTAGCAAGTTACATGATCACGTTTATTGATATACCACTGCAGAATACTTGTGTAAGACAATATAATAGAATTGAACAACACTAGCATAAGTGGATTTGGATGGAGCCTAGTCTCCCACTTCCAACGTTCAGGTATTAATCTTCTGATCACTGGCTTTGATTTCACAGGTTTATATACCGAAGACCATCAATGTTACTTATAGATTCATATTCACTGTTAGATTTATTACTGGTAGCTCTGGTGCACAAGTAGTAGTTCACAGACTAGATTAGACACACGTATTTTTAGAGCACGGGAATTCTAGTAACCTCAGGGGGTACTGATCTAAGTTTTATATCCTTGTCTCAGAAATACATAGAACGCAAATCAGTGGGCGAACGTTAGATATCACTAGAGTTTTAATATCTGAATAAAGTAATTACGAGAGTCAAGGTCGCCTGTTAATTAAAGAGCACTGATCGCTTAGTACGTCCCAAATGGAATGGTTAAGTATGAATTACACTGGGCAAGGTCTTAGCCACTTCGTAGAAATATTAATTAGTGAATCTAAAACAGCACAGTAATATGTAGTACTGCTAAAGGGAATCTTGGGTAGTATCTGATGGGTCTGGTCCTGGTTATCTTGCGTCCATGATGTTGGGGGCTAACGACTGGTTCCGCGGCCGTCCAGGGGGGCCATATGTGTGAAGTTCTTCAATACGTGGGCAGGTCCTTCTATCCAAATCTGCCACGGAGTCTGCCGGTTCTGGGATCTCACTCCGGAACAACACAAGGGCAGAGCTAGAAATTAACTGCAGGGTAGTGACCCCTGGTTGGTGTCTAGCTTTCAACTGATTTGACTGGGGGCGGGAGTTAGATTTATAGGCTCGGTTCTGGACCCTGTAGACAGTAGGGATCTCGAGTCTTATGGACTTAATTGAGCTCTCAATAGATATGGGGACTAGGTAAGATGGTATTTACAGTTGTGGCACAGGGCGATAGGAAGCCTTTATATTTTCATATAACTGAGCCTTAGTAAGAGGTACTATTTTGGCTATACTGGACGTATTTAGGGGAGAGAGACTGGATCTACTTTGCGAGGAGGATGGGGACAGCTGTGATAGGAGCGTCTCTCTAGATTGTTCAATCTTCATTCTATGGTATAGCTGAGGTGCTAATTTAGTGATCAGAGCATGCAAGAAAGGTAAATGGTTTATTGTGAGGTAATAGAGGTTAGTAAAGGTGTTAGTCATTCATGGTTAGTTCATTGATAGGAAGAATTCCTGTGCTACCTGGCAATGACTCGAAAGTCAAAACAGGGGCCAGGTATACCTCCGCGGGGGTGGGGGTCTCCCTCCTCGGGTGGGCAAAAAGGGGGAGCTGGGCGCCCTCTCTCTGATATAGTCGTCCGGCGGCTGTGGCTAGGGGCTTGCCATATTACCAGTGTTTGTAATAACCCTCTGTGTATGAGACAGATGTGAGTGTCTTTAATACCAAAACCGAAGGTGCCTTAGCTAGCTGGTTTTACTCGGCTGGTTGTTAATTGTAGGGTTTGCTGGATATGGTGGAGACTGGGTTGCTAACTCTGCCACATTTATCTGGAAGTATGGCAATAGAAGTTAGTTACTGGCGGGGCGGCTAGCCTCGCACCGACGACCATTGGGTGCAGGGTTGTGAATGTGTTGTAAGAGAATAGATGGCATGCAAGGGGCTAGTAAAGTTCTAATGTTGTTCTGGCCTACTAAGTGAAGGTAGGCTGGATAGGAGTATATATATAAAAGGTTGGAGAGCATTAGTAACGGACAATTCAAGGATCTTCAAGAGGTATGAGAGAGAGGCTAGGTCGGACAAGAGTCGAGAAGCGCGGGCGTCTTAATGAGAGGGGGGGGGGGGAGTTCAAGGGCTACAGGGAAATTTTGCCCCTAAGGTCCCTGGGCGTGGGGGTGGCATTAGGCTACAATTGATATGGAAGTTTGAAAAGGCAGTAGAATACGTTAGCCAAATGCTACCGGGGAATGCAACTATGGGGTGGTATATGAGTCTGGAAAAGATAGAGTTATGTGATCAGTCAGAGGGTTATGGATACTATTAGTTGGCCCTGGGAACTGCGTTTTCTATTAAATATAAAATACCAACCACAGCGGCAGTTCGTAGGGGTACTTAGTTATTGTTTCGGGGTACTTATGACAGATACTGGTAACCAGGTTATCTTATACAATCTCTGGTTGGGGTAAGAGGTGTAAGACACGAAATAAATTGGCGTAGTGTGGGCTGTGGATACGAAGGAGGCAAGGGGAAGACGTATGACAATTGTGGAAAGTAAATGGAAAAAGGTGAACACAATGGCGGATAAAAATACTTAACCTAAGGATTGCATACATAGATTTATGGGGCGATGAATCTTCAGAAGCTTAGTCTGGCAAGACAAGATGTTAGGGAATGTTAATATTAATACTTAGTTACTAGAGGAGCAATGCAAGGGGCGACTGAGCACGGGTTACATATATCTATACTCGTCATGGAAAATGATATACGAGGTCTAGGGACAAGCGTGGGTGTTTGAACTTCTAAGATATATAACATCTACTTCTCGGATGTAAGAACATACATAGATATATTTATGGCTGTCTGATGTGTTGGCATTGGCTCAACGTCGGGACAGGGCATGTTTTTAATATGAATGTATATTCCTATTCATCATCTTTGTAGTTAAGAGTGTAGGACACGAGGGGGTTAGTGTACGTGAGGTGTGGAAAATGGTCAGTTTTAGAAAAGGTAAATGGGTGTGTCCTGGAGCTGTTTAGCCCTGCGGGCTTGGGCCTGTCTGAAATGGCTGGCTCGGTCAGCTGGTCCTTTCGTTCTGTGGACCTTTCCTTTGGTGTTTCTGTGTGGTGTTCGTTCATGGCTTCTGTGGTGGGCTTCTCGTTCTGGGGCATTTTACTTCCCTCTCCTTCATTATAGGCTCGTCCTCGAGCCTCAAGGGTGAAGTAAAAAGAAGCATAGTCAGAAAAGTGTAGGTTAACAAGAAAAGTAGTATGACTAAGGGAAAAAATAATATATACAGGATATGGAAAACATGTAAATTTAAGAAAGGACAGATACTTAAGAACACAGGAAATTAAGAAGAGGTAAAGTGTTTAACAATGTATAAAGCAAATTTAAAAGATAGTCAGAAAAGTGTAGGTAACAAGAAAAGTAGTATGACTAAGGAAAAAAAAATATAGTATATACAGTATATGGAAAACATGTAAATTTAAGAAAGGGCAGATAATTAAGAACACAGGAAATTAAGAAGAGGTAAAGTGTTTAACAATGTATAAAGCAAATTTAAAAGATAGTCAGAAAAGTGTAGATTAACAAGAAAAGTATTATGACTAAGGGAAAAAAAATACTATATACAGTATATGGAAAACATGTAAATTTAAGAAAGGACATAATTAAGAACACAGGAAATTAAGAAGAGGTAAAGTGTTTGACAATGTATAAAGCAAATTTAAAAGATAGTCAGAAAAGTGTAGGTAACAAGAAAAGTAGTATGACTAAGGAAAAAAAATAATATATACAGTATATGGAAAACATGTAAATTTATAGAATCATGCCCAATCGCTTAGGAATTGAAAACATTCGAAACAATTTAGTACAATAATATCCTCATCATCATCAGGGGGGGGGGGTATTTAGGGTCGCCGTTAGTCTGGGTGACGGTCTGGTAATAGGGGGTGGTGGTTCACTTTCACTTTGGAAGAGCGGGGTGGATATACCGTTAGTTCTTGTCGTTAGGAATGTGGGTCTGGGGGCGAGCTGGCCCGGGGCCAGTTTTGGAGGGGTGGTCTAAGTGGTTTCGGTCGGGGGTAGTGATAGGGGGGTTTTAAAGATGAAACGGGCAGGTCGAGTCGGGGTTGTTGTTGCGGAAGAGGTTGGTGCTGGGGAGGGGTTGAATTGTGTAGAGAGTTGTGGTCGTGAGTGGGGTTTGGGGAAGGGTGAGTAAGGCTGAAGGTTGAGAGTTTACTATGATCGGGTGGTTTGGAGGTTTGGTGTGTGGGGATTTGATAGGGAGATGGTGGGGGGGGTCTGGGCAGGCAGGGTTGTGGTTTGAGAGGGGTTGAATTTAGACTGATTTTATTTCCGGGAGAGACATGGATGGGATTTCGAGGAGTGGTTGAAGTTGAGAGGTTGATTATGTTGTTTGGGGCGAGAGAGAGAGTATTTTGGGGTTTAGCCAAGGTGGAAAAAGTTTTGTGGTTGGATTGGGATGGGAGTGGTATTTCGTCGAGCGGGATCTTTGGGGGGGGAATTTGGGGCGGGTGGGGTAACGGTGAAGAGGGGGAGGTTGAAAGTTTAGCTGGGCTCATGATGGTGGGGGACCGACTGGTGAGCAGGTGTTCGGTACACATGAGAGGGGGAAATCACTTTGGTGGGGGTCACGCGTGAGGGGGGGATTAACGGCGCGTGTGGGAGGATCAGAGTGATGGGGTGTGTCGGTGGCAGTGACGGTTTGCTTAGAGGTTATCTGGGGTTGGTGGGTTTGTCTGTCATGAGGGGGCGAGTCAAGTGTGGGGTTTTGAAGTTTATTAGGTGTGTGAATTGTGGGGGGGTGGAAGGGAGCTACTGACGGAAAACTGTCACAAGGGAGATTTTGTTGGTGGGGGAATAGCGGAGTATTTCTGGGGGAAGGGGGGGAACATAGTTGGGTCCTTAGGTCGTCACGCGTGAGGGGAGGATTAACGGCGCGTGTGGGAGGGTCAGGGTGGTGAGAGGTGAGCGAGTTAGGAAACGGGATTTGTTGGGGGGACTGCGGCGGGTTGGTGGGGGAAGAGTTAGGTGTAGAACAGGGGTTATTGGTAGAGGACTGATGTATTGATTTGGGGTTGTTAACAGGACGAATTTTAGGAATCTTCTTGGTGGCAGTCACGGTCTGGTTAGCGGTTATCTGGGGTTGGTGGGTTTGTTTGACATTAACAGGACGAGTTTGGGGAATTTTCTTGGTGGCAGTCTCGGTCTGTGTTATGCCCTGTTTTTCTACAGGTTTAACTTGGGTAATGTGAGTTCTAAATTGACTGGGTATATAAGGCTGCATGCACAATACAAGATATGAGGAATAGAGAACACAAAGAAACACATGGTAGCAAGTTACATGATCACGTTTATTGATATACCACTGCAGAATACTTGTGTAAGACAATATAATAGAATTGAACAACACTAGCATAAGTGGATCTGGATGGAGCCTAGTCTCCCACTTCCAACGTTCAGGTATTAATCTTCTGATCACTGGCTTTGATTTCACAGGTTTATATACCGAAGACCATCAATGTTACTTATAGATTCATATTCACTGTTAGATTTATTACTGGTAGCTCTGGTGCACAAGTAGTAGTTCACAGACTAGATTAGACACGCATTTTTAGAGCACGGGAATTCTAGTAACCTCAGGGGTACTGATCTAAGTTTTATATCCTTGTCTCAGAAATACATAGAACGCAAATCAGTGGGCGAACGTTAGATATCACTAGAGTTTTAATATCTGAATAAGGTAATTACGAGAGTCAAGGTCGCCTGTTAATTAAAGAGCACTGATCGCTTAGTACGTCCCAAATGGAATGGTTAAGTATGAATTACACTGGGCAAGGTCTTAGCCACTTCGTAGAAATATTAATTAGTGAATCTAAAACAGCACAGTAATATGTAGTACTGCTAAAGGGAATCTTGGGTAGTATCTGATGGGTCTGGTCCTGGTTATCTTGCGTCCATGATGTTGGGGGCTAACGACTGGTTCCGCGGCCGTCCAGGGGGGCCATATGTGTGAAGTTCTTCAATACGTGGGCAGGTCCTTCTATCCAAATCTGCCACGGAGTCTGCCGGTTCTGGGATCTCACTCCGGAACAACACAAGGGCAGAGCTAGAAATTAACTGCAGGGTAGTGACCCCTGGTTGGTGTCTAGCTTTCAACTGATTTGACTGGGGGCGGGAGTTAGATTTATAGGCTCGGTTCTGGACCCTGTAGACAGTAGGGATCTCGAGTCTTATGGACTTAATTGAGCTCTCAATAGATATGGGGACTAGGTAAGATGGTATTTACTGTTGTGGCACAGGGCGATAGGAAGCCTTTATATTTTCATATAACTGAGCCTTAGTAAGAGGTACTATTTTGGCTATACTGGACGTATTTAGGGGAGAGAGACTGGATCTACTTTGCGAGGAGGATGGGGACAGCTGTGATAGGAGCGTCTCTCCAGATTGTTCAATCTTCATTCTATGGTATAGCTGAGGTGCTAATTTAGTGATCAGAGCATGCAAGAAAGGTAAATGGTTTATTGTGAGTTAATAGAGGTTAGTAAAGGTGTTAGTCATTCATGGTTAGTTCATCGATAGGAAGAATTCCTGTGCTACCTGGCAATGACTCGAAAGTCAAAACAGGGGCCAGGTATACCTCCGCGGGGGTGGGGGTCTCCCTCCTCGGGTGGGCAAAAAGGGGGAGCTGGGCGCCCTCTCTCTGATATAGTCGTCCGGCGGCTGTGGCTAGGGGCTTGCCATATCACCAGTGTTTGTAATAACCCTCTGTGTATGAGACAAATGGGAGTGTCTTTAATACCAAAACCGAAGGTGCCTTAGCTAGCTGGTTTTACTCGGCTGGTTGTTAATTGTAGGGTTTGCTGGATATGGTGGAGACTGGGTTGCTAACTCTGCCACATTTATCTGGAAGTATGGCAATAGAAGTTAGTTACTGGCGGGGCGGCTAGCCTCGCACCGACGACCATTGGGTGCAGGGTTGTGAATGTGTTGTAAGAGAATAGATGGCATGCAAGGGGCTAGTAAAGTTCTAATGTTGTTCTGGCCTACTAAGTGAAGGTAGGCTGGATAGGAGTATATATATAAAAGGTTGGAGAGCGTTAGTAACGGACAATTCAAGGATCTTCAAGAGGTATGAGAGAGAGGCTAGGTCGGACAAGAGTCGAGAAGCGCGGGTGTCTTAATGAGAGGGGGGGGGGGGGTGGGGGGGGGGGGGAGTTCAAGGGCTACAGGGAAATTTTGCCCCTAAGGTCCCTGGGCGTGGGGGTGGCATTAGGCTACAATTGATATGGAAGTTTGAAAAGGCAGTAGAATACGTTAGCCAAATGCTACCGGGGAATGCAACTATGGGGTGGTATATGAGTCTGGAAAAGATAGAGTTATGTGATCAGTCAGAGGGTTATGGATACTATTAGTTGGCCCTGGGAACTGCATTTTCTATTAAATATAAAATACCACCCACAGCGGCAGTTCGTAGGGGTACTTAGTTATTGTTTCGGGGTACTTATGACAGATACTGGTAACCAGGTTATCTTATACAATCTCTGGTTGGGGTAAGAGGTGTAAGACACGAAATAAATTGGCGTAGTGTGGGCTGTGGATACGAAGGAGGCAAGGGGAAGACGTATGACAATTGTGGAAAGTAAATGGAAAAAGGTGAACACAATGGCGGAGAAAAATACTTAACCTAAGGATTGCATACATAGATTTATGGGGCGATGGGTCTTCAGAAGCTTAGTCTGGCAAGACAAGATGTTAGGGAATGTTAATATTAATACTTAGTTACTAGAGGAGCAATGCAAGGGGCGACTGAGCACGGGTTACATATATCTATACTCGTCATGGAAAATGATATACGAGGTCTAGGGACAAGCGTGGGTGTTTGAACTTCTAAGATATATAACATCTACTTCTCGGATGTAAGAACATACATAGATATATTTATGGCTGTCTGATGTGTTGGCATTGGCTCAACGTCGGGACAGGGCATGTTTTTAATATGAATGTATATTCTTATTCATGATCTTTGTAGCAAGGACAGTGCCGCTATGTCGTATCAATGCTGGTGGCAGTTAATATTATAGACTTAGTTACTAGAGGAACAATGCAAGGGGCGACTGGGCACGGGTTACATATATCTATACTCGTCATGGAAAATGATATACGAGGTCTAGGGACAGCGTGGGTGTTTTAACTTCTAAGATATATAATATCTACTTCTCGGATGCAAGAACATACATAGATATAATTATGGCTGTCTGATGTGTTGGCATTGGCTCAACGTCGGGACAGGCATGGGTGTTTTTAATATGAATGTATATTCCTGTTCATCATCTTTGTAGTTAGGAGTGTAGGACACAAGGGGGTTAGTGTACGTGAGGTGTGGAAAATGGTCAGTTTTAGAAAAGGTAAATGGGTGTGTCCTGGAGCTGTTTAGCCCTGCGGGCTTGGGCCTTGTCTGGAATGGCGGGCTCGGTCAGCTGGTCCTTTCGTTCTGTGGACCTTTCCTTTGGTGTTTCTGTGTGGTGTTCGTTCATGGCTTCTGTGTTGGGCTTCTCGTTCTGGGGCATTTTACTTCCCTCTCCTTCATTATAGGCTCGTCCTCGAGCCTCAAGGGTGAAGTAAAAAGAAGCATAGTCAGAAAAGTGTAGGTTAACAAGAAAAGTAGTATGACTAAGGGAAAAAAATAATATATACAGTATATGGAAAACATGTAAATTTAAGAAAGGGGCAGATAATTAAGAACACAGGAAATTAAGAAGAGGTAAAGTGTTTAACAATGTATAAAGCAAATTTAAAAGATAGTCAGAAAAGTGTAGATTAACAAGAAAAGTATTATGACCAAGGGAAAAAAAAAAATACTATATACAGTATATGGAAAACATGTAAATTTAAGAAAGGACAGATAATTAAGAACACAGGAAATTAAGAAGAGGTAAAGTGTTTAACAATGTATAAAGCAAATTTAAAAGATAGTCAGAAAAGTGTAGGTAACAAGAAAAGTAGTATGACTAAGGAAAAAAATAATATATATATAGTATATGGAAAACATGTAAATTTATAGAATCATGCCCAATCGCCTAGGAATTGAAAAAAAAAAAAAAATCAAGTACAATAATATCCTCATCATGAATGAATGAATGAATGAAAAAATTATAAATTTTAATGAGAAGTGAAGCTAGGAATCTAGGTCAAGAGTGGTAGGGAGGCTGGACTGTGGACGAGCCGGCATGACCCACCTCCTCTACCAATCCTGATTTTAAGTGAATATTGGGGTGGATCTACCGTTAGTTCTTGTCGTTAGGAATGTGGGTCTGGGGGCGAGCTGGCCCGGGGCCAGTTTTGGAGGGGGGGTCTAAGTGGTTTCGGTCGGGGGTAGTGATAGGGGGGTTTTAAAGATGAAATGGGCAGGTCGAGTCGGGGTTGTTGTTGCGGAAGAGGTTGGTGCTGGGGAGGGGTTGAATTGTGTAGAGAGTTGTGGTCGTGAGTGGGGTTTGGGGAAGGGTGAGTAAGGCTGAAGGTTGAGAGTTTACTATGATCTGGAGGTTTGGGGTGTGGGGATTTGATAGGGAGATGGTGGGGGGGGTCTGGGCAGGCAGGGTTGTGGTTTGAGAGGGGTTGAATTTAGACTGATTTTATTTCCGGGAGAGACATGGATGGGATTTCGAGGAGTGGTTGAAGTTGAGAGGTTGATTATGTTGTTTGGGGCGAGAGAGAGAGTATTTTGGGGTTTAGCCAAGGTGGAAAAAGTTTTGTGGTCGGATTGGGATGGGAGTGGTATTTCGTCGAGCGGGATCTTTGGGGGGGGAATTTGGGGCGGGTGGGGTAACGGTGAAGAGGGAGAGGTTGAAAGTTTAGCTGGGCTCATGATGGTGGGGGACCGACTGGTGAGCAGGTGTTCGGTACGCATGAGGGGGGGGAAATCACTTTGGTGGGGGTCACGCGTGAGGGGGGGATTAACGGCGCGTGTGGGAGGATCCGAGTGGTTGGGTGTGTCGGTGGCAGTGACGGTTTGCTTAGAGGTTATCTGGGGTTGGTGGGTTTGTCTGTCATGAGGGGGTGAGTCAATTTGGGGCGGGTGGGGTAACGGTGAAGAGGGGGAGGTTGATAGTTTAGCTGGGCTCATGATGGTGGGGGACCGACTGGTGAGCAGGTGTTCGGTACGCATGAGGGGGGGGGAAACACTTTGGTGGGGGTCACGCGTGAGGGGGGGATTAACGGCGCGTGTGGGAGGATCAGAGTGGTGGGGTGTGTCGGTGGCAGTGACGGTTTGCTTAGAGGTTATCTGGGGTTGGTGGGTTTGTCTGTCATGAGGGAGTGAGTCAAGTGTGGGGTTTTGAAGTTTATTAGGGGTGTGAATTGTGGGGGGGTGGAAGGGAGCTACTGACGGAAAACTGTCACAAGGGAGATTTTGTTGGTGGGGGAATAGCTGAGTATTTCTGGGGGAAGGGGGGGAACATAGTTGGGTCCTTAGGTCGTCACGCGTGAGGGGAGGATTAACGGCGCGTGTGGGAGGGTCAGGGTGGTGAGAGGTGAGCGAGTTAGGAAACGGGATTTGTTGGGGGGACTGCGGCGGGTTGGTGGGGGAAGAGTTAGGTGTAGAACAGGGGTTATTGGTAGAGGACTGATCTATTGATTTGGGGTTGTTAACAGGACGAATTTTAGGAATCTTCTTGGTGGCAGTCACGGTCTGGTTAGCGGTTATCTGGGGTTGGTGGGTTTGTTTGACATTAACAGGACGAGTTTGGGGAATTTTCTTGGTGGCAGTCACGGTCTGGTTAGAGGTTCTCTGGGACTGGTGAGTTTGTTTGACATGAGAGGGCGAGTCAAGTGTGGGGTTTCGAAGTTTTCTAGGGGTGTGAATTGTGTGGGGGTGGAAGGGAGCTACTGACTGAAAACTGTCACAAGCTACCGAAGGAAAACTGTCACAAGGGAAATTTTGTTGGTGGGGGGATAGCTGAACATTTCTGGGGTCATGGGGAAAATATGTTGTGGTAGGCCTACATAGGTAGGCATAGCTAGAATACGGGGCTTGTTGGGGGGGCTGCGGAGGGTTGGTGGGGGAAGAGTTCACTGGGGTTGGACTTTCACCGGAAGTCATTTTGGAAGGGTGCACGGAGTCTTGGATAGGGGCTAAAATGTTGGATAGGGGATTCATCGAACTGCGTAGGCATTCTTCTCTGATGGCGAGCATATGTTCTTCGAATAAGCCATACGGGTCGAGATGGGCGGTGATGTGGGGTGGGAGGATGTTTAACAATGCGGTGAATAAGAGTTCATTTTGTTGGTCGTAATCTTCATAGCTATACGTGGTCCTCACGTATCTGTAGAGTTGTATGAGGGTCACATTTATATCCCCTTCATACTTGATCTCGTCGACTTTTATTATTTTGGGGGCGACGGGGGAACCCAAAAGTGGATCTAAAGTCCGGATCACGAAGGATCGAAACTGGTTCCAGGTACTCTCTGGCGTATTCTGTGTCACCATTTGGTGAATAAATTCTTTAAAGGTAGGCTTATCAACAAGTTGGGAAACGGCTTCTCCCAACTGTACAATATGCAAAATTGCCATGGCGATTTTTTCGCGGTCATTATGAAGTACCACATCGTACACTGGCTTTATTATGTCTAAGTAACTGGTGATATCATATGTGTTTACATCATACTTGGGAATGTGTGCGAGTGGCTGAAGATTTCGCGATGTTGCCATGCTTCTACTGTTCCAAACTTGCAGTGTAATGCAACCTTTTATCCGAATCAAGAACCACCGCTGCCGCCAATGTTATGCCCTGTTTTTCTACAGGTTTAACTTGGGTAATGTGAGTTCTAAATTGACTGGGTATATAAGGCTGCATGCACAATACAAGATATGAGGAATAGAGAACACAAAGAAACACATGGTAGCAAGTTACATGATCACGTTTATTGATATACCACTGCAGAATACTTGTGTAAGACAATATAATAGAATTGAACAACACTAGCATAAGTGGATCTGGATGGAGCCTAGTCTCCCACTTCCAACGTTCAGGTATTAATCTTCTGATCACTGGCTTTGATTTCACAGGTTTATATACCGAAGACCATCAATGTTACTTATAGATTCATATTCACTGTTAGATTTATTACTGGTAGCTCTGGTGCACAAGTAGTAGTTCACAGACTAGATTAGACACGCATTTTTAGAGCACGGGAATTCTAGTAAACTCAGGGGGTACTGATCTAAGTTTTATATCCTTGTCTCAGAAATACATAGAACGCAAATCAGTGGGCGAACGTTAGATATCACTAGAGTTTTAATATCTGAATAAGGTAATTACGAGAGTCAAGGTCGCCTGTTAATTAAAGAGCACTGATCGCTTAGTACGTCCCAAATGGAATGGTTAAGTATGAATTACACTGGGCAAGGTCTTAGCCACTTCGTAGAAATATTAATTAGTGAATCTAAAACAGCACAGTAATATGTAGTACTGCTAAAGGGAATCTTGGGTAGTATCTGATGGGTCTGGTCCTGGTTATCTTGCGTCCATGATGTTGGGGGCTAACGACTGGTTCCGCGGCCGTCCAGGGGGGCCATATGTGTGAAGTTCTTCAATACGTGGGCAGGTCCTTCTATCCAAATCTGCCACGGAGTCTGCCGGTTCTGGGATCTCACTCCGGAACAACACAAGGGCAGAGCTAGAAATTAACTGCAGGGTAGTGACCCCTGGTTGGTGTCTAGCTTTCAACTGATTTGACTGGGGGCGGGAGTTAGATTTATAGGCTCGGTTCTGGACCCTGTAGACAGTAGGGATCTCGAGTCTTATGGACTTAATTGAGCTCTCAATAGATATGGGGACTAGGTAAGATGGTATTTACTGTTGTGGCACAGGGCGATAGGAAGCCTTTATATTTTCATATAACTGAGCCTTAGTAAGAGGTACTATTTTGGCTATACTGGACGTATTTAGGGGAGAGAGACTGGATCTACTTTGTGAGGAGGATGGGGACAGCTGTGATAGGAGCGTCTCTCCAGATTGTTCAATCTTCATTCTATGGTATAGCTGAGGTGCTAATTTAGTGATCAGAGCATGCAAGAAAGGTAAATGGTTTATTGTGAGTTAATAGAGGTTAGTAAAGGTGTTAGTCATTCATGGTTAGTTCATCGATAGGAAGAATTCCTGTGCTACCTGGCAATGACTCGAAAGTCAAAACAGGGGCCAGGTATACCTCCGCGGGGGTGGGGGTCTCCCTCCTCGGGTGGGCAAAAAGGGGGAGCTGGGCGCCCTCTCTCTGATATAGTCGTCCGGCGGCTGTGGCTAGGGGCTTGCCATATCACCAGTGTTTGTAATAACCCTCTGTGTATGAGACAAATGGGAGTGTCTTTAATACCAAAACCGAAGGTGCCTTAGCTAGCTGGTTTTACTCGGCTGGTTGTTAATTGTAGGGTTTGCTGGATATGGTGGAGACTGGGTTGCTAACTCTGCCACATTTATCTGGAAGTATGGCAATAGAAGTTAGTTACTGGCGGGGCGGCTAGCCTCGCACCGACGACCATTGGGTGCAGGGTTGTGAATGTGTTAAGAACATAAGAACATAAGAAAATGGGAGTCTGCAGAAAGCCGATTGGCCTAAGCAAGGCAGATCCCTGTCCCACACAACCCCAATTACAAAGCCCAATTATAGGCTCAACACTCTAATACCCTGAGGATCATCTTACCAAACCGGTTAGAGATTAACGCAGGATTACGGGGGTCTGCAGAGCGCTGATTGGCCCAATCCGGCTGATCCCCCTTCACACCCAACCCTTCTCGTCCATATGCTTATCCAATTTTTTCTTAAAGCTCCCTATCGTTCTTGATCCCACTATATCACTTGGTAGCCTATTCCACCCATCTACAACTCTGTTACCAAACCAATATTTGCCTATATCTTTTCTGAAACGAAATTTATCTAATTTGAAACCATTGGTACGAGTTCTTTCGCTATCACTGAGCTTTAATACATTTGTCATGTCCCCTTTGTTAATCCCACTAACCCACTTGAACACCTCTATCATATCCCCTCTCTGCGTCTCTCTAACGAATGTAAACCTAATTTCTTCAACCTTTCTTCATACGGAAAATTTCTAATATTATGGATAATTTTTGTCATTCTACGCTGAATTCTCTCAATGAATCTATGTCCATTCTGTAATAAGGACACCAAAATTGGACAGCATAATCCATATGGGGTCTCACTAATGACAAGTAAAGTTTTAAGATAACATCAGCAGTTCTGTTACTCACACTCCTAGAGATGAACCCGAGAATCCTGTTTGCCTTATTACGAACGCTTATACACTGTTTTCTAGGCTTCAAATCATTGCTAACAAACACACCTAGATCTTTCTCGCAGTCTGAATTTTCTAATTCTAAATTAGCTAGTTTATATTTAACATTTGTTTGCATCTTCCCTATCTTTAATACCTTGCATTTGTCAATGTTAAACTTCATCTGCCAATTTACTGACCATTCATGTAAGGTATCTAGATCCCTTTGGATAGCTGTCCAATTTTGGTGTCCTTATTACAGAATGGACATAGATTCATTGGAGAGAGTACAGCGTAGAATGACAAAAATGATCCATAATATTAGAAATCTTTCGTATGAAGAAAGGTTGAAGAAATTAGGTTTACATTCGTTAGAGAGACGCAGAGTTAGAGGGGATATGATAGAGGTGTTCAAGTGGGTTAGTGGGATTAACAAAGGGGACATGGCAAATGTACTAAAGCTCAGTGATAGCGAAAGAACTCGTACCAATGGTTTCAAATTAGATAAATTTCGTTTCAGAAAAGATATAGGCAAGTATTGGTTTGGTAACAGAGTTGTAGACGGGTGGAATGGACTACCAAGTGCTATAGTGGGATCTAAAACTGTAGGGAGCTTTAAGATAAAATTGGATAAGCATATGGACGAGAAGGGTTGGGTGTGAAGGGGGATCAGCCGGGTTGGGCCAATCAGCGCTCTGCAGACCTCCATAATCCTGCGTTAATCTCTAACCGTTTTGGTAAGATGATCCTCAGGGTATTAGAGTGTGAAGCCTATAATTGGGCTTTGTAATGAATGGGGGTTGTGTGGGACAGGGATCTGCCTTGCTTAGGCCAATCGGCTTTCTGCAGACTCCCATTTTCTTATGTTCTTATGTTCTTTGGAGGCACTCTATATCGCTATCTGAATCAATTGATCTCCCCATTTTAGTATCGTCTGCGAATTTACTTATCCTACTAGTTATACCTAAATCTAGGTCATTTATGTATATAAGAAACAACAGGGGACCTAATACCGATCCCTGGGGGACACCACTTTTGACTGCTCCCAACTCTGACTTGGTACCATTTATGCTGACTCTCTGTTTCCTACCAATTAGCCATGACCTAATCCATCCCAACAACGACCCTCCTATTCCATGTGCCTCAACCTTTCTCATCAATCTCTCATGAGGGACTCTGTCGAAAGCTTTACTGAAATCTAAATATATAATATCATATGACTTGTCACTATCTACTGCTTCATATACCTCTGAGAAAAAGCTAAGCAAATTAGTAAGGCACGAACGTCCCTGAGTGAATCCATGCTGAGAAGAATTTATTAAGTTAAATTTTACTAAGTGGCTTCTAATTTTCCTAGCAATAATAGACTCTAGCAACTTTTCTATGATTGATGTGAGACTAATGGGACGGTAATTGGATGCTATCGATTTATCACCTTTTTTGAAGATCGGAACTACATTTGCAAGCTTCCAAGCTTCTGGAACTAAACCTGTTTCTAATGACTTGTTAAATATAAATGCTAATGGACTACTTAACTCATCTCTGCATTCTTTTAATACTCTAGCATATACCTCGTCAGGACCAGGCGATTTTTGAGGTTTCAGTCTGTCAATTTCCTTAAGCACATCATTTCTACTTATACTAACTGTACTTAACATATTTTCTATACTATCACTATATACCATATTGACTTCTGGAATCTGTGCCAAATTTTCATTAGTGAAAACGGAAAGAAACTGACTATTTAATGTACTGCACATTTCTAAATCATTTTCTGTTATTTCTCCTATTGAAGTTTTTAGGGGGCCTATTACATCTCTAACTTTAGATTTATATAGTTGGTAAAAAGCTTTAGGGTTATTTTTTGAGTCGCTGGCTATCCTTATTTCATAATTTCTTTTTGCTTTCCTGATTTCCTTTTTGACCTGTCTTGATAGAGTCTGATAGTATATATGTAAATGATTTTCACCTTTCTTTATTTTTCGATATATTCCTTTCTTTTTTCCTATAAGATCTATTAGCTTATTAGTCATCCATTTTGGTTGGTTCTGCGTCGATCTAAATCTTCTTTTAGGGATATATTTATTTTGAGCATTGTGGAGTGAAGCAATAAACTGGTTATATGTAGGTGGCAAGTTTAACTCTGGCATATCCTGACTTAATCGCTTAACAATAGGGTCCACCCTTAACCTCTGAAGTGCGCATGGGGGTAATTGGAAACGTCCCCCTGTGCTGACGTATTTGAGGTGTTTCCGTCACTAAAATATTCATTGTGCCATTAATAGCATTAATATTTATCCATATGCGCCTATTATGGGTTGATTATAAAGGTATTAACCTGAAACAACAATAAAACGAGTGAAAACAGCGTTTGGATGGTCAGATTCGGAGATATAGCCCGCGAGTTGTATAATGTATGGGTGAGGCAATCTGCTTTCCCGCCAATTTCCCCCAAGGCCACTGAGACACAGTCGATCGATACTCTCTCTCTCTCTCTTGCACTCGCTTGCTATCAGTGATGACCACACCCTCCAATCGGATTTCTAATGTTAGCACGAAAAAATACCTCAGAATAAGGGAATAACAGGGAAAATAGGTGATAACTGAAGGAGAGGAGGAAAGTGGGGAAGGAGGGGAGGTAGAGGACTGAGATTTTGCATGGCCCAGGGGCCAAAAAAAAATAAAAAAATAAAAAAAAAAAAATATAAAAAAATATTTTGTTTTCGATGTCAAAAGTTGATTTTTATTTTCTCTGACTCTTAAGAGTCTTCCCGCAGTGCGCCGGGGGAACTCTTAAGAGTCTCCCCGCAGCTCCCGGGTTAAGTCTCTTCTTAGCTCACCATAATCGGCTTTTCTGAAATCTGGGATAAGTGTCGTATTCTCTTTAGCATTCCCTGTCCATTGTATATTAAAATAAATAGATTTATGATCGCTATTTCCTAGGTGGTCACCAATCTCTACATTATTTATCATATGTTCATTGTTACTGAAAACTAAATCAAGAATATTAACCCGGGAGCTGCGGGGAGACTCTTAAGAGTTCCCCCGGCGCACTGCGGGGAGACTCTTAAGAGTCAGAGAAAAAAAAAATCAACTTTTGACATCGAAAAAAAAAAAAATTTTTTTTTTTTTTTTTTTTTTTTTTTTTTGGCCCCTGGGCCATGCAAAATCTCAGTCCTCTACCTCCCCTCCTTCCCCACTTTCCTCCTCTCCTTCAGTTATCACCTATTTTCCCTGTTATTCCCTTATTCTGAGGTATATTTTCGTGCTAACATTAGAAATCCGATTGGAGGGTGTGGTCATCACTGATAGCAAGCGAGTGCAAGAGAGAGAGAGAGAGAGTATCGATCGACTGTGTCTCAGTGGCCTTGGGGGAAATTGGCGGGAAAGCAGATTGCCTCACCCATACATTATACAACTCGCGGGCTATATCTCCGATTTTGACCATCCAAACGCTGTTTTCACTCGTTTTATTGTTGTTTCAGGTTAATACCTTTATAATCAACCCATAATAGGCGCATATGGATAAGTATTAATGCTATTAATGGCACAATGAATATTTTAGTGACGGAAACACCTCAAATACGTCAGCACAGGGGGACGTTTCCAATTACCCCCATGCGCACTTCAGAGGTTAATACCTCTAGTCGGCGTATCTATGAATTGAAATAAAAAACTATCTTGTACTACCTCTATAAACTCTACTGAATCGGAGTCGCCTATTTGGTGCTGCCAATCAATGTTCGGAAAATTAAAATCCCCCATAATGCACACATTGCTAAACCTTGATGCTATTTTAATTTCCTCCCATAACGATTTTCCGCCATTTCTACTCATATTAGGCGGTCTATATATAACTCCAATAACTATGGTCTCACTACCTTCGTTAACCTCTACCCAAACACTTTCATTATCATTATTTAGTCTAATACCTGATTTAATACAGCTTTTTAATGTACTCCTGACAAACACTGCTATACCCCCGCCCCTCCTACTTGTTCGGTCATATTTAAACAAACTATATCCTGGAATATCAAATTCTGCTAAAAAATGCCTAGATTCTGTATTAATCCACGTTTCAGTTAGCGCTATTATGTCTATATTTTCTGTGCTAACGAGTGCTCTAAGTTCGTTCATTTTGTTACATAAACTCCTACAATTTGTATAATATACCCTCAACCTATTACTTTTATTTGCAACTAATTTTCTATTGTGTTTAGCTAACTTATTATTTCCTGTTGAACTACTAGCTCTAGACGGAAATTCTACTCTATCAGTATTCTCATCTTTACTATCAGTTACATGTGTAGTGTTATCGATACTACTATTACACATCACTATATCCGCACTATCTTGACTGATTATTTCTATTTTACTCACTGGTTTGTCACATGAAGTACCTGCTCCATATGGAGACAGTATTTTACTTACACACCCAGGTTTTTTTAACGAAACCCCGCAACAATCTTGTCGAGTGAGCTGGCCAAGGTCGAAACTCCTAGTCGAGAGAGATGTACTCCATCCTGGGCATACAGTTCATCCTTACCATAAAAGAGGGACCAGTTATCCAGGAATGGAATAGTATTTGCCTTACAATACTTCTCCAGCCGGCTATTTACACCAATAGCCCTGGAGGACCATTCCTTCCTTACCCCTCTTCTAGGCAGGATACTGTTTACCACAGGAACTCCACCTTTTTCCTTGATCCTCTCCAACATTTCCTGATACTTGGAGAGCAACTCCTCAGTCCTGCATCTCCATATGTCGTTGCTCCCTGCGTTGAGGAAGATGATGGGGTCCTCCCCACTCACTTCCATGACAGCATCTATCTTCTCAGCCACCCTCCCGACTCCGGCACCAGGCACGCAGACAACTTTACCAACCTGAGTGTTTGTTGCCCTGCCAAGGTATCTAACCAATGAATCACCGACAATGAAAACAGACTTAGCTTTTTCCTTTTGTCGGCGTGTAGCAGCAGTTGTTGCAGCAACAGCAGCAGACTTCCCCCCCTCCCCTCTCACTGCCTCGATGATCGCCACTTCATCGTCATCACTCTCATCAGCCAAGGTGCTGAAGTTGTTGTGGGTCTTGACTGGCTGCCTTTTCAGCTTGCAGGCCGTTGCACTAGTTGACACCACTTTCCAAGGGGCTTCACGATCCCTGGGAACACTTCCGGTAGCCTCACACTTCTTCTCCGCCATAGCTAGTCTCAAGGCCAAATTTTCATCTTTGAGACACTGAATCTCCTGCTCCACACTCTCCAGTCTCTCTTGCAAAGCAAGACAAAGCTGGAGAGTATGGGAGGAGACAGCAGACTCATCAACAACAGCCATCACTATGAAAGTTCACTAGGACCTCACTAAGGGTAAACAGGTTCACTAGCGGTCACTGGGGACGTCCGCACAGGTCAGGGGTCAGAGAGCGAAGCAGAGAATAGATGGCATGCAAGGGGCTAGTAAAGTTCTAATGTTGTTCTGGCCTACTAAGTGAAGGTAGGCTGGATAGGAGTATATATATAAAAGGTTGGAGAGCGTTAGTAACGGACAATTCAAGGATCTTCAAGAGGTATGAGAGAGAGGCTAGGTCGGACAAGAGTCGAGAAGCGCGGGTGTCTTAATGAGAGGGGGGGGGGGGGGAGTTCAAGGGCTACAGGGAAATTTTGCCCCTAAGGTCCCTGGGCGTGGGGGTGGCATTAGGCTACAATTGATATGGAAGTTTGAAAAGGCAGTAGAATACGTTAGCCAAATGCTACCGGAGAATGCAACTATGGGGTGGTATATGAGTCTGGAAAAGATAGAGTTATGTGATCAGTCAGAGGGTTATGGATACTATTAGTTGGCCCTGGGAACTGCGTTTTCTATTAAATATAAAATACCACCCACAGCGGCAGTTCGTAGGGGTACTTAGTTATTGTTTCGGGGTACTTATGACAGATACTGGTAACCAGGTTATCTTATACAATCTCTGGTTGGGGTAAGAGGTGTAAGACACGAAATAAATTGGCGTAGTGTGGGCTGTGGATACGAAGGAGGCAAGGGGAAGACGTATGACAATTGTGGAAAGTAAATGGAAAAAGGTGAACACAATGGCGGAGCAAAATACTTAACCTAAGGATTGCATACATAGATTTATGGGGCGATGGGTCTTCAGAAGCTTAGTCTGGCAAGACAAGATGTTAGGGAATGTTAATATTAATACTTAGTTACTAGAGGAGCAATGCAAGGGGCGACTGAGCACGGGTTACATATATCTATACTCGTCATGGAAAATGATATACGAGGTCTAGGGACAAGCGTGGGTGTTTGAACTTCTAAGATATATAACATCTACTTCTCGGATGTAAGAACATACATAGATATATTATGGCTGTCTGATGTGTTGGCATTGGCTCAACGTCGGGACAGGGCATGTTTTTAATATGAATGTATATTCTTATTCATCATCTTTGTAGCAAGGACAGTGCCGCTATGTCGTATCAATGCTGGTGGCAGTTAATATTATAGACTTAGTTACTAGAGGAACAATGCAAGGGGCGACTGGGCACGGGTTACATATATCTATACTCGTCATGGAAAATGATATACGAGGTCTAGGGACAGCGTGGGTGTTTTAACTTCTAAGATATATAACATCTACTTCTCGGATGCAAGAACATACATAGATATAATTATGGCTGTCTGATGTGTTGGCATTGGCTCAACGTCGGGACAGGCATGGGTGTTTTTAATATGAATGTATATTCCTGTTCATCATCTTTGTAGTTAGGAGTGTAGGACACAAGGGGGTTAGTGTACGTGAGGTGTGGAAAATGGTCAGTTTTAGAAAAGGTAAATGGGTGTGTCCTGGAGCTGTTTAGCCCTGCGGGCTTGGGCCTTGTCTGGAATGGCGGGCTCGGTCAGCTGGTCCTTTCGTTCTGTGGACCTTTCCTTTGGTGTTTCTGTGTGGTGTTCGTTCATGGCTTCTGTGTTGGGCTTCTCGTTCTGGGGCATTTTAGTCTGGTTAGAGGTTATCTGGGACTTGTGAGTTTGTTTGACATGAGAGGGCGAGTCAAGTGTGGGGTTTCGAAGTTTTCTAGGGGTGTGAATTGTGTGGGGGTGGAAGGGAGCTACTGACTGAAAACTGTCACAAGCTACCGACGGAAAACTGTCCCAAGGGAAATTTTGTTGGTGGGGGGATAGCTGAACATTTCTGGGGTCATGGGGAAGATATGTTGTGGTAGGCCTACATAGGTAGGCATAGCTAGAATACGGGGCTTGTTGGGGGGGGCTGCGGAGGGTTGGTGGGGGAAGAGTTCACTGGGGTCGGACTTTCACCGGAAGTCATTTTGGAAGGGTGCACGGAGTCTTGGATAGGGGCTAAAAGGTTGGATAGGGGATTCATCGAACTGCGTAGGCATTCTTCTCTGATGGAGAGCATATGTTCTTCGAATAAGCCATACGGGTCGAGATGGGCGGTGATGTGGGGTGGGAGGATGTTTAACAAAGCGGTGAATAAGAGTTCATTTTGTTGGTCGTAATCTTCATAGCTATACGTGGTCCTCACGTATCTGTAGAGTTGTATGAGGGTCACATTTATATCCCCTTCATACTTGATCTCGTCGACTTTTATTATTTTGGGGGCGACGGGGGAACCCAAAAGTGGATCTAAGGTCCGGATCACGAAGGATCGAAACTGGTTCCAGGTACTCTCTGGCGTATCCTGTGTCACCATTTGGTGAATAAATTCTTGAAAGGTAGGCTTATCAACAAGTTGGGAAACGGCTTCTCCCAACTGTATAATATGCAAAATTGCCCAGGCGATTTTTTCGTGGTCATTATGAAGTACCACATCGTACACTGGCTTTATTATGTCTAAGTAACTGGTGATATCATACGTGTTTATATCATACTTGGGAATGTGTGCGAATGGCTGAAGATTTCGCGATGTTGCCATGCTTCTACTGTTCCAAACTTGCAGTGTAATGCAACCTTTTATCCGAATCAAGAACCACCGCTGCCGCCAATGTTATGCCCTGTTTTTCTACAGGTTTAACTTGGGTAATGTGAGTTCTAAATTGACTGGGTATATAAGGCTGCATGCACAATACAAGATATGAGGAATAGAGAACACAAAGAAACACATGGTAGCAAGTTACATGATCACGTTTATTGATATACCACTGCAGAATACTTGTGTAAGACAATATAATAGAATTGAACAACACTAGCATAAGTGGATCTGGATGGAGCCTAGTCTCCCACTTCCAACGTTCAGGTATTAATCTTCTGATCACTGGCTTTGATTTCACAGGTTTATATACCGAAGACCATCAATGTTACTTATAGATTCATATTCACTGTTAGATTTATTACTGGTAGCTCTGGTGCACAAGTAGTAGTTCACAGACTAGATTAGACACACGTATTTTTAGAGCACGGGAATTCTAGTAACCTCAGGGGGTACTGATCTAAGTTTTATATCCTTGTCTCAGAAATACATAGAACGCAAATCAGTGGGCGAACGTTAGATATCACTAGAGTTTTAATATCTGAATAAAGTAATTACGAGAGTCAAGGTCGCCTGTTAATTAAAGAGCACTGATCGCTTAGTACGTCCCAAATGGAATGGTTAAGTATGAATTACACTGGGCAAGGTCTTAGCCACTTCGTAGAAATATTAATTAGTGAATCTAAAACAGCACAGTAATATGTAGTACTGCTAAAGGGAATCTTGGGTAGTATCTGATGGGTCTGGTCCTGGTTATCTTGCGTCCATGATGTTGGGGGCTAACGACTGGTTCCGCGGCCGTCCAGGGGGGCCATATGTGTGAAGTTCTTCAATACGTGGGCAGGTCCTTCTATCCAAATCTGCCACGGAGTCTGCCGGTTCTGGGATCTCACTCCGGAACAACACAAGGGCAGAGCTAGAAATTAACTGCAGGGTAGTGACCCCTGGTTGGTGTCTAGCTTTCAACTGATTTGACTGGGGGTGGGAGTTAGATTTATAGGCTCGGTTCTGGACCCTGTAGACAGTAGGGATCTCGAGTCTTATGGACTTAATTGAGCTCTCAATAGATATGGGGACTAGGTAAGATGGTATTTACAGTTGTGGCACAGGGCGATAGGAAGCCTTTATATTTTCATATAACTGAGCCTTAGTAAGAGGTACTATTTTGGCTATACTGGACGTATTTAGGGGAGAGAGACTGGATCTACTTTGCGAGGAGGATGGGGACAGCTGTGATAGGAGCGTCTCTCTAGATTGTTCAATCTTCATTCTATGGTATAGCTGAGGTGCTAATTTAGTGATCAGAGCATGCAAGAAAGGTAAATGGTTTATTGTGAGGTAATAGAGGTTAGTAAAGGTGTTAGTCATTCATGGTTAGTTCATTGATAGGAAGAATTCCTGTGCTACCTGGCAATGACTCGAAAGTCAAAACAGGGGCCAGGTATACCTCCGCGGGGGTGGGGGTCTCCCTCCTCGGGTGGGCAAAAAGGGGGAGCTGGGCACCCTCTCTCTGATATAGTCGTCCGGCGGCTGTGGCTAGGGGCTTGCCATATCACCAGTGTTTGTAATAACCCTCTGTGTATGAGACAGATGTGAGTGTCTTTAATACCAAAACCGAAGGTGCCTTAGCTAGCTGGTTTTACTCGGCTGGTTGTTAATTGTAGGGTTTGCTGGATATGGTGGAGACTGGGTTGCTAACTCTGCCACATTTATCTGGAAGTATGGCAATAGAAGTTAGTTACTGGCGGGGCGGCTAGCCTCGCACCGACGACCATTGGGTGCAGGGTTGTGAATGTGTTGTAAGAGAATAGATGGCATGCAAGGGGCTAGTAAAGTTCTAATGTTGTTCTGGCCTACTAAGTGAAGGTAGGCTGGATAGGAGTATATATATAAAAGGTTGGAGAGCGTTAGTAACGGACAATTCAAGGATCTTCAAGAGGTATGAGAGAGAGGCTAGGTCGGACAAGAGTCGAGAAGCGCGGGCGTCTTAATGAGAGGGGGGAGGGGGGGGGAGTTCAAGGGCTACAGGGAAATTTTGCCCCTAAGGTCCCTGGGCGTGGGGGTGGCATTAGGCTACAATTGATATGGAAGTTTGAAAAGGCAGTAGAATACGTTAGCCAAATGCTACCGGGGAATGCAACTATGGGGTGGTATATGAGTCTGGAAAAGATAGAGTTATGTGATCAGTCAGAGGGTTATGGATACTATTAGTTGGCCCTGGGAACTGCGTTTTCTATTAAATATAAAATACCAACCACAGCGGCAGTTCGTAGGGGTACTTAGTTATTGTTTCGGGGTACTTATGACAGATACTGGTAACCAGGTTATCTTATACAATCTCTGGTTGGGGTAAGAGGTGTAAGACACGAAATAAATTGGCGTAGTGTGGGCTGTGGATACGAAGGAGGCAAGGGGAAGACGTATGACAATTGTGGAAAGTAAATGGAAAAAGGTGAACACAATGGCGGAGCAAAATACTTAACCTAAGGATTGCATACATAGATTTATGGGGCGATGGGTCTTCAGAAGCTTAGTCTGGCAAGACAAGATGTTAGGGAATGTTAATATTAATACTTAGTTACTAGAGGAGCAATGCAAGGGGCGACTGAGCACGGGTTACATATATCTATACTCGTCATGGAAAATGATATACGAGGTCTAGGGACAAGCGTGGGTGTTTGAACTTCTAAGATATATAACATCTACTTCTCGGATGTAAGAACATACATAGATATATTTATGGCTGTCTGATGTGTTGGCATTGGCTCAACGTCGGGACAGGGCATGTTTTTAATATGAATGTATATTCCTATTCATCATCTTTGTAGTTAAGAGTGTAGGACACGAGGGGGTTAGTGTACGTGAGGTGTGGAAAATGGTCAGTTTTAGAAAAGGTAAATGGGTGTGTCCTGGAGCTGTTTAGCCCTGCGGGCTTGGGCCTGTCTGAAATGGCTGGCTCGGTCAGCTGGTCCTTTCGTTCTGTGGACCTTTCCTTTGGTGTTTCTGTGTGGTGTTCGTTCATGGCTTCTGTGGTGGGCTTCTCGTTCTGGGGCATTTTAATAACCTATTTTCACTGACTTTACACAGGAACCTCCAGAGGACTTTCCCTTATTCTTCAACAATACAAAAATCAACCCTTCATCTTCTCTCAATGTTCTCGGTGTCTCTTTTTCTTCTGCTCACACTTGGAAGGACCATATTACCAGTCTTGCTAAGGCAGCCTCCCAGAAGCTGGGTGTAGGCCTACTCAACCGCTTCAAGGGTTTCTTTACCACTGCGCAGCTTCTTGCTCTGTACAGGGGCAAAATGTGTCCTTGTATTGAGTATTGTTCACATGTGTGGGGAGGATCCTCTCACACCGCACTCCTAGACAAAGTAGAAAGGAAACCTTTCGTATCATTAACTCCCGTCCACTCACCAACTCTCGATCTGCAATCTCTCTCTCTTCGCCGCAATGTTGCATCTCTCTCGCTATTCTATCGCTACTACAATAATCAGTGTTCCTCTGAGCTTTCCCAGTGTATAGCACCTCCTCTACATAGGGTATATAGTACCCACCTTGCAACACAATCCCACCCCTACTCTGTGCAACTCTCCAACCCAAGAGTGAAACGTTATTCTCAGACTTTCTACTATTCAACTGCTGAGCTCTGGAACTCTCTCCCAGAATCAGTCTTTCCCTCTTCCTATGACTTAAATTGCTTCAAACTCCGTGTGTCCATGCATTTTAGCTTGAACGTCCCTAGATATTGGCCCTGTCACTCTTTCAACTCTGGCGGAGGCACTCGCTGCAGGCAGTTATGCCCTTTGTCTCCCTCATTCACATAGAAAAGAAAAAAAAATCTTGTTCAGCTTAGGCTAACCTATTTTTACTTGGAGCCGAGTGAAGGAGAGCACATTGAAGGATTGTAACCTCCAGTCGCTTGCCCTGCTCATCCAATCTGGCTTCCCAGCATCTCGGGACAACGTACCAGAAGCGCTGCAACCATACTAGCAGTACCGTGACAGAGGTCATAATGATGGATGATCGGGTTCTGGTGCCTCAAGCACTGCGGAACGAAGTACTGCGTGCTCTCCATGCAGCACACCATGGCACGAGTAGAATGTCAAGTAGGGCACAAGGGGCGGTCTTCTGGCCAGGCATATCCAAGGACATCGAGAGCACACGCAACAGGTGCCTCAAATGCTGGAGAATGTCACCATCCTAGCCACACATGCCACCAGTGCAGCCATGTATGCCAACCAGACCCTTCCAAGCGATCGCTGCTGACTTCTGCGTGATGCGCGGCATCGAATATCTGGTTGGGGTGGACAGGTTCAGTGGCTGGCCACATGTTGTCACATCTCAATGCGGCGCAAAGGGCTTTAGTAAGGCTTTCATAAACTATTTTGCAACTTTCGGGGTGCCAGAAGAACTGAGCACGGATGGTGGCCCAAAGTTTACTGCAAAAGAGACGGCACTGCTTCTACAACGTTGGGGCGTGCGGCACTGACACTCATCCGCCTACCACCCGCAGTCGAATGGGCGGGCAGAATTAAGTAGCCGTCAAGTCTATGAAGCGCCTCCTGACATCACGCTCAGACATCCACGGTGGTCTTGACACAGAAGCGGTGGTCGCTGGCCTGCTACAGTTTCGGAACACACCAGACCCTGAGACCGGCACATCTCCGGCACAGATAGTTTTTGATAGGAATCTCAGGGTCCTAGCTGTTACCTGTTGCACCAAGGATGCAAGTGATCACTAGCACAGCAGTCCACCCGGTTTGGCGTGAGACATATGGTAACGTCAGGAAGAAGCACTCAGGTTGAGATTTGTCAGGCAAGTTGACAATCTTGATCGCCATACACGTCAGCTTGCACCACTAGTGGTAGGTACAAGAGTCCTACTACAAAACCAGACAGGCGCTCACAGCAGGCGTTGGGATAGGACTGGCGTGGTGGTGGAAGTGAAGCCCCACGACCAATACCTAATCAAGATTAATGGGTCGGGCAGAGGGACCCTGAGGAATCGGCGGTTCCTGTGACACAATTAGGGTCTGACGTACAGCAACCATCCCATGATTTCACCTCCATCACCTCCCTGCACACAGCAGTGACAGACAACCAACAAAATGACCGTTGGACCGGGAACAGCAGCCCCAGGTCCACGTCCATGTGGCCACTATCAGTCCGTTGCAACTGATCCTATAATCAACCCTGCACTGACCAACGTGCAGGATAACACACCTGCTGTGGATGTGACGTCCACGCATCCACAGGCGCACCATCAGAATGCAGTGACGCCACCGCCCTCGCCTCCGAAAGACGGCCCATCCGCGCTCACACAGGACCCACCTCCACGTCAGCACGTTACCCCTGCTTCACCGCCCATGAGACCACGATGGGAAAGAAAACAGCCAGCGTATTTAAGGGACTATGTGTTAGAGTAATAAGTTTCAGCTGAAAACTGGGGGGGGGGGGGATGTTGGGATATCCACATATATAGTGACTAAGTGATCCTTATGGATGATGAGTTGTGGGCGAAAACGTTATTACTATATGTTTACTGTAGTTCACTGTATTCATATAGTTTATGTTACATCTGTTATGCTTCTGTCTAATTGTGTTTATTTGTTATTTCAGCCAGGAGCATTCATTATGTTGATGAGGAATAAAAAACTCATAAATAATATCCGAATGTCCTTTGACCACATGGTGTGCTCCCCAACATTTCCTCGGGTAGGCTACCTATGGGGGAATAGTTTAGGTAGAAGTGGATATCTGAGGTGGGCTAGACTAATCTGGTTGAATCCCTTGAGTGGCAGAGTCAGTTTTTTCTTTGCACTTGCCTACCTGTTGATGGCTTCCTGGGCATCCTTTGCCCATTCATCATCACTGTACTTTGATTCAAGTTGGCTATCTGTTTTCTTTCGTTTTGAAGCGACACTCGTACCTTAAACAATAGTATTTTGTTTTCCCCTTATAATAATGTAGCCCGCTAAATGGAGTGAAGTATTCTTGGTTCTTGGTGGTGATTGAGGGCCAGTGAAGTATTAAAATTCCCGGTGCGTTAACAGTAGTACACCTTCTGCCACCTGGCGACTGTCACAGGCACTACAACTGTTTTGATCAGCCTGTGTTGCTGGCTGTCTTGCAGCCTCAGCCTCTATTCGGTAAATATTAGGCACCATTTGTTATTAATACATTTATTTATAGTCAAGGTATTAGTGTTACGTCAATAGGATGCCAGCAAAGTGTAATGTAGGCTATGATGAAGTGGGTACTGGGTTGAGTAAGAGGTGAGTTGAGTGGTCACAGGTAAAGGGGGACTAGGAAGTAGATAACCTTGACACTCTAAAAGTCCAAAGTCCAGCCTTGCTTGACTCATACTCTTCATTGGTGAACTTGGCATGTAAGTAGACCTAACTTCCCAAGAACAAACATAACTCAGATGGTAAATTTACGAGGTGACAGTTATGAGTTTTAGCGGTAAAAGTCGGTTAATATTTAGGCCTACAAGTCTCACCACAGCTGGGATCTCATTTCTAATGGTAGTTTTGGGTTCCTATCATTCTATGCTTCATTGCTATAGCCTATACTTTTTATCCACGGGAAAATAGAGGGTTCAATGTTATTTTAATAGGCCTACCACAAATTTTATTGATATATTTGAAGATAAATATTGAATCTAGGCTATATGCTCTAAAGATCATAAGAAAATTTGTTTTAACCCTCGGCAAAACTTAATAAAAAAGTATGGTAGGCCTACTAAAATTTATTTTTCGTAACAAGGTTGTCAATACAGTACTTTCAGTCATCGATAGCTCTAAAGATCATATGAAAATGTGTTAAACCCTCGTAAAAGCCTAGGCTAATATAAAAGTATGGTAGGCTACTAAAATTTAATTTTCGTAACAAGGTTGTCAATACGGTACTTTCCCGTTATCAATGTACAATCAAGCTGAAGATTGCAGAGTAAACACCGTAGACTTCATCAATTTTTGTTTTACCCTCGTATAATCGACAGCCATTTTTTTATTTTTTTATTAAGGGATTAGTACTCAACCAGCGGGGGTGTGGGGGCAGCAGCCCCCACCCATAATACTAGGTTAGGTTAGGTAAGGTTGTTAGGTTAGGCTAATGTCTTTTCAAATCACTATCGGGGAGCGAGCGTGTCTCAACATCGATCGAAAGGCCTAATGGGGAAAATAGGTTTTCCCGAGATTTCTAATTAATTACAAACACTATATATTGATGCAAATGACCAATTTTGTTTATAAAAAACACTCGGAAAATTTGTGGTATTAAAATAAAAAAAAATCCAAATAGAGTATAGCCTAGGCTATCTCCATTTATTTGTCACCAATTATTTTGACATAGGCCTATTTGAAGACATACTTACTTGGTCATACTTGGTAGAATTCCGGGAAAAATGTTATTTTAATACCACACATTTTCCGAGTGTTTTTTTATAAACAAAATTGGTCATTTGCATCAATATACAGTATAGTGTTTGTAATTAATTAGAAATCTCGGGAAAACCTATTTTCCCCATTAGGCCTATCGATCGATGTTGAGACACGCTCGCTCCCCGATAGTGATTTGAAAAGACATTAGCCTAACCTAACAACCTTACCTAACCTAACCTAGTATTATGGGTGGGGGCTGCCGCCCCCATACCCCCGCTGGTTGAGTACTAATCCCTTAATAAAAAATAAAAAAATTGGCTGTCGATTATACGAAGGTGAAAACAAAAGTCGATGAAGTCTATGGTGTTTACTCTGCAATCTTCAGCTTGATTGTACATTGATAACGGGAAAGTACCGTATTGACAACCTTGTTACGAAAAAGAAATTTTAGTACCATACTTTTTTATTAGGTTTTGCCGAGGGTTAAAATAAATTTTCTTATGATCTTTAGAGCATATAGATTCAATATTTATCTTCAAATAGGGCCTATATCAACAACATTTGTGGTATTAAAATACCATTGAACCGAATTCCGTCCTCTGTGGACGCAGCTAAAGTGGACTTCTGCTGCAGCCAGGCAGCTCCGCAACTCCCTCGTTCCGTCTATTTACTAACGAGTTGGATGCGGTGCTGGGATAGGCTATCCTGGTATTGGGGGCTCGTCTGGTACTGTAGCCAGCCATCGGTCCAGCTGACGCTTGAAGGAGTCTGTCGTGACTCCCGTCAGTTCCCGGACGGCCTTTGGTACAGTATTGAAGAGGCGAGCCCCATTTTTGCTGAAGTTGTTGTGGGCGACTGTTGCTATTTTCTGAGAGGTAGCCTCAGTCCTCTTGATGTAACACAGTCGCCCTTTTCTAACGTGATTGTTGATGACTAGACTAAGCATCATATTAAAATTAGTTTCAACCCTCGGCAAAACCTAATAAAAATATATGGTACTACTGTAAAATGGAATTTTTTCGTAACATGGTTGTCAATTCCTTCATATAGACGGCACCGATTCGTACACACGCCATTTAGAACAAACATTCCCTATATACCTGTATATATATATATATTAGTGTGTACGATAATTTTGGTGCAAATTCCATAATTTTGTGGTCACAATACGATAATTCTGCATTTAGAATATGGCAACACTGCGTCCGCCGCCGCACTCATGTTATTGTTGTGAACCTCTCGGCCCTCCCACTGCCACTCGGTGGCGGAGTAGGGTATGTCCCATAATACTGTGTTTTTTGCACTGTTACCCAATCAGTGGGGGTGTGGGGGCGGCAGCCCCCACCCATAATACTAGGATAGGTTAGGTAAGGTTGTTAGGTTAGGCTAATGTCTTTGTTACGCTTTTAACCCCTCATTTTCCCTGAACTTCATACCCCTCCCCACTATCGGGCGGGCGTGTCTTAAGATCGTTGTATAATAGGGAAAACGGTTTCTCCAAGGGTTGTAATTATTTTCAAACACTATATATTGATGAAAACTAACAGGGAAAAATAAAAAAATCCATGGGAAAATTGGTGACAGAAAAATTGAGTTTTTCCAAACTTTCTGTATATAACTTTCATTGGTAGGCCTATATTCATAAAGAGCACACTCTAAGCTATTCATAAGTCACTTAAAACACTAAAATCGGCTTACGGTAGCCATGTAATAACATGGTGAACCTTCGTGAAAGTGGCGCAAAACAGCGAATTTATTGGTGGATGGTGGAAAGTTCTGGGTTTACCGGATGTTGGTACCACTTATAACATTGGTAATTTAATTCATATCTTTCTTATACCCCCTACATATGATTCAGAAAGCCTTCAGCTTTGCATATATATGCATATTTTGTACCTAGGTCACATAATAATACTTAATTTGAATACTTACCAAAGTCGATGTTAGGCCATAAGAATTGTCTCAATATTATCCTATTTTCACCAATTTAAGCAGCTCCTCATTGTCATACACAACGTTCAGTTATTCACAATTGTAAATCATGTGTGGAAATGCTGATACTAAAGCTACATTCTCCATATTAGCCTGAAATATGACGAGAAACCGAAAATCCGCCATTTTTCTTCACTGAATGAGTAAGACTGGCCTCTTAGTTCTTAATCCATTACACTATTCTTCAATTATATACGAAAACTACATAAAAGCATGTCAATATATAAATGTAACATATTTATTACACAATTCGCGATTTATAGCCATTATTTGCAAGGTAATTACAAAAAATTACCAATAGACATCGTAGTTCGGAAAATGGCTTTGGCTTCAACTTGATACACTTATGGTGACCATATCTTACTTTGAAATATATAGAATATAACATATAAGAGGTAGATTTATGCGATAAAGGTAGCATCAGGCCACCCAAAACAATGGTAAATTTATTGACTGACCGCAAAAATCGCGTACGTTTTAATAAAAATCTGTATATTGCCACATGGTACATTTCATACCTCAAGAATTCGAACACACTGAGCCAAAACCTTACCAGTCTTGTCCCGGCAGCCATTCTGAATGCAGGTGATCTAGTTTTGTGAATATGAAGAAAGTTTTAGACCTTGTCCGCACCGTGAATCGGCGAATCTTGCCCTGCCTCGCAGATATATTCACTTAACCCGGGAACTGCGGGAAGACTCTTAAGAGTTCCCCCGGCGGACTGCGGGAAGACTCTTAACCTGACAAGCGCGAAATAGACCTAGGGGCTAGGGTAGTTATTTGTGCATTTCTAGCCTTGGATTCTGACAGAATTCGTTATATTTACAATATAGAGCATTATTTGTTTTCGGTATGCTTTTATTTTACATATATGATGTATATATGAACCTTCAAGAGTGCTAAAATAAGTGGGAAAAGCATTTGGGTGGTGAAAAACGAAGATATTGGCCACCTGGTCATAATCTCAGGCGAGAGAGAGCCACAGGCAACCCTCCTCTCTCGCTGTCTGTGAGGTAACTGAGACGAGCGGGGCGGTGTGGGCCGGTGTCTGGGTGTTACATAACTATCTTTTCTGCAACCCACTTGTGCTACATTATCGCGGGAGAGAAAAATAACCGATAAATGATGATAATAAGAGGAAAAATAGGTGATAATTGAGGAGGGGAGGGGGGAATAAGGTGGGGAAGGAGGGGAGGGGGGTGGGTGAGATTTACATGGATGAGTACTGGAGGGGAATTATCTCACCTAGAGACAAATTCCTTTGTTTTGATAGGCCCTTTTTTTTTTTGGAAGGCTTTTTTTATGGTCTTGCTTCCGTGAGGCCTATCGCGTTCCCTATAGGAAGCCTTCCGTGAGGCCTATCGCGCTTGCCGGGTTAAGAGTCAGAGAAAAAAAAAAAAAATTAAACATCGATTTTTTTTTTTTTTTTGCCCCTGGGCCATGCAAAATATCACTCCTCTACCTCCCCTCCTTCCCCACTTTCCTCCCCTCCTTCAATTATCACCTATTTTCCCTGTTATTCCCTTATTCTGAGGTATATTTTCGTGCTAACATTAGCGAGTTGCAAGCAGGCATTGTCATCACTGTTAGCAAGCGAGTGCAAGAGAGAGAGAGAGAGAGTATCGATCGACAGTGTCTCAGTGGCCTTGGGGGAAAGGAGGTTGCCTCACCCATACATTATGTAACTCGCAGCCTGTATCGCCGATTTTGACCATCCAAACGCTGTTTTCACTCGTTTTATTGTTGTAACAGGTTAATACCTTTATAATCAACCTATAATAGGCGCATATGGATAAGTATTAACCCGGGAACTGCGGGAAGACTCTTAACCCGGGAGCTGCGGGGAGACTCTTAAGAGTTCCCCCGGCGCACTGCGGGAAGACTCTTAAGAGTCAGAGAAAATAAAAATCAACTTTTGACATCGAAAAAAAAAAAAAATTTTATATATTTTTTTTTTATTTTTTTATTTTTTTTTGGCCCCTGGGCCATGCAAAATCTCAGTCCTCTACCTCCCCTCCTTCCCCACTTTCCTCCTCTCCTTCAGTTATCACCTATTTTCCCTGTTATTCCCTTATTCTGAGGTATATTTTCGTGCTAACATTAGAAATCCGATTGGAGGGTGTGGTCATCACTGATAGCAAGCGAGTGCAAGAGAGAGAGAGAGAGTATCGATCGACTGTGTCTCAGTGGCCTTGGGGGAAATTGGCGGGAAAGCAGTTTGCCTCACCCATACATTATACAACTCGCGGCCTGTATCTCCGATTTTGACCATCCAAACGCTGTTTTCACTCGTTTTATTGTTGTTTCAGGTTAATACCTTTATAATCAACCTAAGGCGCATAAAATATTAATGCTATTAATGGATGAATATTAACACCCGCACAGGGTTCCAACTGCGCACTCAGAAAGAGTTCCCCCGGCGGACTGCGGGAAGACTCTTAAGAGTCAGAGAAAAGAAAAATCAACTTTAACTCTCCAGCCCCGGCTATGTATTATATATATATTCCTCAAAACCCGGGTGTTTTGGCCGAAAAATGTCTAGGCTAGGCTACTGTATATTTGTTAATCAGACTGCTTCCCGCATTCCCGCGCATCCCCAAGCGTAGCTGTGTTATTTACCTGTAGAATGGCATTAAGTAGAGCTCTCTAAGTCAACTGGTTGAGCTGTGATGATGATTTCATTGGAGATAACTTTATGGCCAAAACAGCCACTTTACACTACTATTCGATACTTAACAACAACATACAGGCACACACGAACAAGCGACGCTCTCCTTCTTGTGGCCGGAGATGCGGGGCGTCGGTCCAGCCGGCTGTTGTTTACATGCGTCGGACCGACGCCTCGCACACGAAGCTCACAGGCTTTCAACCACTGGGCGTTCAAGAGGCCTTCCGGGTACCTGTTATATGCTTTTTTATGGGCGTTCAAGAGCCCTTCCGTGGTGAGAGGGTTAAACATAGAAAAAAACAAAAAACAAATTTGGGCCCCTGGGCCATGCAAAATATCACTCCTCTACCTCCCCTCCTTCCCCACTTTCCTCCCCTCCTTCAGTTATCACCTATTTCCCTGTTATTCCTTATTCTGAGATATTTTCGTGCTAACATTAGCGAGTTGCAAGCAGGGCATTGTCATCTCTGTTAGCAAGCGAGTGCAAGAGAGAGAGAGAGAGAGTATCGATCGACTGTGTCTCAGTGGCCTTGGGGGAAATTGGCGGGAAAGCAGGTTGCCTCACCCATACATTATGTAACTCGCGGCCTGTATCCGATTTTGACCATCCAAACGCTGTTTTCACTCGTTTTATTGTTGTTTCAGGTTAATACCTTTATAATCAACCCATAGCCGTATGGATAAGTATTAATGCTATTTATGGTAAAATGAATATTTTAGTGATGGAAACAGCTCAAATACGTCAGCACAGGGGGACGTTTCTAATTACCCCCATGCGCACTTAAGAGGTTAATAACTTGTAGGACCTATGGAAATGCTTAAATATGATATATTTTACCTTTAAAGTAACAATTGATAGTGTGTGCTTCCAGCTGTTTTGTGTAAACAAACCGATGAAGAAAAAAAGGAAGCATAATCCCCAGCTGAAGTTGGAGGTTCGCAATTATGGTAGGTGAGACCGGAGTACTTTTATCGGCGTTTCATAAGCCAAGAAAAAAAAAATCAATATTTACGAGCTGCACCACAGCTGGGATCTCATTTCTAATGGTAGTTTTGGGTTCCTATAATTTTATGCTTCATTGCTATATACTTTTTATCCACCGGATTTTTTTTTCTTTTTTCTTGGCTTTTTTTTTAGCATTTTTTTTTTTAGCATTAACCCTCCAGCCCCGGGGGCTATAGCTTGCGACTGTGCTCCGGTACCGGGTGTTTTGACGATCTTTGGCCTATGTTAACTACTCTGTAAGTCAATGAATATGTCATGTAATGTTGTAAATAAAAAAGAATAATGTTCCACAAACCTTCCTCTGTCGAATGGCGTTGAGTAGAGGTCTCTAGCCCCTCTGGTTGCATAATGGTGAGCGCGGGAAGACGAGTGCTTTTCGGCGGCAAATTCTTCCCGCGTTCGGACGCGTCGCCTCGGCCATGGCTACGACGCACCTAGCCGCTCGCCGCGCCAAAGTATTTATCTCCCTTAGACGATTTTAGTGTTTGATATTGAGAATGTGATGTTTATTTGATATTTTCTAGTTATTTTGAGGCCAATTATATAAAATATGTTTATTAGGGTATCACTGTCACTGATATTGCTAATTTTCACTCGATACCGTACATTTTATTAGTAATTGAGGTAGCTTATTGTTGTATTAGGCACTGATTATTCGTTATCACAGGTGTTTATTATACTTTGGCCATCAAATATTAGGTCTTGTGTCACTTTCACTTTGACAAATATGCTTTAGAGTGTCACTGTCACTGATAATGCTCATTTTCACTCGATACCGTACATTTTATTAGTAATTGAGGTAGGTTATTGTTGTATTAGGCACTGATTATTCGTTATCACAGGTGTTTATTATACTTTGGCCATCAAATATTAGGTCTTGTGTCACTTTCACTTTGACAAATATGCTTTAGAGAGTGTCACTGTCACTGATAATGCTCATTTTCACTCGATACCGTACATTTTATTAGTAATTGAGGTAGGTTATTGTTGTATTAGGCACTGATTATTCGTTATCACAGGTGTTTATTATAGTTTGGCCATCAAATATTAGGTCTTGTGTCACTTTCACTTTGACAAATATGCTTTAGAGAGTGTCACTGTCACTGATAATGCTCATTTTCACTCGATACCGTACATTTTATTAGTAATTGAGGTAGGTTATTGTTGTATTAGGCACTGATTATTCGTTATCACAGGTGTTTATTATAGTTTGGCCATCAAATATTAGGTCTTGTGTCACTTTCACTTTGACAAATATGCTTTAGAGAGTGTCACTGTCACTGATAATGCTCATTTTCACTCGATACCGTACATTTTATTAGTAATTGAGGTAGGTTATTGTTGTATTAGGCACTGATTATTCGTTATCACAGGTGTTTATTATACTTTGGCCATCAAATATTAGGTCTTGTGTCACTTTCACTTAGTTATATGATTTGTAAACGATTTATATACAATTTATTGTGTCTTTTTTCACTGATTTCTATATTTCTATAGGTTCTAATCATATGAATGTCACTTGGTATATACATATGTGTCACTTTCACATATTATTATGGTGTAATTGTATTTGTATCAATGTTCTCATAATACATGACTTTTGTATTACAATACATTGGTTTTCTTCCACTTTTTGCCTATATATAATTATAGTGTACATATTGTCATTTTATTTGGCAATTTCAGTATGATTATTAGAACTCCAGCTTGGAGTGGTAATCAAAGAAGCAATCTACAGCACAGAGTGCCACCTTGCACTCCACACACTCCAGGGTTGACTTTTTACCTGACCTCGGCTTCACCCTGCTGTTGTAGCAGACATGGCACCGCTTCTGCTGTGTTCTTCCGGATTCATTCTGAGGCAGGGAACCAAGCCTGTGCCTAGTCAAGTATTGAGCAGACTGCAAGCGGTCAATAACGGCGGGCCCAGGATGTGCCACTGCCCTCTGTGGCATAGCATACTTCTCCAGGAGCTCCGTCAACACCTGCTTTTGGAACCTCCGCAGGCTATTGAACTTCATGGGTGTGTTCACATTCCGAAGCTTGTATATGTTGTAGGCATTCAGAACTGACATGTCCACCATATGCAGAAAGAACTTTTTGTACCATCTGCACGAGGTACGCAGGCAGTCAATGAAGCCTATCTGCATGTCGGACTTGTCCACCAGCCTCATGTTGATGTTGTAGTCCAGGACAGCATCGGGCTTGGTCACCCTGGCCTGGGTGCGGCGATCCACCTTGCCAGTCTCCACCATTTCCCCCTTGTGGATGGTGGTCAGGAGGTTGACCTTCCGCTGGTCGTGCCAGTGGATAGCCAGAATGGGCCCCGACTTCTTCTTGAACACATCACCTTTTTTGGTCTTTGGAGGGAAAGGTGGCATGCCCTTCCTTTTCCCTCGTACTGTGCCTACAGTCCCCGTCTTGCGCTCATGCAGGTACTGTGAGAGAGTGGGGGACGTGTAATAATTGTCCGTGTAGAGGACGTGATTCTTATGAAAGTAGCGGTCCATCATGGCTTGCACCACTGCTCCGCCAAAGCCAATGAGGGGGTCCACAAGCAAGTCCCCTTCCTTCCCACTGTAGACCAGGAAGTCCAGGACATAGCCAGTTTGGCAGTCGCACAGCACAAAGAATTTTATGCCAAAGCGATGTCTTTTTGAGGGGATGTACTGCCGGAAGCTGAGTTTTTCCCCGGAACAGCACAAGAGACTCGTCAATGACGACCTTGCGGAAGGGCTTGAAGTAGGAGGTGAAGCGTTCTCGCATCATCTCATACAACGTCCTAATCTTCCACAGCTTGTCTGGGAGGTGGACGTCAAGGTTGGTGACAAGATGGAGCGCTGCGAGGATATCAAGGTACCGGTCGCGAGACATATATTTCCCGAAGGCAGGGGTGGATATCAGATCATTGGTGATCCAATAGTCAGGCAACCTATGCTTCTTGACATGAGGCATTAGCATGGTGAGTGCCAGGAACACCATGAACTCTTTATGAGTCACTGGGGTCCACTGCCTCATGTGGCCCTTGGTCACCTTTCCCAAAAAGTGGACCTGGAATTGGTGCTGCTTATTTGTCTCTTTGACAACATAGCCTACCACCTCCTCATCAAAGAAGGCCTCAAACAGTTCGTGTGGTGGAGCATTGGGGCCTGCAGGAAAATTGGGGGTAACGCCTGAACCCTCCAGTACCTCATCAAAAGCTGGCACATCAGGGTTGTATGCATCCTCATCAACTACGTCTTGCCACTGAAAAACGTAGAATGGGTCTTGTCTACGCTGACGAGGAGCTCCAGCTGGTGGCCCAGCACGCCCACGGCCAACTCGGGAGGCGCGCGCCCTAGGGCGGCGAGGGCGGCGGCCAGGGCGGTGGGCAGCACGACGGGCAGCACGACGCCGGGCCAAGCGGATGGGTCGAGGGTCGTCGATGTCCATATAGTCATCGTCAGAGTGGTCATCTTGCCCTGACGGTGGACCTATGTAATCATGGCCAGAGTCTTCAGAGAGGTGCCCTTCATCATCAGTGGCCCCCACATAATCTGGCGGGGAACCAGTGATGCGTGGGCGGCGTGCGGGTGGGCGAGGTGGGGAAGGAGTGGCAGGTGAGGCTGTGTCCCCCCGAGGTCCCGGGCTCCTTGGCCTGCGACGAGTGACAGAAAGCAATGTTTCACTGTCACTAGGGCCAGGTATTGGTGATGCGAGCTCAAAGACTTCTTCAGGAAGACATGTTGAAGGCGGGAGAGGTGGGGAGGACCGTGGGGAAAGTTGCGGGGACGTATGGCTGGGGCCGGCCGGGGTGGACGCCGCGGGAGCCTCGAACAAAACTCTCTTACTTTTCTTAATTTTCTTGGTATATTTCCTACCTTTCCCCTTTTCGGCAGCAGTATGTCTCCTGTCGGGGGACCTAGGAGGCAAATAGGCCGAAAGTGTGGGGTCCTCAACCCTTGGCAATGGTGGGGGTGGTGGGGAAGAATGCGGGGCATCCGGGTCATCTTGGGTGGCGTGGGTAGATAAGGGAGACAATGGCGGACGAGAAGGGTCACCACGCTGACCCTCACTCACAGCCTCATCCTCACCAAGTAGTTTTGCTTGTTCCCTAGCTGCCGCGGCCGCCTTCTCAAGTATTTTCTGCTTATACAAATGTAGCTTGAAAGGCGATTTACCAGGGGAAGGGCTTGGCGTCGTGTCACTTAAGCGAAATTTGGTGAGTGACCTTGAACTCTCCCACTCGCTCACTCTCTCAAGTTCACTGTCTTTAGGTAAACCAGCTTCCTCAACAACTGGTACATCACCTTCATCACTCTCATCACTGTCATGTTCTCTCGCAAATCCCAGGAATTGCTCTTCTTTATCACTCTCATGGCCATAATCACTCGACTTATAATTACTGGAGTCGTCACTGACTTCATCATCAACATTATGCTTGGCATCAGCTCGCTCATAAAGTCTCAATGTCGTCTCAATACCTCCGGGAGATAACACATTTAGGCGATGGCGTCGGGGTAAGGCGCGACGAACAAGCAAGGGCGTCGTAGGAAGCACGGTATCGGACACAGCGGAATCACTATTTGGCGTACTGTCCATGATGGCGTCGGGGTAGATACTGTTGCTGTGGCGGAGTTTACGCCTGGTGGCGCCACCTACCGTCCCACGATACCGAAAATGTACGCGCGGCATTCGAAAGCACGCATGCAAGCAATGGGCGTTCAAGAGCCCTTCCGGGTTGCGCGGGCCGAGGTTGTTATGGGCGTTCAAGAGCCCATCCGGGTTGGAGGGGTTAACCTAACAAAAAAACCTAGATAATCTTCAAGGACACTACATCCGCCTTATTAGAAACAATTTATTAGGGAAGATAGGCACCAACAGATTCGCCATATTTTTCTCCATATAGTCTGCATGGAGGATTTTCATTATCGACAAATTGAAAAAATACCCTTTTCACAGAAAAATACACCAAAAATCTATCAAAGATGTCAAATAGCGGGGGTGGCAGCCCCCACCCATAATACTAGGATAGGTTAGGTAAGGTTGTTAGGTTAGGCTAATGTCCTTTCAAAGGGGTATAGGCTAGTAAACACTAGGGTAGCTTATACCCGGTCAGAGGTAAGAAGAAGAAGAGTCCTGATGTAGTCTCCTTTAATGATACCAAAACCTAACCTAACCTAACCTAATAGCCCCAAATACATTTAGGTTAGGTTTTTTGGTTAGGTTAACCCCTCCAACCCGGATGGGCTCTTGAACGCCCATAACAACCTCGGCCCGCGCAACCCGGAAGGGCTCTTGAACGCCCATTGCTTGCATGCGTGCTTTCGAATGCCGCGCGTACATTTTCGGTATCGTGGGACGGTAGGTGGCGCCACCAGGCGTAAACTCCGCCACAGCAACAGTATCTACCCCGACGCCATCATGGACAGTACGCCAAATAGTGATTCCGCTGTGTCCGATACCGTGCTTCCTACGACGCCCTTGCTTGTTCGTCGCGCCTTACCCCGACGCCATCGCCTAAATGTGTTATCTCCCGGAGGTATTGAGACGACATTGAGACTTTATGAGCGAGCTGATGCCAAGCATAATGTTGATGATGAAGTCAGTGACGACTCCAGTAATTATAAGTCGAGTGATTATGGCCATGAGAGTGATAAAGAAGAGCAATTCCTGGGATTTGCGAGAGAACATGACAGTGATGAAGGTGATGTACCAGTTGTTGAGGAAGCTGGTTTACCTAAAGACAGTGAACTTGAGAGAGTGAGCGAGTGGGAGAGTTCAAGGTCACTCACCAAATTTCGCTTAAGTGACACGACGCCAAGCCCTTCCCCAGGTAAATCGCCTTTCAAGCTACATTTGTATACTGTAAGCAGAAAATACTTGAGAAGGCGGCCGCGGCAGCTAGGGAACAAGCAAAACTACTTGGTGAGGATGAGGCTGTGAGTGAGGGTCAGCGTGGTGACCCTTCTCGTCCGCCATTGTCTCCCTTATCTACCCACGCCACCCAAGATGACCCGGATGCCCCGCATTCTTCCCCACCACCCCCACCATTGCCAAGGGTTGAGGACCCCACACTTTCGGCCTATTTGCCTCCTAGGTCCCCCGACAGGAGACATACTGCTGCCGAAAAGGGGAAAGGTAGGAAATATACCAAGAAAATTAAGAAAAGTAAGAGAGTTTTGTTCGAGGCTCCCGCGGCGTCCACCCCGGCCGGCCCCAGCCATACGTCCCCGCAACTTTCCCCACGGTCCTCCCCACCTCTCCCGCCTTCAACATGTCTTCCTGAAGAAGTCTTTGAGCTCGCATCACCAATACCTGGGCCTAGTGACAGTGAAACATTGCTTTCTGTCACTCGTCGCAGGCCAAGGAGCCCGGGACCTCGGGGGGACACCGCCTCACCTGCCACTCCTTCCCCACCTCGCCCACCCGCACGCCGCCCACGCATCACTGGTTCCCCGCCAGATTATGTGGGGGCCACTGATGATGAAGGGCACCTCTCTCAAGACTCTGGCCATGATTACATAGGTCCACCGTCAGGGCAAGATGACCACTCTGACGATGACTATATGGACATCGATGACCCTCGACCCATCCGCTTGGCCCGGCGTCGTGCTGCCCGTCGTGCTGCCCACCGCCCTGGCCGCCCTAGGGCGCGCGCCTCCCGAGTTGGCCGTGGGCGTGCTGGGCCACCAGCTGGAGCTCCTCGTCAGCGTAGACAAGACCCATTCTACGTTTTTCAGTGGCAAGACGTAGTTGATGAGGATGCATACAACCCTGATGTGCCAGCTTTTGATGAGGTACTGGAGGGTTCAGGCGTTACCCCCAATTTTCCTGCAGGCCCCAATGCTCCACCACACGAACTGTTTGAGGCCTTCTTTGATGAGGAGGTGGTAGGCTATGTTGTCAAAGAGACAAATAAGCAGCACCAATTCCAGGTCCACTTTTTGGGAAAGGTGACCAAGGGCCACATGAGGCAGTGGACCCCAGTGACTCATAAAGAGTTCATGGTGTTCCTGGCACTCACCATGCTAATGCCTCATGTCAAGAAGCATAGGTTGCCTGACTATTGGATCACCAATGATCTGATATCCACCCCTGCCTTCGGGAAATATATGTCTCGCGACCGGTACCTTGATATCCTCGCAGCGCTCCATCTTGTCACCAACCTTGACGTCCACCTCCCAGACAAGCTGTGGAAGATTAGGACGTTGTATGAGATGATGCAAGAACGCTTCACCTCCTACTTCAAGCCCTTCCGCAAGGTCGTCATTGACGAGTCTCTTGTGCTGTTCCGGGGAAAACTCAGCTTCCGGCAGTACATCCCCTCAAAAAGACATCGCTTTGGCATAAAATTCGTTGTGCTGTGCGACTGCCAAACTGGCTATGTCCTGGACTTCCTGGTCTACAGCGGGAAGGAAGGGGACTTGCTTGTGGACCCCCTCATTGGCTTTGGCGGAGCAGTGGTGCAAGCCATGATGGACCGCTACTTTCATAAGAATCACGTCCTCTACACGGACAATTATTACACGTCCCCCACTCTCTCACAGTACCTGCATGAGCGCAAGACGGGGACTGTAGGCACAGTACGAGGGAAAAGGAAGGGCATGCCACCTTTCCCTCCAAAGACCAAAAAAGGTGATGTGTTCAAGAAGAAGTCGGGGCCCATTCTGGCTATCCACTGGCACGACCAGCGGAAGGTCAACCTCCTGACCACCATCCACAAGGGGGAAATGGTGGAGACTGGCAAGGTGGATCGCCGCACCCAGGCCAGGGTGACCAAGCCCGATGCTGTCCTGGACTACAACATCAACATGAGGCTGGTGGACAAGTCCGACATGCAGATAGGCTTCATTGACTGCCTGCGTACCTCGTGCAGATGGTACAAAAAGTTCTTTCTGCATATGGTGGACATGTCAGTTCTGAATGCCTACAACATATACAAGCTTCGGAATGTGAACACACCCATGAAGTTCAATAGCCTGCGGAGGTTCCAAAAGCAGGTATTGACGGAGCTCCTGGAGAAGTATGCTATGCCACAGAGGGCAGTGGCACATCCTGGGCCCGCCGTTATTGACCGCTTGCAGTCTGCTCAATACTTGATTAGGCACAGGCTTGGTTCCCTGCCTCAGAATGAATCCGGAAGAACACAGCAGAAGCGGTGCCATGTCTGCTACAACAGCAGGGTGAAGCCGAGGTCAGGTAAAAAGTCAACCCTGGAGTGTGTGGAGTGCAAGGTGGCACTCTGTGCTGTAGATTGCTTCTTTGATTACCACTCCAAGCTGGAGTTCTAATAATCATACTGAAATTGCCAAATAAAATGACTATGTACACTATAATTATATATAGGCAAAAAGTGGAAGAAAACCAATGTATTGTAATACAAAAGTCATGTATTATGAGAACATTGATACAAATACAATTACACCATAATAATATGTGAAAGTGACACATATGTATATACCAAGTGACATTCATATGATTAGAACCTATAGAAATATAGAAATCAGTGAAAAAAGACACAATAAATTGTATATAAAACGTTTACAAATCATATAACTAAGTGAAAGTGACACAAGACCTAATATTTGATGGCCAAAGTATAATAAACACCTGTGATAACGAATAATCAGTGCCTAATACAACAATAACCTACCTCAATTACTAATAAAATGTACGGTATCGAGTGAAAATGAGCATTATCAGTGACAGTGACACTCTCTAAAGCATATTTGTCAAAGTGAAAGTGACACAAGACCTAATATTTGATGGCCAAAGTATAATAAACACCTGTGATAACGAATAATCAGTGCCTAATACAACAATAAGCTACCTCAATTACTAATAAAATGTACGGTATCGAGTGAAAATGAGCATTATCAGTGACAGTGACACTCTCTAAAGCATATTTGTCAAAGTGAAAGTGACACAAGACCTAATATTTGATGGCCAAAGTATAATAAACACCTGTGATAACGAATAATCAGTGCCTAATACAACAATAAGCTACCTCAATTACTAATAAAATGTACGGTATCGAGTGAAAATTAGCAATATCAGTGACAGTGATACCCTAATAAACATATTTTATATAATTGGCCTCAAAATAACTAGAAAATATCAAATAAACATCACATTCTCAATATCAAACACTAAAATCGTCTAAGGGAGATAAATACTTTGGCGCGGCGAGCGGCTAGGTGCGTCGTAGCCATGGCCGGGGCGACGCGTCCGAACGCGGGAAGAATTTGCCGCCGAAAAGCACTCGTCTTCCCGCGCTCACCATTATGCAACCAGAGGGGCTAGAGATCTCTACTCAACGCCATTCGACAGAGGAAGGTTTGTGGAACATTATTCTTTTTTATTCACAACATTACATGACATACTCATTGACTTACAGAGTAGTTAACATAGGCCAAAGATCGTCAAAACACCCGGTACCGGAGCACAGTCGTAAGCTATAGCCCCCGGGGCTGGAGGGTTAATGCTAAAAAAAAAAAAAAAAAATATATATATATATATATATATATATATATATATATATATACCGGTATATATATTCCGGTGGATAAAAAGTATATAGCAATAAAGAATATAATGATAGGAACCCAAAACTACCATTAGAAATGAGATCCCAGCTGTGGTGCGGCTCGTAAATATTGACCAAAAAAAATATTTTCCCGTGGATAAAAAGTATATAGCAATGAAACATAGAATGTTAGGATCCCAAAACTACCATTAGAAATGAGATCCCAGCTGTGGTGCGACTCGTAAATATTGACCTAAAAGTCTAGGCCTTGATTAGGCTACTTTAGCCTTGCCACTTTGGAAAATATCGAAATTAGCCTACCACTTATTTTCCTATGGTTTTTCTTATCGGTTTTAGGTAGGCTGTAGGGTAACACATAAGATGAGTTGTGGCGGCTTATTTAGCAAAGTAGCCTAGGCTATTTTGTTTTTGTTTTGTTTTTTAAAGTGGAAAAAGAAACTTTGAAAAGACATTAGCCTAACCTAACAACCTTACCTAACCTAGGATATCCTAGTATGGGAAAATATTAAGGAAACCACCCACCAATTATTTTCATTATTTTTTTTGTTTAGGCCTAGCCTAGTTTTAGTTTATTTGCATCAATATATAGTGATTGACATTAGTTTCAACCTCCGCAAAAATCGTTGGTTATATTCAACGACACTAGTGCAGCATTATGAGAAACAATTTATTAGGGAAAATAGGCACCAATAGATTCGCCATATTTTTCTCCATATAGTCCGCATGGAGGATTTCCGTTATCAACAAATTGAAAAATCACTTCACTCACAGATACTCACAGATACTCACAGATACTCACAGATACTCACAGATACTCACAGAAGATACCCGGGTAGGAGGCTGTTCAGCCTATGAGACCCGGCTCATCATTTATTTCATTACTTGGTGTGTGGCTTGGGTGGACGTGTCTTAATTTCTTAATTTTGGCTTTAAAATAATTGAACTTTAGCTCTTGGTCACCCCAAACTATATCTAATGCTTTTTCAAATTTTAACACACTGTTCACACTTATCACTTCTTCAGGAAGGTCATTCCAGTTCTCCACCACTCTATTACGGTACTAAAAAAGTTCTTCCTGACGTTGAGTCTTGACCTCCTCTTAAACAATTTCTTGCTGTGTCCTCTGGTGCGACCATCCTCCTGCAGCGTGAAGAGTCCCCTACTCGCCTCCTCCTCATACACCCCTTGTAAGATTTTGTAAGTTTCTATCATTTCCCCTCTGGCTCTTCTATATGCCAACGTTGGTAAATTTAGCTTCCGAAGTCTCTCTTCATATGTTAAGTATTTTAAAGATGGTACCAACTTAGTCGCTCTCCTTTGCACTTTTTCAATAGCCGTGATATCCTTAATTTTGTAGGGACTCCAGACAGGACTTGCATACTCCAGAATTGGTCTGACCAGGGCCACAAACAATGGTTTAAAAATGGGTTCATCCAGACTAACAATAGTACGTCGAATTAGCCCCACAATCCTATTAGCACAGTTAATTTTTTCTGCCATATGCTTTTCAAAGGAAAGGTCATGATCAATTATAATTCCGAGATCCTTTTCTGCCGAGGTAAGCTTCATACTCCCATCCATACAATAATCTCCATCAGGCACCTCAGATTTTCCAATTCTCATTGTTTTACATTTGTCAGGATGGAACTTAAGGAGCCATTTGTCTGACCATCCCTTCAGCGCAATCCTCCTGCAATCTTCTACAGTCCATAATGTTCGCGACCTTCCTAAATATTTTTGTGTCATCAGCGTAGAGAAATATGTCGCTATTATTTTCTGTAACCCCGGGCATATCGTTTATAAACATGACGAACAACAGAGGTCGAAGTACGGAGCCTTGCGGAACCCCACTTGTGACATTTCTCCAACCCGACGTTTCACCATTAACTATAACTCTCTGCTGCCGTCCATGTAAAAACGATTTGATCCACCCTAAATATTTTGGCCCCAAATTGCACATCCTTATTTTTTCTATAAGTCTTCGGTGTGGTACCTTATCGAACGCCTTCATAAAATCGCAGTATGCAACATCCATAGCAAGTCCCTCTTCTAATGCCTCTATCCACCTTCCGATCACTTTGAGCATCTGTAGAGTTGTTGACCTTCCTGATATAAACCCAAACTGGTTTGGGCTGAACAAATTATTAACTTTCATATGGTGCATTACATTATCTTTAATAATAGATTCCATGATTTTGCCAATTATGCAAGTTAAACTCACCGGTCTGTAATTGCTTGGGTCACTACGATCTCCTTTTTTAAAAATTGCTGTGATGTTTGCCTTCTTCCATTCCTCTGGTAACTGCTGCTTACTGAAGGAAAGATCAAAAACAATTCTGAGTGGTGTCCCTAATTGATCTGCCAATTCTTTTATAATTCTGCAGTTAATACCATCCGGCCCTGGAGATTTATTCCTTTTTAGGTCTGCGATTTTCTTTTTTATCTCTTCCTCACTCCATGCGATATCATCCAGCTTGAGTACCTGCTTCACCTCCACTTCCGGTGCATCCCCTGGAGGCTCTTCTGTAAAAACTTTACAATAAAAATCAGATAACACTTCAGCCTTTTCCCGATCTCCTGTGGTTTTTTCCAATTTCTGCTCATCCAAGTAAAGTTCCGGAATACAACACGCACTCTTGGTTTTTTATTGCACCGCTTTCCAGAATAATTTGGGGTTTTCTTTAACATTTCTAGCTATCATTTTATCCTGATTGACACTCTCCTTTCTGGTGGCTCCTCTTACTTGGTTGTTTACTCGTCGATATTCCATGTGCACTTTGTCATATTCTCCATCGTAATTCTCAACTCCCGAAGTTTTTATGAGTTTCATTCGTTCCCAGAGTCTTCTTTTTTTCTTAATTTTTGACCATAGCTTCCTGGTCATTGAGAATTTTTCATTAGCTCTACGTTCTTGTCCCGCTATAAACTTTCTTTTGGGTATACTTTTCTCGATAGCCTCCAAAAGTTTTGATTTGAATTTATCCCACACAGCCTCTACATCCTGCGAATTTAGATACATCTCCTAGTCAATGGTCATCATATCCCTTAGTTTCCCCCAATCAGTTCGCTCCATCATGTACACCGTCTTCTCGTGTTTGTGTTGCTGCGGTTTCAAATCACAATAGAAGCTAATACAACAATGGTAACTTTTTCCTATAGGACTATCAATCTCCACTCCTTCAACTAAATATTCCTCGTTACAAAAAACCAAATCCAATAAATTACCAGCAGCCCCATCCCTAAATCTGGTTATACCTTGCAGACAGATACAGACACAGACAAATACACCAAAAATCAAAGTCAAAGCGGGGGTGTGGGGGCGGCGCAGCCCGCCCCTATAATACTAGGATAGGTTAGGTAAGGTTGTTAGGTTAGGCTAATGTCCTTTCAAAGGGGTATAGGCTAGTAAATACTAGGATAGCCTATACCCGGTCAGAGGTAAGAAGAAGAAGAAGAGTCCTGCAGTAGTCTCCTTGAATGCTACCAAATAGTTTTCCCCTTTATCCAACGATCTTAAGACACGGCACCCGATAGTGGGGAGGGCTATGAAGATCAGGGAAAATGTGGGGTTAAAGACATAAAAAGGTGATATAATGGCTTTTATGATGAAAGTTGGCTCGGATTTTGTTGTTTTTCAACTTGAGAAAACCCCAAAATGAAAAAAACCCGAGCCAAGTTTGGGCAAAAGTTGGCTCGGATTTTAAGATTTTTCAGCTGCATAAAAGACAGTACAGTAAGTGCAAAAAAGAAGTTGGCTCGGGTTTTCTTGTTTTTCAACTTAAGAAAACTCCAAAATGCTAACCTAACCTAACCTAACCTTAACCAAACCTAACCTTAACCAAACCCCAAAATGCTAACCTAACTTTAACTTAACCTAACCTTAACTTAACCTTAACCTAACCTAACCTAACCTAACCTAAATGAAATTTTAAAAATCTGTGAAAATTCTTGGGTTTATATAATAGAAGTTACTGTGGGACACGTAATATGTTGAACTCTGCCCCCTCTAATTTCTAAACACCCGTCACTTATGTCATCATAATCTGTTGTACTTCATAGGGGGTCCAATTAAGGAGAAAGTGAATTAACAGACGAAATTAGGCCGCAAATTACAATAACATAGCGGGCCGCCGTTTATGGGAGACTTTTTACACATCATTTTCAACGTTAATTTTCTCCCTTAATCGATTTTTCCAAATTATCAAACTTACATAAAAATGAAGTACAGTTTATAGGGATTCCAACATGCATTTCAAAATTGTCATTAAAAATGGTGGGTGGTTTGCTTAACATATACCCTATTATGGATACAGGACGTTTCGTCACCAACCCGTTTCGTCACCGCGATCTCGGACGTTTCGTCACCATAATTAGCCACTACCATTTCAAGGCCATTGGGTCTTGATTTAAGTATGTATGGTTATAATTTGTAATGAAAACTTAATGGTTGGTTACCTAATTGTATTATGGGACAGTAGATATTTATCTGATATGGTTTTGTTAGATTCTGATATAGTTTGTCAGAACGTTGTCTTATAGCCTATATTATACGATACTCGCTCTCTCTTAATTGTTGCCATTTCCAGACCACCAACAGAGGTGTTATGCCACGCTTCCAGGAGTGAGGTATATTCTGGCACAGATTCACAAAACAACATATACTGTACTGGTCATAGTATATTATTTTATATCGGTTACATAGCAATATCTATACTGTATATTATTGCAACTATAAATTTGTAACTTTCTTTTAATTTTAATTTTGTGGTATTTGCCAGTATTCACACCTCAGTAGATCTGTTTTTCTGAGATAAGGCTTCTTTAATGGTAGGATACCCGCCTTATATATCTTTTTCTTACTTTTTATACTTTTATAGTTAAACACATGTCACAGTTTACATACGGTATTCGTTTTTAGTCTTCCTATTAATTTTTTAAGTTTGATGAGCATAGTACTGTATAACACACTCTGTTACACACAAATACAAAATAGGAGGCGGAATAAGCCTTAAATACAACAATCTTCCTAAACACAGTGGATAATATAAGACTCAGAAATATACTACAGTAAGTTACAGACAAGGAGGATTGCAAATAGGTTAAGACAACAAGCTATAGCTCTCTAAGAGAAAAGTTCCACCTTCCTTAAGGTGTCTGGTAATGTTTCTATATTCGGTCTGGGATATTGATGTTCCACACTTCCTGTGCCTCCAATTATTGCAGTAATCACACGAGAGAGCCTGTTGTTTAGGACGGACTTCCTTGCCACATCCAGAACATGGGTACTTAATATGAGGTGCCGGTAGAAATGCCATTATAAAGTTGGGGTCACTTGCATGACAACTACAGTACTCATGATGATAAATTTTGAAAACAATTGAACGTTCCCGCCAAGCGCAAAAAACACGAGACGAGAATGTGTAATTCGTTCCAGCTCGGAATTGAGTGACATGAAGCGAAATGAAACTATATTATTTGGAATATTTCGCTACATTCCGCTCTCTTTCGTATTTTAGTGAAATCCTGTGCGAGAATATACATTGGAGTGGTTTATGAGTTTGGAACCAATCTACTAATAATGCCTTTTGAACTAATAAACATAGTGGTGATGAAACGGGTCGGAATTTTGGTGACGAAACGGGTTATTGGGGACGAAATGGAATGGTGACGAAACGTCCATACGCCCCTAGTATTATGAGTGGGGGCTGCCGCCCGCACACCCCCGCTGTTGGGTTTCTTTATGCGCATAATTTTACTCAATATCATATCAGGGTTTTCAAAGTTGTTGTTATCGCAAATCCTCCATGGGGACAATATTGAGAATATTATTGCGAGTCTAGGCTATACATACCTATTGTCCCTAATAAATTGTTTCTAATAGTGCGCCACAAATCATCTTAAGTATTACCTTAGGTAGTTTTCATCATTATACAGCAGTTTAACCCTTGTCTAGCGGGGTGTTTTGGGCTCATTTGGGCATATTCAGGCCCTCCTGCATGATAAATCAAGCATCTGCATGAAAAAAAAATTATTTAGCAAAAAACTAGGCACCAAAAGCTTCAAAATGAGACCAGAACGAGCTACGTAGCACTCGTGGTTCTCTTGCAGTGATGCCACGAACATGGGAGTTTAGCATATATCGGTATATTTTTCCCAGCTATGCTCACTACTGGCTACACTGCCGGCCTCTCGAGAACACAGGGAACATGAGTTAATGGGCGGCGGTAAGCCCTGGGAGTCGGCTGTCTGGCCCGCTGTGCTCCCGGCCATTTGCACTCGATTTTAACCCTTTAAAAGCCTTAATAATGCTCTTAACTTGCTGCAAATTGGTGCACGACTTAAGTTGAGGGCCACCAATAAGGGGTTAAATTAGGGTAAGATTTGGTATTATTTAGTTTTACACCGGGTCGAAGTTATGATCTATTAGGGCCAGAGTAAAGTCTGTGATAAATCCGCCACTTCATGTGTTCATTTCCCAGGTTTGTTGACTACCTGGCAGGCTGGCAGGTCCCAGCGGTCCGTTCATACGAACTCCTGTGCAGGGTGTATAGCCTACTTGATTAGGCCTAACATCTTCATCTAGCTTATCTAGGATATCTATCTATTGCCATTTGCCTGACGCCGTGATCCCCGAAGGGGTGGACACGAACGAACCGCCCCCATGCACCTCTGTCCCCAGTCAGTTGACGGCCCTCCTCCCAACCAACACCACCTTCATCCATATACTTCCTCACTCCATCCTTCCACCTCTCCCTCTCTGTCCTTCCACCTCGCTCTCGTACACCTTCTTAGTCATTCTCTCGCTTCCCATACGTTCCATATGGCCGAACCATCTCAAGGTGTTCCTTTTCACACTTTCCAGCACATCTACCTCCACACCACACCTCCTTTTTACTTCCTCATTCGTCTGTCTATCCCTCCATGTAACTCTGCACGTACTTCTCAAGTAACTCATTTCCAGTCCTCTCAGTCTTGGTCTGAGTCTCTAATCAAAAGTCCATGCTTCGCTTCCGTAAGTCAGTGTCGGGATTACCACACTGTCATGCAAGGACTTCTTCACTTCCATACTGACCACCCTATTTCTTGTTACTGCTTTCAGCATTCCTACAACCCTCTTCCCCTGTTGCACCCTCTCCCGCACTTCTTCATCCATAGTCCCATCTTTACTCAACACACTGCCCAGATACTTAAACGGGAATAGATGTAGATTCCGGGTGTACGGTCGTCATGTTTACAGATACTGTACTTAAATGGGGATGGATGTAGATTCCGGGCGTACGATCGTCATGTTTACATAGGGCGATCGCCGCGGTTAAATTCGCGTCTATTTTGACTGCGATTTTTTTCGGTTATTTGCCCCCTGCTGGCAATATATATGATGATGACATCATGTCATGGGGGGGGGGGGGTTGAGCCCCCTCAACATATTATTGTATCCAAAGGCAGTGATAATAGACGGGAACAAGATTGCAAGCGTCCGCCGCCGCCACCGTGTTTACATTTGTCGATCGCCGTGGTTAAGTTCGCGTCTATTTTGACGGCGATTTTTTTCGGTTATTTGCCCCCAGTTGGCAATATATATGATGATGACAATATGTCATGGGGGGAGTGAGGGGGGGGCCCTCAACATATTATTGTATCCAAAGGCAGTCAAAATAGACGGGAACATGATGGCAAGCGTCCGCCCCGGCTCCACGTATTGTAAACAAGGCTGGCGGTACGCCCGAATTCTACATTCTACCCCTTAAATGAGCTGACAATCTCCATAGCCTGACCGTTCAACTTCACCTCACACTCAGTGGCTTCACCCCTTTCAAAGACCATAACCTTGCTCTTCCCCGCATTTACTTTCAGATTCCGTTTTTCGCACACTGTTCCAAACTCATTTACCAGACCCTGCGACTCCCATTCATTATCGCTCATCAGAATTGTACTGCATCATCAGCAAACAGCAGTTTTATTCATATCTCAGTTTAATTCTAGAGGTGGCTCCAAATCGCGCCCACCGATGTTTGTGTCTTATAGGTTTGTCATATACCATAGTGCATTGCTATATATCTTATTACCGGGGCAAATGCGAAATAACAACTTTTTAAGAAATTACAGGGATGAGTTGTGTTACCGGGCGTACGTCGTGTAAACACGTAAGTTGATGTCAAGTAGCGGGGGTGTGGGGGCAGCAGCCCCCATCCATAATACTAGGATAGGTTAGGTAAGGTTGTTAGGGACAAGAATGTTAAGTGCGGGCGTACCGCCATCCTTGTTTACACTACGCGTAGTGGCGTCGGACCTTTGCCATCATGTTCCCGTCTATTTTGACTGCCTTTGGATACAATAATATGTTGAAAGGGGGCTTTACCCCCCCTCACCCTCTCATGACATATTGTCATCATCATATATATTGCTAGCAGGGGGCAAATTATCGAGAAAAAAATCGCCGTCAAAATAGACGCGAACTTAACCCTCCTGGCCCGGGCAGGCTCTCCAAAGGACGGAGCTCGTATCCGGGCGATCTGGCCGAATATCAACAAAAGTAAACTAAGGTTAATCTCGCTTAATATATTACCTACATTAATCAAACATATATAGAAATGGGCGCCTTACTTTGCTGCGTAGAATGGCGTTGAGTAGAGCTCTCTAGCTCAACTAGTTCCGGAGTGATGGTGATGGAAGTGGAGGTAACTTTTGCCGCGTATTTACCTCGGCGCGTCCGAACACTCAACCGCGGCCCCGGCTACGACGCCCAGTTGCACTCGTCGCTCCACCCGCAATTATGCCGGGAAGCGATTTGATAGTGTTTTATTGGTTATTATGTCATTTATTATAGTTATTATGTTATTTTCACTCAATAAAGTTATTTACATGAACTTATTTGTGTCTCTGTCACTTATTACTTCGTTTTATTATTATGATTATAGTGTCACTTTCACTGGACTTTGATAATTGATAGTGTCATTTCCCCTTTTATGTATTGTTAGGTAAGCTAATAATATATAGTGTCACTGTCACTTGTTCATATTGTTATGAAGGCACTTATTATTACTTGTGTGTGTCTCTTTCACTTATACTTAGTTTTATTATTATTATACTGTCACTTTGACTGGCCTAGGCTTATTGAGTGTCATTTTCACTTATTTATTGTTAGAAATATATATTTTAGTGTCACTTTCACTTGTTCATATTGTTATTGAAGGCACTTATTATTACTTGTATGTGCGGGTGCCCGACCCCGAAAGGGGTTGAAATAGGGGAGCTATCCCCCCGCCAAAGGCGGCTTTCTAGGGCCTTTCCTAGCTGATGCTGAGAGGATTGGGTTCTAGTCATGTGGTGATGGGCTGGTCTATCAGAGTGAGAACTGAGCGATCTCTGCCATACCCATAGCTTACTCTGACTGTTCCTTTAACTTATATATTTTCTAGATCTCAAGTGACGGCGTCTTTTCCGTGGATTGACCTCCCAATCTACCAAGATTGGAAGCCAAAGCGTCACATTTTTCCCTTGCCCCTCAACTTTCTCTTCATAATTGCTGAGGGGCACAGGGCCCTGGGTGGGGCTTTGGTTTCCCGGGCGTTTCCGCACCCTCCTCAGCTCCCCGCCATGGAGTGGCTTCGGTCACCCAGGCTTTATTGTGGTCGGCAGGAAGGGTTCTGTGGGGGCGCTCGGTTATGGCCTTGGAATTGCTCGGGGCCTTGGGGCTGTTCGGCCAGGCAGCTTGGGGAACAACAACAACAACTTGTATGTGTCCTTTTCACTTATACTTAGTTATATTATTATTCTTAGCCTACATTTGAGTGTCACTTTCACTGTTGTCACTTCCACTTCAAAAGTTTATTAGAGTATGGAAGTCGTTGAAGCAGGTGCCAGCACACAGTCCAACTTGACACTCGAGGCATTCCCAAGTGGTTTTTGTGATTTTGTGGGGTCTTCTTGTTGTGTGGCTGCACACGGCACCTCTTCTGGATTCTGCTGTTACTACCTGGTGCTTTGAAAGGAAGGGCGTTGAGCTGGTGCTTCCTGAAAAATTCAGCACACCCCGTTCTGTCCAGCTGGCCTGGTCCTTGTAGTGGCCTCCCTGGTGTACCCTCATGTTTAGCCAGAAGCTCAAGTATCACCTGCTTGTGGAACTTCTGCAGGGACTTGTACTTCTTGGCTCCTGCAGTCCTCAGACGGTAGATGTTGTACGCATTGAGGACCGACATATCTACCGTATGCAGGATAAACTTCTTGTACCACCTGCAAGATGTTCGCAGGCAGTCGATGAAGCCCATCTGCATGTCGGACTTGTCAACGAGGCGCATGTTGAGGTTATAATCCAGGACAGCAGCTGGTTTCTGGACGGGGTTCTTGGTTCTTCGGTCCACCTTCCCTGTGGCGACCATCTCGGCCTTGTGGCATGTGGTGAGGAGGTTGACCTTGCGCTGGTCATGCCAGTGGATGGAGAGGATGGGGCCACTCTTCTTGTGGAAGATGTCCGCCTTCTTCGTCTTGGTAGGGTAGCCTGGCATGCCCTTCCTCTTGCCCTTGACTGTGCCGACAGTTCCGGTCTTGCGGTCATGGAGGTACTTGGTCAGGAGAGGCGACGTGTAGTAATTATCTGTGTAGAGGATGTGGTTTTTATTGAAGTGCCTCTCCATCATCTTCTTCACTACAGCGCCACCAAAACCAATGAGGGGGTCAGTCACAATTTCTCCACCTTTGCCGCTGTAGACTATAAAGTCCAGCACATACCCCGTCAAACAGTCGCAGAGGACGAAGAGCTTGATGCCGAAGCGGTGTCTCTTAGACGGGATATACTGTCGGAAGTGCAGCCTACCACGGAACAGGACCAGAGACTCGTCGAGGCACATCTTCTGGAAAGGAATCATGTAGGTGGTGAACCGATGACGTATCATGTCATACAGGTTCCTGATCTTCCATAATGAGTCGGGAAGGTGGACTGCCATGTTGTTTGTCAGGTGGAGATAGGAGAGGATGTCGAAGTACCTGTACCTGGACATGTACTTGCCAAATGCTGGAGTCGTTATGATGTCGCCAGTGATCCAGTAGTCTGCCAGAGCGTGCTTCCTGATATGTGTCATCAGCATTGTGAGTGCCAAGAACACATATAGTTCTGCCACAGTGACAGCTCTCCATGCCACCATCTTGGCACTGGTCTTCCTGCCAAGAAAGTTGGCACAGATCTCATGATGGTTGTTGGTCTCCTCGACGAGGTATTCCATGACTTCATTGTCATAGAAGCCACAGAAAATTTCACTGGGGGTAGCAGCTGGGCCACAGGGAAATGTTGGTGACACCCCGGAACCCATCTGTACCTCGTCAAAGGCAGGACAATCTGGCTCAAAATCAGCCCCATCTGTCCACACAAACTGGTCGGATGCTGATGCTCGAGGTCGTGCAAGTGCAGCAGGCACACGCCCTGGACGCCCTTGGCCACGCGGACGCCCTGCACGCCCACGCCCACGCCCAGGGGCAGCGGCGTCGGCAGACTGACCACGTCCACGACCTCGCCCTCTCGCTCGTCTTGTCGGGACTTCCTCTTCCTTTTCCTCCTCAGGCGACATCAGGTCATCTGGGGCAATGTTGGGGTCGTCAGCATCCTCTTCAGGAGACAATTCGGGTGAAGAAGTGACCGGGCGTCGGCGGTGTGGGGCGCGGGAGGCTGCGGGAGCTTCAACAATGGGAGCCTTGGCCTCGGGAGTTGGGCTCCTTTTGCGGCGAGCCGAGGGCTTCTCCGCAGCAAATAATGCTCTGCGGTGTGTTGAGGGCTGTGGCACACTAGTAATACCACTTGAAGAGGCCCTTTGGTCCTCCTGAAGGAGAGATGAAGCCGAGGGCTGTGGGTGACCCACGCGGCGTCCCGGGTCAAGGCGTCGGGACAATGGAATGCGGGTGGTTGCTAGGCCAGGGTCGGCGTCATTATCACTGTCTTCAGCTTCCCTATCCTTTTCTGCGGCTGCCCTGCGTGCTTTTTTAGCTGCACTTTTCACCAACGATTGTTTATAGAAATATTTGCCCACTTTCAAGGGCGTACGGGCAGGCAAAGGGGAAGGTCCTGGGCTAGGGCTAGGCCTAGGCTGACATAGCAAAGATGGCAAGGGGGTAGGCCTAGGTTCTAGCACACTTGGAAGCTCAATGGCACCTTCCTGAAACACTTCCACATCAGGATCATCACTACTGTCTCCCCCCCCAAATAAATCGACATTATCGTCGTCTCCAAAGCCAACGAAATCGTCATCTTCGCTTGCACTTATAAATTGTTCTTTGTCCACCAAGCTTTCGCCACTGCTCTCTTCACTATCAAAAAGTTGTCGCTGTATAGCGCTATCACTCAACAAACGCTTAACTTTCTTTCGTTGAGCTTTCTTCTCGGTTGCAACAGGCGTTGAAGTTGCGAGCGGGGTAGCACTGGGGCCCGCGGGAGGTTGCAGCGAATCGGACACGTCGGAAAGCATTTTTTCAGTATAACTCGCTATGGCGGCCACGTACGAACTGATAACACTAGTAGTTGAGGCTTGGTGGCGCTGCGGTCGCTCCTACAATGCAAAATTTGGCCGCGCGAATTTTGAAGCACGCTTTCAAGCACAAAGATTTTAAAATGACACCCGGGCACCGGCCGTTTTTTTTTGGTGTCAATTTAAAATGACACCCGGGCTGGAAGGGTTAACCACGGCGATCGACAAATGTAAACATGACGGCGGCGGGGGAGGCGTCGGACCCTTGCAATCATGATCCCGTCTATTTTGAATGCCATTGGATACAATAATATGTTGAGGGGGGGCTTTGCCCCCCTCACCCCCCCACGACATATTGTCATCATCATATATATTGCCAGCAGGGGGCAAATAACCGAAAAAAATCACCGTCAAAATAGACAGGAAGTTAACTGCGGCGATCGCCCTATGTAAAAATGACGACCGTACGCCCGAACTCTACATCCACCTTGTTAGGTTAGGCTAATGTCCTTTCAAAGGGGTATAGTAAACACTAGGATATACCCGGTCAGAGGTAGGTGATACGCCCGATAACACAACTCTTGCCAAATTACCTCCGTATTTATGTCCGAGCATCTAGTCGTAAGTTTCCTCCATGTTTTTAACCTTTCAGTGCTGCCCTCCTATGGTGACCTTTGTTTGTACAGCTTCAAAAGAACCAATCAGGAATCATTACATCATATTGCCCCTTCAATGAGCCAATCACAGATGAAACAGATGCACACAGACATCCCATACTTCCACGATTTTCAGTCTAGTCATTGCATGGATCTGTACTGGATGTAGGGTGTGCTCATGTTTTTAGCAATGTTTTTTGTGTTCTTTTGTGTGATTTTCGTTGATATACAAGTGAGTATTTACCCATTATCCAACAATAGGTTCGGTTAGGGAAAATGTGGTTTAGGGGGCATAATTTTTGGGGTTGACTGGCCCCATGTACTGAGGATTACAATAAGTCATGGGGGGTGAAGGGGGCAGAGCCCCCCTCAACCTAGTTCTGTATCCAATGGCAACCTATTATTGTCAACTAGAGCATAACCCCACATTTTACCTGGTCTTCATAGCCCTCCCCACTAGTGGGGGCTGTTTTTTTATTGTTGAATAATTGGTCAATACTCAAATGCACCGGTCCTTGGTACAGTATATTAAACCATGGTATATCAAAGAAAACATGAAAACAAACACAAAAATAATGCTAAAATCGATTTGGAGCCACCGCTAGAATTTTACCCATACCTGTATCTCACTCTTGGTAATGCCCCCTACTGTACTTGCAACAAGTCATAGATGATGATAACAATAAGTCCTGGGGGGGTGGAACCCCCCCTTAACCCATCATGTATCCATCCGGATCCCTAATTAGGCCCCCTTGAAACATATGAAAATCCAAGCCAAATGTTACCTCGATATCGTGCGATTTGCTAAGTTTTGGGTAAATCAATTGGCCTACGTTATGTTTGGGTGATCACCACCCAGAACGAGGAGCGGCGCACTCCTCGGTGCCACTAGCAGTGGCGAACTCAACAAAGGTAACAAAGGTAAGGTAGTTTTTAGGTATATCTAGCGGTCCGCCTGCAGTCGTGTGTTTACGCTGAGGAACAGGTGACGTTCGAGTGTGGATCGACCCACATTTATCATATTTTTTGTCTTTATTACATCTCGTAAGTAAAGTACCGGTAACATGACGTAACTTCGGACGGGGAGATAACCTCGGACACTCTGGAAAAATTATAATGAACCGGAGTTATGGGATAAATACACGATGTTATGGAAGAACAAGTATGCCTGCGGTGTTCTTCCATAATGCAGTAATTTTTTCATAACTGTAGCTTATACAATTTTATCCAGAAATTTCCGAAGTATACTCCCCTGTCTGTCCGAAGCTAAGCTATTTCACGGTACAAACTTGGCTCGAGTTTTCGTATATGTACTATTAACCCTCGGAATCCGGAAGGCCTCATATGATGCAAAAACAAAATTTGGCAGGAATCCGGGAGGCCTCATATGAGGCAAAATGCGCGGCTAAAAATCGCCGCTAAAATCATCATAACTCTGCAACCACGCGTCGTAGCGATGTCATCTCAATGGCATTCTACAGACAACAAAAGGTTCAACAATTTGCAAAAAACGTTGACTGCTCTAGGTGGTCTCAATCAGTAGCTACTGAATTATGAAGTTTGCCTGTACCAAAAGGGCCCCGGACACAGCGATCGGGATCATATGAGGCCCTCCGGATTTCGTGGGTTAATTAAAGGTTACTATTAGGCACTATTAGAAACAATTTATTAGCCTAGGGACAATAGTTACGTATAGACTCGCAATAATATTCTCAATACTGTCCCCATGGAGGATTTGCCCGTGGCGTGGGTGTTAAATACCCCGAAAAATTTGTCACTCAAGACCTATTCTGGCACCCCCTTAGTATGCATGCCAAGTATGGGCTCTCCATCTTGAAAATTGAGGGAGTACTTCGTGAGTAGACGTACAGATTCACAATAAGTGCAATTTATATAGTAGATGAGGGTTGTAGGAATGCTGAAAGCAGTAACAAGAAATAGGGTGGTCAGCATGGAAGTGAAGAACTCCTTGCATGACAGTGTGGTAATCCCGACACTGACTTACGGAAGCGAACCATGGACGTTGGTGGAGAGACTCGGACCAAGAGTGAGAGGGGTGGAAATGAGTTACTTGAAAAGTGCATGCAGAATTACATGGAGGGATAGACAGACGAATGAGGAAGTAAGAGGGAGGTGTGGTGAACCACATTGGTACTTATTACCAATAACTACAGTACCGTACCACAATTTTTTCCTTAAAATTTGAAGCCTACAGTATTAAAATATAATACAAATATAGTAAAAATCACATAACAAATTTTTTCAACTGCCTGAAACGCATATTATGTGCACTATATATATAGCACTGTAAAAGAAAACAAAAAATCCCTCCTATAATTCTCCCTATTGATTGTGGTAAATATAGTTAATATATAGGCTAGTTATCCAGTTGATGCAGTATGAAATAAGAATTTCCTCCATTTAGCAAGTCTTAATATAGTGCAATAAGTTATAAATTACAGTACCTAATGATACATTTTTATGTCATACTACAATAGTTAAGTTAAATTACAAAGGTGGATCAAGTTGATGCACTATCCTACCGGTATTTTCTTTGTTTAAGATCTGAACAGTTTGACCTCTTAAACAGTTTATATTGCAGAAAACTGACATTGCTGTATTGATCTTTTTCCAGAGTGTGAAAAGATGTATTGCTTACAGTGGCTGATACCAGTCCTACTCATCCCCAAGCCAGTCCCGGCTGGCTTGCTTCACAACCATGTAGTCTTCATGGTTCTTTATCTTACCGGGTTCTTCTTGGAGAGAAAACCTTGTACAATATGCTCCTTGGTGTTTTTGGCGGCGGTCACTGTCCTTTGCTACTCCGGCATCGGCAACTGTCTACTCTGGCCCACTGCAGACTGCCAAGGTAGGTTATTATACAGTAAGGCTAATAATGATTCACCATTTACTTCTCTGTATTATGGGTTGTTGGGCAAGCACCCCTCCTTCCAAAACAAGCTAGAGAATCAAACAAATTGCCTCGGAGTATGGACGCTATAAATTCTTGGCCAGCCCCTCAGGGATTAAGGCGTCTGTCTATAGATAGATAGATAAACTTCAATACTGTACTGTATATAGATTTTCATTGTTTTTTTTAGTTAATGTAAATGTTTTATTTTATCTTACCTGTAGCCTATGTTACCAACTTAACTCCTTCAAAATGCATATGCCTAGCGAACATGTTACTGTTATGGATTTAACATTCATCTTTACACACTTACATTAACCACATTCATTGTTGGATGGAGTCATGAAGAAATACAAGGAAGAGCAGTGGATGTTGGTGTATCGATAATAAGGGAGGGAAATGAGTGGAAGCTACCTGTACTGCTGTTTGCTGATGATACAGTTTGATGAGCGATAATGAATGGGAGTTGCAGGGTATGGTAAATATGTTTGGAACAGTGTGCGAAAAATGGAATCTGAAGGTAAATGCGGGGAAGAGCAAGGGGTGAAGCCACAGAGTGTGAGGTGAAGTTGAACGGTCAGGCTATGGAGATTGTCAGCTCATTTAAGTATCTGGGCAGTGTGTTGAGTAAAGATGGGACTATGGATGAAGAAGTGCGGGAGAGGGTACAACAGGGGAAGAGGGTTGTAGGAATGCTGAATGCAGTAACAAGAAATAGGGTGGTCAGTATGGAAGTGAAGAAGTCCTTGCATGACAGTGTGGTAATCCTGACACTGGCTTACGGAAGCGAAGCATGGACGTTGGTTGAGAGACTCAGACCAAGAGTGAGAGGGGTGGAAATAAGTTACTTAACCCTTCCTCCCCGGGCTGGACTTCTAAATGACGGCACTCCTATCCGGGCGATCTGGTCCAAAAACGTCGTAATAGGCCTAGGCCTGTTTTTGTTATTTTAACTGCTAGAGAATTTACACATATCTCAAAATGTAGCCCTTGCTTGTATCTGTAGACTGGCATTGAGTAGAGCTCTCTAGGTCAACTGGTTCAGGTGTGATGACGATTTCTGTGGAGAGAGTTTTAATGCGGTTTTAGCAATATCGGACACTTACAAACACTAATTTTCGTTCTACCAAACAACAACAAGAAAGGTCCTGATTCTTCTTGTTTTTGAAGCTGCGCGTCGCTCCGACCTGCTTTGTTTACAAACTTTTCGCCGCATGGCTTGCAAACCACGCTTAATAGGCTTTCAAACTTACGGATTTTAAAAGGACACCCGGGTTCCTGCCCTTCGCAAGAGGTGTCACTTTAAAATGACACCCGGGCAGGAATGGTTAAGAAGTGCGTGAGGAATTACATGGAGGGATAGACAGACGAATGAGGAAGTAAGAAGGAGGTGTGGTGTGGAGGTAGATGTGCTGGAAAGTGTGAAAAGGAACACCTTGAGATGGTTCGGCCATATGGAACGTATGGGAAGCGAGAGAATGACTAAGAGGGTGTACGAGAGCGAGGTGGAGGGACAGAGAGGGAGAGGTAAACCGAAAGAGAGGTGGAAGGATGGAGTGAGGAAGTATATGGATGAAGGCGGTGCTGGTTGGGAGGAGGGGCGTCGACTGACTTGGGACAGAGATGCATGGGGGCGGTTCGTTCGTGGTCACCCCTTCGGGGATCGCGGCGTCAGGCAATAGATAGATACTTTAGATAGATTGATTGTTGAGTATGACCTGAGCACTAACCTCTGACCATAAGAAAATTGGGCAAGGATGTAGTATCGGGGTGTACCGCCCGCCTTGTTTACAGTACGTGGACGCTCGCAATCATATTCCCGTCTATTTTGACTGCCGTGGGATGCAATACCCCCCTATGACTTATTGTCATCATCATATATATTGTCAACAGGGTTCAAATAACAGAAAACATAGCCGTCAAAATAGACGGGAACTTAACTGCGAGCGATCGACCTATGTAAACATGATGACCGTACGCCTGGATACAACATCTTCCCGATTTTTTTCCCCTCGTGTTTAGTTTCTTTGAGGACTGTAAGACACTATGAACCCTGCTAACTGCTATGGATGGGAAATACTTATAAGCAGAAGCAGCAGTTAGAAATCCGGGAGTCCCGAGAAATTCCCACCTGAAAGAAGGTTTATTTAACCTTCACCCTGATGTCCTCCCTACCCCTCTCGGCAGTGGCCAACATCAGAGGTGCAGTAGATCAGTGTCACATTTACAACATGATTGCTAGCACGTGATTAAAGTAATTACACTGGTCACAGACAACTCTCACAACCACAGCCACTCCAACAGTACAGTAACATTCAACATGCCCTTTACACATTATACAAAAATGGGAGCTTATACAAAAGCCATTAATTCTCAACTTTTACCTGATCATTAGTCCATGAGGCCTTTGGGCTTTGAACTCTATACTGTAGAAGCATCCTATCCACCTACTAGAATAGGTGAGGCATTCAGCTTTGCTACAGTCGCTTCATTGCACCAAAGTCACTTCTCATATGAGGGGGGGGGGGGGGGGACCATGTCTCTATAAGAGAGCCTTTTTAAGCTAGATTCTTTTGTTAAGGGATACATAAAGCAATATATTGTAATGGACTAATAGTAACTCTATAGAAAGTTTAAATATAATGGAGTTGTATAGGCTACCTGTAGTCTTAACAGTAGGCTAATTTACAACACTGAGGAACGTACCACCACTCAGTGTATGCACTTTTCTCTGTTAATACTGTATGTACAGTTTTGAGCATATATAAGGTTACATCAATTTGAATCTTTTAACCTTTAAAGCATAATTTTGAAGCATCTGGGGTATAATTCAATTCACCTCCTCTTATTAATTTCTAACAATCTTTTTACACTCCTAATAGTTGCTTCTCTCACTCTTCTACTGCTATTACAATAATCCATGTTCTTCAGAGCTTTCTCAGTGTATACCTCTTACGGAGAGTGGGGCGCCCGCCTTTCAACACATTCCCACTCCTATTCTGTCCAACTCTAACCCAAGAGTTAACCGATTTTCCCATTCTTTCTTCTATTCTACTCAACAAGTAAGCTCTGGAACTCTCCCTCAAGCTGTCTTTCCTTCATCTTATGACAAACTACTTCAATCTCCAAGTGTCCAGACATTTTGACTCTAAAGTATCTTGAATTTATCTCTTTCACTTTTTCGACTTTGGGAGAGACACTTGTTACATGTAGCTTTGCCTTTTGTCTCCTTCATACACATAGGAAAAAAATATGTATTGTACTGTATTGTCTCGGTTGCATTCGATACTGATTCAAATGGGTGCATCGCCATTTATGCTCTTGACTGTACACTTGAACAGTATTATATCCTTGTATGCCGCGGGCCGTGGCATCATGGGTGATAGCACGTCTGACTGCTGATCGACGGGTCGGCAGTTCGATCCCACCCTGTGCCACTGGTAGATGTCAAGAATTTGGCCACTCAGGTCTAGCGATTCGTGGCATATGTCCAGTAAAGTCCCTGTAACACAGGCACTCCCTAGCCCTGTCAAGCAAGGAAGTGTACAGCGTTAAAAACTGCATCATCATAGAATAGTTAGCAATATACTATTTGTTATCCCCAGGTGAGAGCAGCGGTTCTAGTGAAGCGTGTGGTCGAGGGGGATGACCGGTGGGCGGGAGTGGGGCGAGCCGGGGGTCAGGCTGCAGGGTGTGAGGTTCGCCCACAAATATCACCAAGTATTTTACAACATTGGCATAATCTCTCTGTGTGATCCCTAGGCTTGTTACACCTCGGCTTGCAACTTGAGCAAACCTGATGACCGTGAATGAAATTGTGATAGCCTATGGTAATTTCTTGTGGCAAATATGACTCCTAATATATTTATAAGGCATGTAATGTATGGAAGAGACATCCAAGTTAGGAGGCATTCTGAGACTATAGACACAAAATATGTGAACTAAGAGAGCACAGAAGACTTGCCTTTCACTGAACATGTCTTGGATCGCAAAGAAAATTATAAATACAAGTCAGAATGAAGACAACTCTGCTAGACAAACTAGGAAATAAGTGGACAGTTAACTTGAATTGTTTGTACCCCAGCAGATGTGATACAGTGAACCCAAGTGCATCAGTAATTTGTCAGTAAAGTTATGATAGTGAAACAATTATATATATGGAGCTATCTGACAATTCTTTCATTGTACAGTAGTGTTTAATATTCTGTGGATACTGGTTTGAGATTACATCAAACTAAAGTGAGGCATACCAGCTCTTTATCATGGTTCAAATGTATCACAGTGTTTGAAATATTGGAAGTGTTCAGAGATTATTGAAGGCTACTGTACCTGTGCTTTATGGATAGTGTAGTATTGTCTTGATAAATTATATATATTTACCTCATGTAAAGTAATAACCTAACACAATGACTAGATGGTATTCTTGTCATAATTTTGAATATGCTATTAAAGTTAATGGCCATGGCAAAATCCTCTCTAGTGATTGAAATATTTTTGCTATGGAATAATATTATACTGTAATTCTTTTATATTTATTGGATAAGCTTAAATAAATGCAATAATGATAGTCCTCACCCTGAAATCATTTATACCATGATTCTTGTTGTTGTTGTTCCCCAAGCTGCCTGGCCGAACAGCCCCAAGGCCCCGAGCAATTCCAAGGTCATAACCGAGCGCCCCCACAGAACCCTCCCTGCCGACCACAATAAAGCCTGGGTGACCGAAGCCACTCCATGGCGGGGAGCTGAGGAGGGTGCGGAAACGCCCGGGAAACCAAAGTACCACCCAGGGCCCTGTGCCCCTCAGCAATTATGAAGAGAAAGTTGAGGGGCAAGGGAAAAATGTGACGCTTTGGCTTCCAATCTTGGTAGATTGGGAGATCAATCCATGGAAGAGACGCCGTCACTTGAGATCTAGAAAATATATAAGTTAAAGGAACAGTCAGAGTAAGCTATGGGTATGGCAGAGATCGCTCAGCTCTCACTCTGATAGACCAGCCCATCACCATTGATAGACCATGATTCTTGTAGGTCAATGGTGTTACTACATACAACAGAATGACTAGTAAGGCTGCCTCCCCTTGCTTCCCATGTATTACCACTATCACTGTATTATTTATAATTATTTAGTTTATCATGTTGAAAAGTTTGGAGAAAACCTGTGCATAGCTTCATTGTTCTTTTGTTAGGAATTTTAGTTATATGTATGTGCTGAAATATTTTAATTGGTGACACTTTGCTTCATTCAGCACAGGCTGTTTTTTGTATTATCATAGATTCCAAAATCTATTACAGTACTGTACTACATTATATAGAAAATTATTCATCTGTATTGCACATAGAATGGAGTAAGACAGCACATGTACAGTATATTATATGATCAGTAAAAGTGTAAACAAATGAAAACCTATTATAATAATTTTTGTTTATATCTAAGTTCACTCCGCTGTAAAATGAATGAAATGGAGGATGCAAAATTATTCACGTTTAAGACTTTTCATTTGGCCAGCCCTATAAGAGTTTTGTTTTGTAACTCGGTGTCATGGTTAAACTTTGATTTATAAAAAAAAAATGCTTATCTGTAACCCTTTGAATGCTAAGGACATGTATTGTCTATTTCAGTTATTCACTTTGAGGGAATAAGTTATATTTAATATTAACTTTATTATATAATTTGTTTTTCTTCGTAACTCACAAAATGGAATATTAAAACTCAAAATGGAATATTAGGCCAACTATGGTGTTATTATAATTATTATTGATCACAAAAGCATCTACAATGTAACTAAAATTTTACTGTCATTTCAGCATTTTTTGTATATTATTGTAAAATAGTTTAATCAGATGACTAACGTGTCGGTGCTAAGTGTGCTCTTTGTAATTACTCTACTGTACTTGTTCTACCGCACCATTATCCATGAGTTCACAGCAATCATGATATGGAAGGAAAAACAAATATTTTTGTTAACCTTACCTATTTCCCATAATACGTGTACCCATTGTGCAAATGCAGTATAAAACTAGCATTAATTTGGGCTATGGTTACATACATACATACCGGTAAATTTAAAGACCGAGAGCTCCACATGAAATGTGGCTCCAGTCTTGCATCCTGATGCAAGACGCTTCAGGCAGCCCTGTTCAGAGCTGGCTCACATGTCAGGTTTATAAATTCAAAATCTGACCGTAAAGTCTGATCCCATGTCTTTCTTGGTCTACCCCTTGTTACAGCTCCATCCACGTTCACGGACTTGCATCTTCTCCTAACTTGATTCATCCATCCTCTCCATATGCCCTAACAATCCAAGCCTGCTTTAACGCATCTCATCTCTGATACAGTACTCTTGATACCTAACCGTCTCCTCGGCTCTTCACTAGATATCCTATCTTGCTGTTTGGCCCCACACATCATATTACCATTCACATCTCGTTACGTTCCATTCTGTTGATATCATCCACTTTGACAGGGCACGTTTCTGAAGCATAGGTCATTATGCTTCTAATATATAAAGCATACTGTACACCTTCCTTTCATGGAGAGAGGGAGTATTCTCATGCTTAGAATTGGCAGCAGTTCTCTAAACTTTCCCCAGCCACATCTAATTCTGGCGATAGTGGCGGCCTCGGCCCCACTACTGGCGGAGATGGTAACTCCCCAAGTTTCAAAACTTGTCCACCATTTCCAGCGACTCATTGTCAAAGTTCACACTCTCGAGCTGGTCATTCAACACCAGCTCACCTTTGCGTACTATGCACATAAATTTCTCAACTTCAACTTCTTCCTCGGCAGATATGCTATTATTCTAGTACAGCGCCTCTTCCCATGGTGTACCTAGCAACGCCAGATGCTACACTGAATAGAGTTTGCGCCCACCCCATCTCTGCATACTGTACTGCACTGTATACACCACTTTTTCTACAGTTCCACACCTCAATCTACTGTGTAAAACCTTGGTTTTATTATATTACCTCTTAATCCTTAACTTGCCATGCCCTCTCTCCATCTTCTGAACTTGGCTTCGGCATCCTGCACATTATCTGTGATAAGAATTAGGTCCTCTGCGCATAGCAGTTCCCAAGGGAGCCCAGTTCTAAACTCTACATTACACAAATTTAAAGACCGAGTGCTCCACGCGAAGTGCGGTTTCGGTCTCACGATCCTTTAAGGCGGCGTTCCAGACAACCCTGTTTAGAGCTGCCTCATTTGTCAGGTTCTTGGATTTAAGATCAGACCGCAAAGTCCGATCACACGTCTTTATTGGTCCACCATCATAACAAAGATGAAAGTCCTGGTGGACTTCAACGTTAACTGTAAACTCCTTACTCAGTACACCTTTCACCCTCACTGCTGTTTGTGAGTCCTCGTACAGCTTCATTATTGATTTGAGATCAGATAATAGAATCTGATCACACGCCTGTCTGGGTCTCGCTCTCCGTCTAGCTCTCTCCAGTTAAACAGGATTGCATCTCTTCACCCAATTTTGGTCATCCATCTCTTCACATGCCCAAATAAACCAAGCCTGCTTGTGCACATCTCGCATACCAGATTCATTACCACGGGTATTGCAGACAATTGGTATAGTTCAATATTGACACACCAGCAAGTTTAGCCTATAAAAACTTTGCTTTTCACCTTTTTATGGGGAACTTTAGTTTAAATTATTTATGCTATGCACAATACATTATTGGAATTTATTTGAAATGCAAAAGTTTTATCTGGGCTTTGAATTTGTAGTTAGATTAATACATTTTCTAAAATATACCTTTACTATCTTATATTTGGATACTGGTAATAAAATTATTTATTTAATCACTAATTTTTGGCGGTCATTTTCGTTTATCAATTTCACATACTAGTTAGATCACTGCATACAAATTGGGTAGTCAACTCAATTGCTAATAAATAAGAAATGGCAGCCATCAGGAGTGGGTATTAGTATTGTAGATATGAGGACATAATGGTGGCTTCATCAAGTGTGATCTTGGCTGCATTTTAGGTGTAGCCACTCAAAATCAATGCTAGTAAGGAGTTTTCATCAGTTCTCTTTCACTAATATCTTATTTTTGTACTTGATATTATTGCCATGTATTGCTCTGTCTCGAGTCGACCAACCCCAGCTATGGGGTATGTGCCTGAGTATATACATACATACATACATCATTTGTAACTGGTATTTATTGGTTTTTACTTGTCATGCATAAATTATTATGAAATTAGATAAGAAAATCAGGTCCAGACTTGAACCCTCTAATTACTGAACAGTATCATGTTAATTTATTATGCTATTGACATTTTTTTTTGGTTTACATAATGGGACCCAGTCTCTAACTCTTAAAATGTAGTTATTCAAGTCACACTGTACACTCACAACCCATATTAAGTATACAATAATTTACATCTTTGAACTTTAAAAGCCAGACTCTGAAGTGTAGGAATACTGTAATATATATCACTGCACTTGTATGGGTAGATGTTCTCTATTTCAACATGACCATTACCGGTACATATCCATTTTATATAACCACAATTATATCAATAAGAGAAATAGAATGATACTCAGAGTTGTGTTTTGCAGTTCAAGACATTCTTAGCATCCGTTTTTCCCCTGAAGATATCTTTTAATACAGAGAAACTGAGACTCTATATTTCTTTGCCTGTGGATTAATATTTTAATATTATAGTTGCACTGTTGCAGCACACTCAATAAAAGTGAGTCTTCACTTTAAATGAAATAGCAAGATGGTAGAATCCCCTATTTACTACCAATATTAAATATGTTGTACATACTGTATAATTATAGTGTGAATGAGTAAATGAAAAGGAAATTTAGTATTTACAGTATGTTGTTCATTGATCAGAGTTTTACACATTCAGTACCGGTATATTTATCAGTGGTTATACAAATTCAGTATTCATTTAGCTGGTAATGTCAGTAGTTTCTCATTATTATGATAACTGTTCTAACAACTTTACACAATATATACATACTGTATACATAAGTTTAAAGACCGAGTGGTCCACAAGAGGTGCGGTTTCAGTTACATGTCTTATGGTGGTGTTCCAGGCAGCCATGATTTATGTTACTGATTAAATACTAGTCTTAACAACTTGAACCGAGTTAAAGAGATGTTACTGTATTGCGAGGTGCCTTGACAGTACAGTTACTGGCTTAGCGTGTTATCCTGCTTCATGAGACAAGTAAATATTGTACTGTATGCTTCATTCTGCGTGGGAATTTTTTAGTGTGGAACTGTACTGTATATTACATGAGTAGTGAGGTTTGTTTAACTTTGCATTAACTTTACATACCGTACAGTATAAGATTTATCATATTTTTAATAATTTATAAAAGTAGGTATATATTTTGTATTACTTCTGAAACATAATGTGAGTAGGAATCATACTCGTCAATGAACTAATGAAGGTTAAGTTAAACCCTGAAGCTTAATATTCATTAACCCTCTTAGTATATGGCACCCTTCTACCTTGTATGCTGGCTATCAGTTGACAAGTTTATCCATTTTATGAAGAATCTGTAAGAGTCAGCAGGTGGATGAAAACAGGTAATACCTTCTTGATTCCTGAAGTTCACTCCTAAGCTGAAATAAATAGTTAAATATTAGCCAGAATACAATGGAAATACTGTAGTTAAGAATCATTATATACTGAAGAGGTTAATTGGTCTCGATTTTCATATACAGTAATACCCCATTAAATGTCATTTTTGTGGGAAACCGTTACCACAGTAATTCCTCACATTAAAGTTGTACAATAGTTATTTTTCAGAAAACCAAGTCTTAAAATTGAATGACTAAGTGAAAAAAAAATTTGTTTGTATATTTTCTTATGATTATAAACTATTTTGGTCTCATTTAAAACTTAACAATGAAGCATAACAACTTTAAGTGAATTTTGTTCCCTAATTAATGAACATAGTGATAATGAAGCAACTTATAAGAAAGGAGACTGTAAGTGAGGAGTATCTGTATTAAATTGGAACCAACTGGAATATTGCAGATACAACATGAACATAAAACATGCTCTCTGAATTGATTGATAGGAACAAAGTTTGAGTTATAGCAACACTCACTGGATTCACTAGTTTTAAGGGGGTATGGTTCACGTTTTGGCCGATTTTTGCATGTATTCATTATTTTTCTAGTTTCCTCCCTAGACCTCATCAAATTAAAAATACATCCATTAGATCCCCCTTCTGGATTAATTTGTACATTTTTCGGTAGAAAAATGTCCCGGCCGAAGGCCGATTCTTCCAACATTACAGGCTCACTTTCGTTCGCCAGGGAAAAAATTGACACCTAAATAGCACGAATGGTCTAAATATTGACGAAGAAATAATAGAGCGAAAGGTCTTAAAATCGACTAACTAATGGGGCAAACATCTTAACATCTGAAAACTAATTGGGTTAAACATGAGGGAGAAAGTGGTCCAGAAAACCGGCCCATCCCCAGTGTGAGTTGCAGTATTTTGATTTATGTATTTGTTTGATGGGTAATGGGAAAAGGACTATATTTTACTGGTACAGTACTGTATAGGTTTTTTGTAGAAGTGCTGGGTGGTTGTAGTAGTAATAGCACTATACTCTATTTTTATTCCAGCTGATGGTAAATTGAATCCCTTAGCGAATTTCCCGATACTTAACCCGGCAAGCGCGATAGGCCTCACGGAAGCATGACCATAAAAAAAGCCTTCCAAAAAAAAAAAGGGCCTATCAAAACAAAGGATTTTGTCTCTAGGTGAGATAATTCCCCTCTAGTACTCATCCATGTGTTTCCCACCCCTCCCCCTCCCCTCCTTCCCCACCTTATTCCCCCCTCCCCCCCTCCTCAATTATCACCTATTTTTCCTCTTATTATCATCATTTATCGGTTATTTTTCTCTCCCGCGATAATGTAGCACAAGTGGGTTGCATAAAAGATCGTTATGCAACACCCAGACACCGGCACACACCGCCCCGCTCGTCTCAGTTGACTCCCAGACAGCGAGAGGGGAGGGCTGCCTGTGGCTCTCTCTCGCCTGAGATTATGACCGGGTGGCCAATATCTTCGTTTTTCACCACCCAAATGCTTTTCCCACTTATTTTAGCACTCTTGAAGGTTCATATATACATCATATATGTAAAATAAAAGCATACCGAAAACAAATAATGCTTTATATTGTAAATATAATGAATTCTGTCAGAATCCAGGGCTAGAAATTCACAAATAACTACCCGAGCACCTAGGTCTATATCGCGCTTGTCAGGTTAATGGAAAAATTTGAAACTAATATATATACTGTATATATACTGTGATGATAATGGGAAGATTGTGTATGCAGAAAATGAAATCAGAGAAGCATGGAAGGTACACTATGAACGATTGCTAAATGTAGAGTTTGAATGGGATAAGGAACAGCTTAGTATCGAAAAACCAATCTCCTTTGATAGCACCAGCTGTAGTGAGCGACGCAATCAATAAAATGAAGGACGGTAAAGCTCCAGGTTGCTCCGACATTGTCGCTGAGATGATAAAAGCCTCAGGGGAGATTGGTGTAAACTTAGTCACTGAGTTGATAAACACCATTATTAAAGATGAGAAAATCCCAGAGGATTGGCTCAAAAGTGTAATAGTAAATATATACAAAGGAAAGGGGGATGCGCTAGATAGAGGAAATTATAGGGGCCTGAAAATGCTTGACCAAATCATGAAGGTCTGTGAGAGAGTCCTTGAGGGTTTGATCAGGCAAAGCATCTCTATTGATGATATGCAGTTTGGTTTTATGCCAGGACGTGGTACAACCGATGCTATCTTCATAGTCAGGCAGATACAGGAAAGATACTTACTAAAAGGCAGGGATCTTTACTTTGTGTTTGTGGACCTGGAGAAGGCCTTTGATAGGGTACCTAGAGATGTTGTACAGTGGGCTATGAGGAAACTTGGTGTGGAAGAGTGGCTGGTGCGTGTGATAATGAATATGTACTGTATGAGGATTCGCGAAGTTCGGTGAGGGTGAAGGGTGTACCGAGTGATGAGTTCGCAGTCCGTGTTGGAGTCCATCAGGGTTCAGTGTTAAGCCCCCTCCTCTTTATTATGGTCTTGGAGGCGCTGTCTAGAGTTTTTAGAGGCGGACTCCCGTTGGAACTGTTTTATGCAGACGATTTAGTCCTAATAGCTGACAGTATGCAGGATGCTGAGGCCAAATTCAGAGAGTGGAGAGAGGGTATGGCGAGCAAGGGTTTAAGAGTCAATATTAACAAAACAAAGGTTATGCATTGTAGTTTGAGACTAGGCAATGTGGAAAAGAGCGGTGCATACCCATGTGCAGTGTGTGGAAAGGGAGTGGGCGTTAACTCAATTCAATGTAGCATCTGTCGATGTTGGGTACACCATGGGAGTAAGCGCTGTAGTAGAATAAAGGGGCCCCTGCCGAAGGATAAGTCAGAAATAGAGAAATTTGAGTGCGTAGTGTGCAAAGGCGAGCTTGTGTTAAGTGATGATCCTGTGGCTGTGAATTTTGGAAATGAGTCTTTGGAGCTGGTGAACAAGTTTTGTTACCTAGGAGATACCATCTCTGCCGGTGGTGGGGCCGAGGCTGCCACTGTTGCTAGAATTAGGTGTGGCTGGGGGAAGTTCAGAGAATTGATGCCAATCCTGACCATGAAAAGAATGCCTCTCCCCCTGAAGGGAAAGGTGTATGCCTCATGTGTTAGAAGTGCAATGACGTATGCCTCAGAAACATGGGCCGTTAAAGTAGAGGATGTCAACAGAATGGAGCGTAATGAAATGAGAATGGTGAGATGGATGTGTGGGGCCAGGCTACAGGATAGAATAACAAATGTTGAGCTGAGGAGACGTTTAGGTATAAAGAGTATTAGCGAGGTGATGCGTACAAGTAGACTGGGATGGTATGGACATGTGGAGAGAATGGATGAACAAAATTGGGTGAAAAAATGCAGGTCTGTGATTGTGGAGGGAGCTGCACCAAGGGGTGGACCGAGGAAGACCTGGGATCGGACTATACGCGCCGATCTCAAATCCAAGAACTTGACAAGTGAAGCAGCCCTTAACAGGGTTGCCTGGAATGCCGCCATTAGGACAAGAGACTGAAACTGCACTTATGTGTGGAACACTCAGTCTTAAAATGTTATGTATGTATGTATGTATATCCAAGTCCTATTAATGCCAAGTTTTCACGATTAACAACGAATTTTGCTACAAAATCTTGGTAATAACTGAGTAATGAAGATGAGGACATGGCAATTTATCCTCAGCTGAAAATAAACAGTATAGTAGCAATAAAGCACTGTACTGTAGTTGTATTTTTTGTTAGTTAAATGACCATATGCACTATATTTTAACATTGAAATTCAGAATATAACTAGGATTGACTGTACTGGAGAAAAATAGGGTCTGCTATAATATGTATTTTGCCACTGAAGTACATGTATTGTGTACTATACACACAATTCAAAATTTTATAAGATTATCTAACTAGCTGTATTTGTCTTTTGCTCTTGCTGTATTTTCCTTGTCTTTTGAATATTATAGATCTCTCGTTTGTGGGAAAATTATTTTAGTGCCAATGTTAACCACTTCACTATTCCATGATGCAGTTATTCAGATTAATTTGGCTAATGTTACACAGTTTTATCCAATTTAGGAAGGATCTGAGAGTGTCCGAGGGTTCATTGAGATAGTCTGTGCCTCTTTGATTCCTAGAGATCTTTTCTGAAACTGAGTAAAATTATCTAGTGATAGCCTGAATGTAAGAAAAAGTATCATTGTCTTGAAAGGGTTACAATATAAGTACAGTAATTGTCAGTAATTGTAATTGTATACATTATGTATACTGGCATTTACAGGAATAATCCGTATCAATGAAAATTATTCTGTATTTAAATTTTTTGTTTACTCTCTTGAGATATATAATGTAGGAAATGGAATTTGGGAACAAGGTAAATACTATATACCAATTATATAATGACTATCCAAATCTACATGGATATATACATACGTACCGATACAGGTTATCAATCAAACACATATGCAGTACATGCTGATATGCAGCAATGAGTTTATTATTTGGTGTGAAAAGTGATCAACATACTTGAAATATTGCTTTTGAATGCAGTGCTTAAAAATATGAAACAACTGTTGCCTGTCACTTGAATTATCCCTTTTTCTATTTTTTTTTTTTTTTTACATAAGAGCATAATTTGAGCCCTGAAATTCTTCAGGGTTACCAGGTTTCAGTGATAGTGGACTAGTCAATTTGTTTGTGGTGGTTCATTTAGTATACAAATATCTATACAAGAAATATCCATAAAAGTTTAGTTGAGTTAGAATTAAATCCCAGGCTTACGGAGTTTAAATCACGCGCCAATTGTCCCACCCGGGGATATTTGGCGTGCAAACGCCTTGTATATTCATGTTATATCTCTGTTGTTGTTGTTGTTGTTGTTCCCCAGGCTGTCTGGCCGAACAGCCCCAAGGTCTCGAGCAAGGCCAAGGCCATAAACGAGCGCCCCCACAAAACCCTCCCTGCTTACCACTAACAAAGCCCGGGTGACCGAAGCCACTCCAAGGCAGGGAGCTGAGGAGGGTGCGGAAACGCCCGGGAAACCAAAGCCCCACTCAAGGCCCTGTGCCACTCAGCAATTATGAAGGGAAAGTTGAGGGGCAAGGGAAAAATGTGACGCTTTGGCTCCCAATCTTGGCAGTAAGGAGGTCAATCCACGGAAAAGACACCGTCACTTGAGATCTAGAAGATATATAAGTAAAACGAAAAGTCAGAGTAAGCTATGGGTATGGCAGAGATCGCTCAGCTCTCACTCTTATCTGATAGACCAGCCCATCACCACATGACTAGAACCCAATCCTCTCAGCATCAGCTAGGAAAGGCCCTAGAAAGCCGCCTTTGGCGGGGGGATAGCTCCCCTATTTCAACTCCTTTCGGGGTTGGGCACCCGCCCAATACTATTAGTATAATGTTAGATCAAATATCATGATCACATACCTTCATTCAACTTGAGAATTGTGAAAATCGCCTCAAGCAACGATTCCATCGCTAGTGTGTGCGTATGTGTGTCGATCACATGGATAGGGGATAGCTCAGACCAAGCCCACACATTACTCCCTCAGTGTTACTCACTCCCACACTGACTCTCGAACAATGCGGGATGGTGCAATCACTTGAGAGGGAGGGTGGAGGGGAGGTGAGATGGTTGGGGAGAGGGTGCAGGAATGAAGGGGAGGCTTGAAGGGGATGGGGATGGAGCTTAGTTCATCACTAGGCTGATAGGGCTGCAATTGCACCATGGAAAGTTTGATTGCTTGGTGCGAAACATGCAGACTTTCATATGACGTTACCCAGGGTTGTGGCACACAACCCTATTGACGCCATATGGTGTCACCCAGTTTTTAAGGGTTAATATATTTAGTCTCAAAATATATGATAATATAGGTCAAAGTTTATTCTTTGTGTATTAATCTAACTCTATTCATCTTCTTTGTTATTGGTTAGTTTTACTGTATTATTGATTTTGCATATTAATTCAACCACCGCATACAAATTCTCATTTATCCTACAGTACAGGTACTGTTACTTTGACGTTTGTCAGCTTATGATTTGTATTTTTTACTAATTTAGCTTATTTTAATAATCTGTTCTCTACTGTATCTAGTTGCTTATCCTAATTCAAGTGAACTGAAAATGTTACCTGAAATATAGTTGCCGAGAATTGTCAGAACTTCTGTGATAATGACACCAAGAGGTCCATGGACAAATTTCTGGCAGTACTGTACATACATACATACAGTTCTATCTATCTATCTATATTGCCCGACGCCGTGATCCCCGAAGGGGTAGCCACGAACGAACCGCCTCCATGCACCTCTGTCCCCAGTCAGTCGACGCCCCTCCCCCCAACCAGCACCGCCTTCGTTCATATACTTCCTCACTCCATCCTTCCACCTCTCCTTCAGTCTACCTCTCCCTCTCTGTCCCTCCACCTCGCTCTCGTACACCCTCTTAGTCATTCTCTCGCTTTCCATACGTTCCATATGGCCGAACCATCTCAAGTTGTTCCTTTTCACACTTTCCAGCACATCTACCTCCACACCTTCTTACTTCTTCATTAGTCTGTCTATCCCACCATGTAACTCCGCACGCACTTCTTAAGTAATTCATTTCCACTGCTCTCACTCTTGGTCTGAGTCTCTCAACCAACGTCCATGCTTCACTTCCGTAAGTCAGTGTCGGGATTACCACACTGTCATGCAAGGACTTCTTCACTTCCATACTGACCACCCTATTTCTTGTTACTGCTTTCAGCATTCCTACAACCCTCTTCCCCTGTTGTACCCTCTCCTGCACTTCTTCATCCATAGTCCCATCTTTACTCAACACACTGCCCAGATACTTAAAAGAGCTGACGATCTCCATAGCCTGACCGTTCAGCTTCACCTCACACTCTGTGACTTCACCCCTTTCGAAGACCATAACCTTGCTCTTCCCCGCATTTACCTCCAAATTCCGTTTTTTGCACACTGTTCCAAACTCATTTACCAGACCCTGCAACTTCCATTCATTATCACTCATCAGAACTGTATCATCCGCAAACAGCAGTATAGGTAGCTTCCACTCATTTCCCTCCCTTTTCAGCTATACACCAACATCCACTGCTCTTGATAGTATTTCTTTCAAGACTCCATCCATATATACAGTAAACAACCACGGGGACATCACACACCCCTGTTTCAAACCAACATTCAGGTCAAAGAACTCGCTCTGCTCACTCTCCACACGTACTGCCGCCTTTGCACCCTCATACATGCTCTTCACTGCTTTCAGCAACTTGCCATCTACTCCGTATATTCTAAGTGCTTTCCACAAACCTTCTCTATCCACTCGGTCATAGGCCTTCTCCAAGTCCATAAAGGCAACATACACCTTTTTTTTCTTCTCCAGATATTTCTCCACAACACAATTCAGGGTAAAAGTCTGATCTACACATCCTCTTCCCTTCCTAAAACCTCCCTGCTCGTCGCCTATCCATTTCTCCATTCTCACTCTCACTCTCAATCACTACCCTACTGTATACCTTCCCTACTACGCGTAGAAGACATATTCCTCGGTGGTTACCACACACTCCTCTTTCCCCTTTGCCCTTATATAGGGGGACTATTATGCCAGTCTTCCAGTCATCGGGTGCACCCCTTCTCCCATGCTAGTTTGCACATTTTCCATACCCATTCGATCACTATCTCACCACCATACCTCAACATTTCCCCAAACACTCCATCTGTTCCTGGTGCAGTTCATTAATGCAAATCAATAGCTCTTTCGTCTTACTAAAATGTTAAGTACAGTAACTAGATTGATAGGGTTGATTGATATAATTTGTCATGCGCTTAGCTAAAAAAAACTGCGTTAATTCTCCCTAGGCTACTAAGGTTTGCCCGGAGTTGTTGCCTGACAAAAGTACTGTAAGTGACCTGGCCTTTTAAAAGATGATATGCCATAGGTCTCCACCCTCCCTCTTTATCAATAGTTCTTAATTATAAGCTACATGTCGTAATTTCTGTAGCTGACACATATTACTGTCATTGCAGTTTGATGCAGCTTATAATGCCGTGCACTCCCTTGATTAACAGGGCTAGGGCGTCCCCTTGTAACAGGGATAGGGCGTCCCCTTGTAACAGGGACTTACCTGGACATTTACCTCGAATCTCTTAACCGAGCTGCCCAAACTCTTGCCATCTACCAATGACAGCGTGGCATCGAACTGCAGAGTCTTTGATCAGCAGTCAGACGCGCTACCGACCATGCTACGGCTGATGGCATATTGATACTTATTATATTTTGAAGTCACTCATGATCATATATAATACATTAATAATATAAAGGAAGAAGTTAGTTTTGCGCTTTTTTGTCATGATAATTAAACAGCCTTATAATTATGATTTATGCATATGGAAATTCCCATGACTACTATATTATATTTACTTTTTAGTGTGGTCTTCTACTAAATAGTGAAAACATGTATACAGTAGTCATAAGAAATTGTGATATACTGTGCGTATCCTAGTTGTTGAGTATTATTGATGTTGACAGTCGTAGCTCTGGTACTGAATATATAAAACGGATAAGAAATTCTCATTTTATGGATTACTTTAGCAATAATCTTAAGAAACTATTATAAATATGCTAAGCATTTTCTTAGCTAAGATTTGAGCGAGTTAAGACAATGTATGAAAAGCAGCGTCCAGCAAATTTATAAATCATAAAATTATTTTACTAAACAAAAATAAACTACTGTAGGCCTACTATTAATATAGAATTATTTACTCAGAGTAACTTACACTATAAACTATTTGTTTATCATATATAATTGAAAAATATATATTTTCTGACGATTGAAAGTTACAGATATTAGAATATAATACTTGAAAAAGAGCTCAGAAGTTACTATTCAAATTTATATAACAAACTCATTAAAATTATAAACTATCGAAACGACAACACACTAAGCAAAATCTATATGTGGAAAATACTTTTAAATTTATCAGAAATTAAAATTTGAAAATAACAAACTTATAATATCCACATATCTGTACACCGCTATGTTTTGATTCCAGTGATGTTTACAAGCAATATCAGTAAAAGCGTAGAAACTGAAAATAAGAGGAATTATGCACAATCATTTTCATTTAATGTTTATCACCAAAATAACAATAAAATATACTGTATATACAATTAGTGAAAGCTCGCAAGTACTGTATTGATAATAGTGAACCCTATTCTTTTGGCCAAAGTTGGTTTTCTTTAACTGGATCTCGAGTTCAAGGTCATGGAATATGGAGGATGTCGGTAGGCTATTTTTAATCTAGTTCAAACACCTTAATGCAACTCACCATTGGTTCCTGAAAGGGCTCTCTAGGGTCCCTCAACAATGTTGTCACATAAAATATCCCTGCACCGTCTAATCTATATCTCCTTACCAGTTCAGAGTCGGTATACATATTTTTATTAAGTGAAAGAGATAGTTTTATACTGTTAAGTCATGTATGCGAATGTGGAGGGAGATATAGCTTGAAGCTACTGTACCATAGGAAACTAAGGACGAGCTTATCAGAATTTAAAGTGATCTTAGGGCTTAGTACTTGAATAATGAACTGGTTAGGGGACCATTACAGCCATCAGGTGGCCAAGAGTCCAAGACATACCCAAGCAAATCATGAAGCAGCCTTTCAAACAATGCCATAATGGATTGTGCAGGGAGGAAAATTACCATCAGATAGATCATTCCTTACTCATGCAAATCTGAAAATGTCTGTATACCATTGATGAGATTATGAATGGTGTGGAGAGGATAATCAAGGACAAAGGAAAAACTAATTTGATCCTGTAAAGTTATTGAACTGATTCTGCCAGAGATTATTAGCCTTGAGAGTGAGGTCATCATTTACAGTGCATATACAGATTATTATGCCTTTTGGAAGTTAGGATTGTTACAGATCATTATAGCTACTAGACTGACAAGTTGGGATACTGGTGGAGCTACAAACAAGTTCATAAAATGAGACAGCAACTAAGAGTATTTAGACTAGCAAATTCAGTATGTTAATTTGATTTACCCCTTAAAGATTATGACACATTTTGCCTGTTTACTCAGGCTATCATTAGATGATGTTATACAACTTAGGAAGGCTGTCTAGGAAACAAATTGGTAAAAACTATCTATTAACTCTCTAGCTCCCAAAAGTTCTTCCTAAGCTGAATGAAGTAGTCTAATAATAGCCAAAATATACTGTCAATATGTGTCATAATTCTGAAAGGGTTATACCAATGACTTATCTTTTTCAGCTTAAGTTCAGTGTATTTATTTTCATTTAAGGTAAAGCCATATATAGTCGGAAGTTATTCATAAGTTGAATTAAAATATCTAGTTTTATCTAGAAGAGAGTTAACAATTTGTTATTTGTTTATTTCATTCATTCAATATATGATTTATTACCAGTTTTGAGTTTCATAATATGCTTTACTGTACTGCATTTCTTGGGAAGGTAATAGCTTGCATAGTATATTTAGATGCATTAGTATTAAATGGCTTACTATACCCAGGTCATTGTTGCCTATATTATTTGTTTGGGTGAGTTATTCAGATAATGGGTTAAGGGGGGTCATCGCCTTTTTTGATCTTTCTCTCCTTTTCTCTCTTTTCCTGACTTGTATCCATTCGGCCCCATTCAGCCAACTTTTTTAAGACGTTTATCCCCATCCAGGTGTCGATTTCTTCCTGGCGAGCGATAGCGAGCCATCATTGTATGGAGAAATCCGGAGACATTATTCTATCGAAAAATGTAAAAATTTAGCTTGCTGTCTAAACAAAAATATATACAGTATATGATAGCTTGCTACCGCTAGCCAGGAAAATATTGACACCTGGATGGGGGTAAACATCTTATAACAGTAGGCTGAATGGGGCCGAATGGATACAAGCCAAAGAGAGGCGGAGAGAGAGAGAAAAAAAGGGAGGTGGGCTCCCTCAATTATATAGGATACATTAAGTGCATTGTTTAGATGGAAGCCGAGGAGTCTTATATATATTTTAAAGATGGTTTTCATTGTGACGTCTGGCTGCACATATCAATATATCATTGTGGGGTGGAAAGTCATTGCTTAAAGTTGTGTCCTACCTCCATAATATTAATTATGAAAAAAGTCAGTCCTTAATACAGATAAACATAGCCATTTAATTAAAGCTTTGTTCAGATATATTGAGGTGTGTATCTTTCTTATTTGTTTAGTTGTATTATTTGTTTATAAGTTAAGGGGCTAGTGGCTGTTTTTTTTTGTCTATTCATTCATTTATTAATTTATTTTTATTTTCCTTGCTAGACCTCCCTCAAACTTAGAAAAACACCCCGTCGACACCCTCTCAAGATAAATTTGTATATTTTTTGGTAGAAAAATGTCCCGCCCAAAGGCCGATTCCTCTTATAATTACAGGCTCGCTATCGCTCGCCAGCAAAAAATGACACCTAAATGGCACGATAGGTCTTAAAATTGACAATGAAATGGAGCTAAAGATGTTAAAATCGTCAAACTAATGGGCCGAATGTCTTAAAATTTCAAAACTAGTGGGGCTAAACATGAGGGAAAAGAAGGTCCAGAACAACGGCCTATCTCCCCTGAACCATATGTCTTGCATGAGATAAGTAAGGTGAAGCACAAAACACCACAAGGGGGATTTATATTTCTCCACTCCTGACTGTTTATCTCCACTCCTGACCGGTTTTCCCCACTCCCAACTGTTTTTCTCCACTCCCCTTTATCCACTCCTGACTGTTTGCTTCACTCCTGACTGTTTATCTCCACTCCTGACCGGTTTTCCCCACTTCCAACTGTTTTTCTCTACTCCCCTTTATCCACTCCTGACTGTTTGCTTCACTCCTGACTGTTTATCTCCACTCCTGACCGGTTTTCCCCACTCCCGACTGTTTTTCTCCACTCCCCTTTATCCACTCCTGACTGTTTGCTTCACTCCTGACTGTTTATCTCCACTCCTGACCAGTTTTCCCCACTCCCGACTGTTTTTCTCCACTCCCCTTTATCCACTCCTGACTGTTTGCTTCACTCCTGACTGTTTTCTTCACTCCTAACTGTTTTTCTCCACTCCTGACTGTTTTTCTCCACTCTCGACTGTTTATCTCCACTCCTGACTGTTTATCACCACCCCTGACCGTTTTTCTCCACTCCTGACCGTTTTTCTTCACTCCTGACCGCTTATCTCCACTCCTGACCGTTTATCACCACCCCTGACCGTTTTTCTCCACTCCTGACCGTTTTTTCTCCACTTCCGACTGTTTTTCTCCACTCCTGAATGTTTTTCTTTGGTGTTTTTGTGGAAAGCATAAGTAGGAGTTTCCATCCCCACCATTAAATCCCTAGTAATAAACAATGACCAAGGCCTTTATATTCCAGCGTTGTTCAGTTTTATTGAGTACAGTATCTGTTCACTATATCAAGAGAGGTATATTTACTGTAGTTAAGAGTTGTGAAGGTTGGACATAACTGTTGAACGTGATCGTAATGGTGACCAGGAAACCTGACAAGTATACCATTTCAGGTAAATTCAAGGAGACTACAGCAGGACTCTTCTTACCTCTGACCAGGTATAGGCTATCCTAGTGTTTACTAGCCTATACCCCTTTGAAAGGACATTAGCCTAACCTAACAACCTTACCTAACCTATCCTAGTATTATGGGTGGGGGCTGCCGCCCCCACACCCCCGCTATTTGACATCTTTGACAGATTTTTGGTGTATTTTTCTGTGAAATCGTGTTTTTTCAAGTGTCGATAACGAAATTCCTCCATGCGGGCTATAATGAGAAAAATATGGCGAGTCTATTGGTCCCTATTTTCCCTAATAAATTGTTTCTAATAAGGCGGATGTAGTGTCCTTGAAGATTATCCCATTTCAACCTGTGTCAACTCAACCAATACTGTCAGTTAAGTTGGGTTAGAACTCCAATTTGACACTGAATTAGTTTGACCCTGGTTGATTTGTCACTGATTAAGGTCTACTGATCGAGATGTCTGGGAACCTATTGTAATGTATAACTAGAGTGCTGTATACTGGATATTATCATTCATACTGTATGCTGCTGTAGGTCTTGATAAAGCTAATACAGCAATCATCAGCTACATATGAAATTGTATGTATAAGATTGCCCTACGGTTTTAGGTGCATACAGTGTGTGTATATAATGGAAGATAGGGAAACTTTGACATTTCTCTTTACTGTATGTACATGTAAGAAGGTGTAAGGGCAGTTTATTTATTGACTTGTAATTATAATAATATGAATAATATTGTAGGATGTTTAGAAAAGTGAATGTGATATTTTTTTTACTACTGTTGATAATTAACCTTAATATCTTTGATGTTTTCTTACACAAGTCTTGTGATAAAGTGCTTTTTTGATAGGACATTTTCAAATAGTGCTGTACTGTGTGAATCTTTACTTTGGAAATATTCAATTTAATACAATATTGTATTGTACGCTTTAGGACATAAGTTCTGGTCTTTTCTGACTCCTCAAACTGTAAAAATAAACTTTTAAACCTTTAAATGCATATACAGTACAGTACTAGGTAAAGCATTAACATGATTCTTTGGTTCAGTCTGAGATAGTTTGAAAAAGTTAAGACCATCAATTGTGTCATAGAATCTACTGTACTGAATAATGATTACAATGACAAGCTGTACAGTCGTGAGCACTAATAAGTTTACACACATTTGAATCTTTGAACGTTTAATGAACCTGTAAATCCAAATTCTGAAGCATCTAGGATACAATAAAGTATTGTACAAGTATCGACTCATATTGGGTTTGAAACAAATTCAAATAGGTGGTTAACTATTAATCCTCAAGTCTGTAAATACATTTAGTATTTGTACAATTGCTTGCACAAGTTGCAGGTACACTGCTATATGATAAACTTGTGACAGTGAACATTGGATAGGGGAAAACACTGACTCAGGCATGTGTTTAAAAGGAATATTACAAAATGTTTCAACAGCATGTCGGAATTGTTCATTAAAACCTGTACTGTACTACCTACCTTTCACTGCAGGCAATTGTACTTGGTACATAGTTGAGTTGCTGCCAAGGAGTTATGATATATTTTCTCTAACAGGTTTTTCCCCCTAATACTGTTCCAATGGTACCATATTTACAAATAGACTTTTTACACAATTTTTTAGCAATAGTATTGTAAATCTAAAAAGAGTATTTGTAAAGTTTTAGGCATTAGTAAAGTGGGTACACTAGCCAATTTGTATGTGGGGTTCCAATGCACATATGATTTTTTTCAAATCACACATATAGGTAATAGAATTAGATTAAGAAATTTAGTTTTGAAATGCTGTATATGAAAGTTATGGTATATTTTGACATTGAGTTTATCAATCTAACTTTCTATATTTTGATGCTAAATTTACTAATTACAAATAATTGAGAGTGGAATGGCTTGAGGTTTTTATTGTTTTGTTTCTAATTTGCATACTAGTTGGAGCACCAGGTACACATTGGCTATAGTCTATTTATTTTAATCTGGCAAGTTTGCAGTTTGTCACTTTGAGCTATATAACTTTACTTCTAGTTGATCGGTTGATGATACTGCTTCCATAAAGTATCTTTAGATTGCAAAAATAAAGAATAGAAATATACTACACAGTACCATCAACCATCCCCCCTGATACTACTCTCCTTGACGCGGTTGGGGGTCTTCGGGGCCGGCGACTGGAGCTTGATGGGGGATGGTTGTGGTACTTACCCTTCCTATCTCCCCTCGAGCTTTCGTCCTCAGCTTGGCTAATTTTGAGTAGTTTTTCATTCCTCATTCTATGTTTTTCCCCTTCTATTCTTATTCTGTCCCATTTGGCTGTCCTCAGGCAGCCTATATCTCATGTCTCCCTGGCCTGGCCAGGTAGCAGACTCCTGACCTGATTTGTCTCTTCGGTTGCTGATGTGGCCGGACTGGCTTGATTCCCTTCGGTAATGCATGTTTTGCTTCTCAGTGTGATTTTTTCTACCTTCGACCTGATCTTTCATTCTTCGCCCTGATCACTTCTTGGTTGGTGTTGCGGTGTAGCAGTTCTTGCCTCATCCTTCGGCCCTGCCCTATAAGAGCTCTGATGTGGAGCTCATGTGGTCCGGCTGAACTGGTGAAATGGCGAGAAATGTCTGCGTGTCTTCACCTTCCTCGATTTGTTCCCCTACTGCCCTTCCCGATCTATCTTAACTCGTTTAGTTATATATCTTGATCGAATCCTTCGGGCCATCCCTATGAGAGTTCTTTTGTAGAGCTCAGTGGTCTGGTTAAACTAATATTAAAAAAAAAAAAAAAAAAAAGTACCATCAACCAATCTCCAAAATAGATATCTTTAGCTCAGTGTGATCAATTACAAGTTCACCAGGATAAAACTATGTATACTCTACCCTACCTGTAACAATTTCCTGGTGGTGTCTGCTGGTGCTCTGCTGTGATCTTAGCTATATGCCTTTAGTTTATTATTTTCACCTTTACATAATCAACACTTCAGCTAACCCTCCCCTCAAGCAACTGGATTTATACAATATCTATACAACACATAGGTCATTTATGTTTAACTTTTGTCCTGCCTTCTGTCGACCCACTGATCCCGGGATACGTTACCTTAGTACTGTGGTCCAGCCGTTTCTAATTCTCTATTTTTTCACCTTCAGTCTTGGCTCGGGCAGTTACCGGTTTGTCACTTGAACCTGGTAATGAACCGATCAACTCTTTTTCTTTCTTTTTTAATTTGCTTATTATTATTGTGAAAAGTTTTCATAACTGTACACAGTTGGATATAAGGCAAAGATGATAATAACCATGAAATAATTATATCTATAGTTAAAGACATAATTAAAAAAATACCCCGATTTTGTTGTAACATCGTATGTTTGTTTATCTTAGGAACAGGTTGAGTGAACTACTTTGGAAACAAGTGAAAACAAGGGATTTGTGCTAGACTATCAGAGGCGTTGAACAGAGCACGTGTCAGTGATTGCCCGGTTTGCTTTCAACACCTTACAGTATGCTTAGGGCCACCCATATGAGAGTTTTGCCCAAAACTCAGTAGTCTGATTAAAATATTTTTATATTCTATACGGTAATTCCCCTCCAATAATTTTTTCATTTGACAAGTTGAAATTTGTTTACATCTAAGAACTTTATCTTTCCTGGTCTCTGTGTGTCTGTTGTACAGACCTGAGTAGTGAAAATATTCCAGGATAATTCCCTACTTGACTTTCTGACAGATGCACCTAATTCAATTTTGCACCGATAAGCCTTATTAGAAAGCAATATGCTATTGACAAAATATAACCATTGTTTTTATAATTTGTTCCATTCTCACTTGAACTTTGATACCTAGATGTCCTTCCTAAGCTGAATAAAGTCTTCTGCAATACATACATACGTACGTCAGTCTTTTTGTTCACCTCATAGCGGCATAGGCAGCTAGCATACACCATCACACTTCTAACACAAGTATTGTATAACCTCCCTTTTTACGGCCACAGTCCGTAGTGCGGTTGGTAGAGCACTCGCCTGCAAACCGAGAGGTCAAGGGTTCAAGGCTCGGGCCAGCCAGTGTACGTTATTGGCAGATGACAGTATAGTTTAGCAATCTGTGGCAACTGTCCACTGAAGTCCCTGAAACATCAGGGCATCCACCCTAGCCCCGCTCTTGACCAGGGTGTGTATCATCATTAGTCGTAGGGTTAGTAACGACAGCATCTCTCTGAACTTCTTCCATCCACTTCTGACTCGCGCGACTGAGCAGGGATCAACCCCACCGTTGGCAGCAATCATGTCGCCCAACTAACAGAACTTATTAACACATTGCAGGTGCACATCCCTGAACTCTACGCTACCAGTTCGATCCGGTACTGCCAAGGCACCCCTACACATGGCTCATTCAAAGTGAACGGCCCGCTACAAGAGGGCTCTCAAACCACTGCACCTCTTATGCACCCATCCATGGCATGTGCAACACTGGATAGAATTATGCCCAACCCACTTTTTACAGACAGGACAAGGGAAACTATCACTCTATCGCAGTTCTGCGTTTATTGCCGCAGACCATGACTTTTGTCTTATCTACACTCACTCTTAATCCCTTATATGCCATTCCCTCCTACCACCTTAGGAACATGTCTCAGTTTCAACCGCACTGTCAGCGATCAGCACCAGGTCATCCGCGTAGAGCAGCTCCTTAGGCAGACCCGACCTGAGCTCTCTCATCAGCGCCTCCAAGACCTTAGCACTTAACCCTGGTACACTCCAACATTCACCGAGAACTCGTCACTCAGCTTTCTTTTCAACCTCACCGCTGCTCGGGAGCCCTTATACGTCTTCATTACCCCTCGCACCAAACACTCCTCCACGCTAATCTTTCTCATGGCCCACTGCATAACCTCTCTGAGCACCCTGTCAAAGGCTTTCTTTAAATCCACGAAGACATAATAGGGTTCCCTATTTTTCCCCAGGTACTTCTCTTGGAGCTGTCTAACTATGAAAATAGCATCAATGGTGTCGCAGCCTGAAAAAAAGCCAAACTGCTTCTCGTTTATGGCCACACTCTCCCTAATTATACCCTCAAAATCTCTCACAAACTTTCATACTAAAGTGGTCGAGCATTTTTAGTCCACTGTAGTTGTTCTGATCCATAAGTAACTTTTCTCTTTAAAATTATTTACTGTCACACTTTTGCCAATTGTCTGGTACCTTCTCCTCCCTTACAACTCTGTTTATCAGCTGTGCTACCATTCGCACCCCAACCTTCAACATCTCGGCAACGATGCCTGAGCAAGCCTGCGTCTTTACCATTTTTCATTTTAATTATTGCGCTTCTAACAGCTGTACGACTAATCCATGGGGGACGGTCCTGCACTGGCTAGACAACACTCGGGTGTTCCCTATCTTATTTAAACTGTACACTTACCAACTAGTCAGAGTGCTCCCTCCATCTTTCCTGATTTCGTTCACAATATGAACCACCACACCGCGGTCATTTTTATACATTGCTCACCTGCCAAATCTTTATTGCTAATTCTCATCTGTCTAGTCAACTCATTTATGGCATATATATCTTCTGAATTATTCACCCTATCTGAGAGAAGGCTTTGTATAGCGTTCCTGGGTCTATAAACCTCTCTTCTAGCCCTGCACCTACCTGCTAAGTACTCGCCCCTATTCCCTCCCTTTTCCATACTTTAAAGTCTTCTTTTCTCTTGGATGACATCTTCGAATTATCATTCCACCACCAGGATACTTTTTTTCTGGGGGGTCCTTTCGTTATACCACAGACTTTCTCTGCGGTATCCAGTAGGCTACACTTCAGGAATTCCCAACTATTATAGACATTACTTATGCTGTATTCTGTTTTCCTTTCCTGCAAGTAGCTATAATGAAACAACATGGGAGTTATCTGATTAAAAGGGTTAATTAGGCCCAGACAAATCTTCCTTCATTAGATCTGACTTAACCATTTATTGAAATATTTCTAGGGTTTTCTTACCTTGAATGGGAGGGTTGCTAAGGTGTATAACCCAATCCTTAAACATTGAAGCCAGTGTCATACGAGCACATTTTCCTTTTATTTTCGATATTTCGGATTTTATAGTTTAAATTTAAGTTGTATGAGAATTCCATTTTGGTACCTATGATAAACCACCTTCAAATTATTTTCCAAATATCGGTAGCAGTGTAAAAGATCCCAGAAATGCCACCGATAACATTTTAGCTAACAGGATAAAAGTTGTTGTGTGATACCCACTTAATACCAGAACACACTTACCTTGGGCTGTATTTATTATATTTTTATTTTAGTTGCCCACACCTGTCTTCCTAATTGACTACTAGCAAGTGTGGGGGCTATAAGTAAATTGAAGCTGTAGATAGTAGAGATATAAGCAATAAGTACAGTTTTACTACACACACACAGTTACATTTTAGGGTTTAGAGTTCAGTTGAAGCTGTGATATACATTTGTAGTACCGTACAGTACATGCTTACCATAATTACATTCAACATCAGTTTTGTCCATCACAAAGTCACATATTTCTGTGTTCCTGCTATTTATCGATGTTTACAGCTCCAACTTCCTTTTAGCCCGAAACTTGCAAGTGGTCAATTGATGCTGATGCAATTTTTCCTAGAATTATCTCTGTAATAAGCATTTTGCATATGTGTGTTTTCTGTCTCGCTCTCTTCATATAGCCTAGGCTACAAGATACATTTGAAAATTTTGTTATATATTAGACTTTTATATAAAACGCAAGAAATAAATTTGATTACCTAGCATAGCCGTAAATTGTAATTCAGGAATACTGATGGAGGCCCGTTTATAAAAAAAAATGGTTCTTCATATTTGTCAACCTGTAAGCAACAATTGTGGTGAATCTAGTCAGTCTGACCACCAAGTGTGGGCGACTGGGTACCTCAACCAGTAGACCATTTTAACCAGTAGCTCTCAACCAGTACCAATTACACCGTTACTCTTAGCTTAGGTAAGCTATGTTATAACTTCAATTTGGCATGGAATTAGTTGTCCTGGGGATTTTTCAATGATAGGAATCATGGCACTGCAACTGTATAAACCAAAGTGTAAAAGGAACTAGAGAACTAAAAGCAATAACAGAAAAATTTAATTATTATTGTAAACACTGGGTGAGATCTACCGAGACATGTTTTTCATGATAATAACTCCTCAATGTTTGACCTGACTTTCGGATTTATATACCTGTCTGTGATTAACACAAGTACGTAAATAATTGTTCACTTCCACTATAGCCTAGTGATGTAATTTTTCGTTTTTATTTACGACAACATAACAGTATAAACAAACAAAGGCATGGAACATCAAACAAACTGCATGCATTATCATACATCCTTTCTTGTATAAAGTAGGTAACTTAGCTTGTGTTGACTTATTTATGACTACAAATTGTGGTTTTGCTAGGTAAAATAAAAAAAAAGGGTAAACAACTTCAACAAGGCAAGTCAAACATGAAATAACTACAACACATTTATTGTAAAAAAGTTCTAAAGAAAATCAAAGAACTTTTTTATTGTATTTAACATGAAAAACATGCCTCTGGTTGGAATGATTTACTGTTTAAGTTGTCCAGGAATCCCAAGTGAGATAATTGTATATACTGTATGTTCATCTGTGACTGATGTAATGTGTGTACTGTTTCTCAAATAAACAATTAGGTTTCTCAGGCAGTACTGTAGATAATGTTACTAGGACTTTACCATATTGAAGCAATTTCCCCAGGGCAGGTTGTTCGGAGAAATGCACCCATAATTATTTGCATAGGGTAGTTTAGCCAACTCGTACGTGCTGGTCCAGTTAGTACTCGGTATCGAAATAATAAACTACCCACATAAAATTAGTCTATCTATCTATCTATTAAAATTAGTGAGTTAGATAAATGTAATTAGTGTCAAATTGTATGATAGTTTAGGTACATATTGACATTAAATTTATTAATCAAACTGATACTCGTATATTGAGGTTTATTTTAACGATATTGCATACTATTTGAAGCACCACATTCAAATTTGCTAGACTACCTAAGTCTGTTAGAAACTATCTCTGTAATAGTGTTAGCAACATGTGGTTTACTCTGAAGTGTAGCATATGATACTGTTAATGGATGCAAGAATATTTTGCGAATACATTTTTGTAACTGCTCTAAATATTTTTATGTAACCACTTCCTTTCCTGAAGCCTCTGCTTATCTTCTATCCATATATTGTATGTTATTTTTGTTTTCTATTCCCCAATTTGAGATACAGTATTTTTCCTCTTACCACCTTTTTATGGCTACATTGCTAAAATGCTACCTTCATACATCCACCCAACCATCACCCTCCACCACCTCGATTCATGTCGCTCATTCTATCACTTGATACATTCTTATTCATTCTCTCAACTCGTCAGTACCATGCCAATCACATGTTTTTTTCTGAAAGTTCGATTTTGGAAAGCATGTGCACGGCATAGGTGGGTCATGAAAAATGCTCTCCGGAGCTCATGAGTGTCTTATGTTTCCATGGTTACCCATCTACTCCTATACCTATGGTGTGGAAATAGGTGCAGATTTGGGTAAAGTTTTACCCCTCCTCCCCACCAGGGTTGCGAATTCATGGAAATTTATTGATTGCACCTGATGAAGTAGCTTTTGCCCTGGCTGATCAATTTTGTGATGTATTGCAGAAGGATCCTTCTAAGAATCTAAGCCATATGCAAATGCCCATAGGAACCAGAAGAAGTTAGGTCTTGATTTTCGCTCTCATGGCGGAGCGTACTTCAATCTCCATGAGCTCCGTGTTGCCCTCTCGGAGTGTAGTGACACTGCTCCTGGACCTGACGACATACCTTACGCTATACTACGTCACCTCCCGATGGACACTTTAATGTATGTATGAAACTTTTTAAAGAAGGTTTGAGGAGGGTGTACTCTGCCTGTAAGTTGGAAGTTGGGTAATGTCCTTCCCATTCCCAAGTACGTTAAACATCATTTAATGTTTCTAATTACTGCCCAATTTGTTTGAAAATGTGCATACAGTACTGTACAAGCTGGTAGGAGAAACAAAATCTTTATCAGCACCGTGTTTTCAAAACCATCAATACTGTATATAGGTTCAAATTTGATGAGCCCAATTACATGAACTCCAAAAGTATAATATTGTATCCACCATGTCACAACATCCACCTTGTCACTACATCCACCTTGTCACTACATCCACCCTGTCACAGCATCCACCCTGTCACAACATCCACCCTGTCACAACATCCACCCTGTCACTACATCCACCCTGTCACTACATCCACCCTGTCACTACATCCACCCTGTCACAACATCCACCCTGTCACTACATCCACCCTGTCACTACATCCACCCTATCACAACATCCACCCTGTCACAACATTCACCACGTCACAACATCCACCACGTCACAACATCCACCCTGTCACAACATCCACCCTGTCACTACATTCACCACATCAACATCCACCCTGTCACAACATCCATCCTGTCACAACATCCACCCTGCCACAACATCCACCCTGTCACAACATCCACCCTGTCACTACATCCACCCTGTCACAACATTCACCACGTCACAACATCCATCCTGTCACAACATCCATCCTGTCACAACATCCACCCTGTCACAACATCCACCCTGTCACTACATCCATCCTGTCACAACATTCACCACGTCACAACATCCATCCTGTCACAACATCCACCACGTCACAACATCCACCAGCGCTGCTTAGACTCGCTTGTCTCCCTTGCCTTGTACTAGGCCAATATTTGGCAATTGTCATATGACAAGTGCCACAGTGATGTCCGTATTTTTTATATAACAGCCCGCAGTCATCAAGTTAAAGGAGTTGTCCAACCATCATTGTTGTTCACACTGACAATGTTGCATATCACACGATCATAACTTTATCTCTGTTACCTGTCCTATCTCTCTAATACGGCCATCAGGCCAGCCGGTGCACTTTGGTGCTGCCGACTGGGAGGCTCTTCGGCAGTACTTTTTTTATTTCCCATGGAATGATTTTTGCTTCTGTGGCCAGGGACCCTCGGAATGTGCTGAACGCATTACCAAGGTAATCATCTCGGTCATGGAGGCATACATTCCATTATCTATCGTAGTATAATGTGAATATATATGGGTTTACTCACGCTTGTTCTACTGCTGTCTGCAATAAGGAGGAAGCATTCAAACGGTACCGTCACCTCCAAACTCAAGAATCTTGTACTTTCTATGTTTCTGCCCGGAATCAAACCAAATCTGTTCTTCAACTTGCCAAAAATCTTCAAACTCAAGAATCTTGTACTTTCTATGTTTCTTCCCAGAATCAAGCCAAATCTGTTCTTCAACTCTTCAAAAAAATATTTATCAATAACAAATGCTCTGAACGTTCCAATTCTAGCTCTTCCCAAGCTATCTGACATCTAGCCAAAAACCTCTCCAACAATTTTACTTTGTCTTTTCCGCTCTGACAGCACCCCCGCCACTTTTTCCTTTGACAAAGCTGAACTCTTTGCTCAAACTTTCACTTAAGACTCCACCTTGTATGATTCTGGTATTAAAATGTGTTTATGGTGTCTCTAACTCTGTATCTCTCTAATGAATGTAAGCCTAATTTCTTCAACCTTTCTTCATATGGAAGATTTCTAATATGGATTATTTTTGTCATTCTACGTTGTACTCTCTCCAGGGAATCTACGTCTATTCTGTATTAAGGACACCAACATTGAACAGCATAATCCATATGGGGTCTCACTAATGACAAGTAAAAGTTTTAAGATAACATAAGAAGTTCTGTTACTCACACTCCGAGAGATGAACCCGAGAATCCTGTTTGCCTTGTTACGAACGCTTATACTGTACACTGTTTTCTAGGTTTCAAATCATTGCTAACAAACACACCTAGATCTTTCTCACAGTCTGAGTTTTCTAATTCCATGTTATATTTTACAATTGTATTCATCTTCCCTATCTTGGGGGTGGGAGGCTAGGAATCCTCTTCCCCCTGTAGCATTCTCCTACTCGACGAGACGGAGAAAGGGGCTACGGACCGCGAAAGTGGTCCCGGACTGTAAGAATTGGAACTTTAAATGTTTCTGTCGGCCAACCCCAGCATTGGGGTATGTGCCTGAGTATATACATACATACATCTTTAATACCTTGCATTTGTCAATGTTAAAATTCATCTGCTAATTTACTGACCATTCGTGTAAGGTATCTAGATCCCTTTGGAGGCACTCTATGTCGCTATCTGAATCTATTGTTCTCCCCATTTTGGTATCGTCTGCGAATTTACTTATCCTACTAGTTATACTTAACCCTTAACCCGGGAACTGCCGGAAGACTCTTAAGAGTTCCCCCGGCGGACTGCGGGAAGACTCTTAAGAGTCAGGGAAAAAAAAAAAAAAATTGCCCCTGGGCCATGCCAAATATCACTCCTCCACCTCCCCTCCTTCCCCAGTTTCCTCCCCTCCTTCAGTTATCACCTATTTTTCCTGTGGTCTATTTTTGTGCTAACATTAGCGAGTTGGTAGCAGGGCGTTGTCATCACTGTTAGCAAGCGAGTGCAAGAGAGAGAGAGAGAGTATCGATCGACAGTCACTCTCCAGAGGTGGAGTAAAGTGGTGGGCTGGGAGGTTGCCTCAGCCATACATTGTGTAACTCCCGGCCTGTATCGCCGATTTTGACCATCCAAACGCTGTTTCCACTTGTTTTATTGTTGTAACAGGTTAATACCTTTATAATCAACCTATAATAGGTGCATATGGATAAGTATTAATGCTATTTATGGTAAAATAAATATTTTAGTGATGGGAACAGCTCAAATACGTCAGCACAGGAGTGTGGTGTCTCATACCCCCCATGCGCACTTCAGAGGTTAACTGGCGATGCCCGGCTATAGCCGGGCGCCAATTTGCAGCAAGTTAGGAGCATTATTATGGCTTTTAAAGGGTTAAAATCGAGTGCAAATGGCTGGGAGTGCAGCGGGCCACATGTCCTACTCCCAGGGCCTACCGCCGCCCACTGACTCACCCTCCCTGTGTTCTCGAGAGCCCGGCAGTGTAACCAGTAGTGAGCGTAGCTGGAAAAAATATACCGCTATACGCTAAACTCCCATGTTACTGGTACCACTGTATGAGAACCACGAGTGCTACGTAACTCGTTCTGGTCTCATTTTGAAGCTTTTAGCGCCTAGTTTTTTGCTGAATACATATCTTTTCATGCAGATACTTGATTTATCATTCAGGAGGGCCTGAATATGCCCAAATAAGCCCAAAACCCCCCGCTAGACAAGGGTTAAATCAAAGTCATGTATGTATATAAAAACAACAGAGGACCCAATACAGATCCCTGGGGACACCACTTTTGACTGCTCCTCATTCTGACTTAGTACTCCTATTTCATTTATCTGGCGTTCCTCACGGTTTATGTTTGTGTCTCGCCTACTGTACACAGAGAGTAATCCAGCTTGCTCTCTCAAACACCTCCTCCTCCTACTCATTTCACTACACTAGACAAGCACACCACACTTCTTTCCAATACACCAACAACTGTTTTTCTGTCACTCTTTCAACTTTGGGGGAGCCACTTATTGCAGGCAGCTTTGCCTTTTGTCTCCTGCATACAAAAAGAAAGAAAAAATTCAATTTGTAAACAACGATATATGGCAGTATTTTATTTCTGTTAAATACATTGATGTTTATTGCTTAAACTTCCTTATAGCCCGAAACTCGCAAGTCGCCATTGACTCGCCAATTCCACTTGACGATAAATAATTTACGATATTATTTGATTTACGAAGGTCCTGTGGGAGTCAAAGGATTAATTGAGTTAGTTGATATATCTTGGATTTGTATAGAGGTGCATAGAATTTCTAAGCTGCATAAAACCGTTTAATGTTAGCCAGGTTTAGAATTAAAATGGCGATACTGAATTGAAGGAAATAATCAAATAATAATCTCGGCAGGGTATCAGGTAAACTGGAAGGTGCTATAGACCTGCTTTAGCCACTCGCGGAATTATATAATAAGGGAGTGGTCATCTATATCTTTGGAGGCATTTTGGTGCCCTAATTATCAAACAACGAAGTTGTTCTTGTTTGTTGGTTGTAGGGCTGTGGGGGCAGGCCCAATTAACCCTGCCGCAGACCAAAAACAACGAAGTGATATTTTATTCTTGATCAGAATTTAGAGCCATATTCTTAGACGTGTGGTGTGGGTGTCATCCAGCCCATAGTGAACGAATATATTGGAACTGAGTGTTAATTATTGAAAGAGAACTTTAAATTTACCAAGTTGTAAAAACTAACAATTTATTAATTCCAATTTCGTTCAATATGAAGTAGGGTTTCTTGGTGGGAATGTTTAAATATGTGTCCATACTTAGTATCTAGTATGAACAGTCTCGATGTTACATAATCTGGGTTGATTTAGCGTTACGTATCTTTCCGTAGTCTTAAGTTGAACGCTTTCCGTGGTCCTAAGTTGAACGCTTCCGTAACCTTAGGTCGGACGTCCACAATTGCGAAGAATATATTATTCTGTAGTTGTATATGGGAAAGTTTTCTAGGATTATAATTCCCATATATATTTGTGTATTATTTATTAAGATTGTAAAGATTTATTAAGTATCTCATTGTATAAAGATGGGATACATTTTCCATATGCTATGCGCATGCGCGGATAGTCACGAGGGACACAAAGACGTGGCTCTCACGCTCACTCTCCAAACAACCTCCGTTGCAGCCACACGCTAAGCTTACTTCATTGTTTCACATATTAGGTGTTTTCGCTTCACTATCATCTCATTTCATATAGTCACTACATCATCATCTTTGTTAGTTATCACAAAATGTAATGCAAATATCTAGCCTATTCTAGCCTCTTTCCATACGCTTCTTTATCCTACTAACCTACTCAAGTCAACTCGCCTATCTTCCGCCATCTTTCAATCACCAACTGAGTTCATTATAAAAGGTAAATAAATATTCTATATGTGTTAATCTTCTAAATTAAATATATACAGCCCACTTCATCTAAATTAACCATAATATGTCTACGGCTGTTATATCAAAAGACCGGCCTATATATCCTGCACCATTAATGCCGAATATTTATTATGGGTATGCATGGTTTGATATGAGTGCAAAGAGAGTCTATTTACACCAGTGACACCAATATGGCGGAGGTTGGCCGATCTCTGTTATTACAAGGTCTCTAATCCACTTATTAAACTGCAGTTACAGCTTCAGGGACCAGCAGTACCGGGTAATATAGTTCCACATCAGTCATCTTTCTACTAACTTTTATATGCAACTTTATAGCATTTGAATAACGCTTCTACATGAATTCAGCCACTTAACCCCTACATCACCATTATGTAATTTTTATCATATTCTGGTTACCATTAGACTATTTTCTTAAGTTTATAATCTACCTCTACGACTCCAATGGGTAAATACGATCTCAATGAACCCTCTTAACACTTTCTCTGTGGGCATATTTAGGCCTATTTCCGCCATATTATGGCTCATTCAGGCACCCCTGATTGATTAGGCAAGTGTTTGAATGAAATTAAATGTATTCAGCCGAAAACTAGAAGATCATAGCTTCAAAATTACACCAAAACGAGCTTCATAGCTCACAGGGTTCACCCGCATCGCTACCATAGACATTCGCTAAAATGAGCAATTCTCGCTAATGTCTCCCTACATTTGCCTTTGGCAAATGTGCCAGACGTGTCTAGGCGAAGACTAGCGTACCTGGGAGACATCTCCACCTCCCCTTTAGACTTAGGAATAGTAAAAGACGCTGAACATCGCTATTTTTACCGATTTGGCGCCTCCTTTGCAATATTGTTGCACGGTAACCTGTGGTTGTACAGACAATTCTGGTGTCTTTGGACAAATCTATTCCTCTACTTCAAGGGGTATATCATTGATATACATTCTAGCTCTTGTTTATACATGAAAATGTGCAGGGAATGATGATAACCTTTACTCCCAAACCCCCGTATGGCACAGTGGTGACCAAGCAATTGTCATATGACAAGTGCCGCAGTGATTGCGTTAAAGAGGGTTCTCAGTGCAGGAGGATAATCCACCTCGGGCTTGCTCTCGCTCACTCTCACTCTCTCTCACTTTTTATCTCTCTCTCTCTCTCTCTCTCACTCACTCTCTCTCACTCTCACTCTCTCTCTCTCTCTCTCTCTCTCTCTCTCTCTCTCTCTCTCTCTCTCTCTCTCTCTCTCTCTCTCTCTCTCTCTCTCTCTCTCTCTCTCTCTCTCTCTCTCTCTCTCTCTCTCTCTCTCTCTCTCTCTCTCTCTCTCTCTCTCTCTCTCTCTCTCTCTCTCTCTCTCTCTCTCTCTCTCTCCCCAGTTACCAAGGTATGACGGACCAACAAGTTAGCCCGCTGAGTACCAGCTAAATATTTATAAATGTAGGCTACCACCCAGGACCGGCTGATTCTGATTTTTTTTTCCAGAAACAATAGCGAATGGGTTAGGAATGAAGGAAAAACCCACGAAAAAACTATCAAAAAGCTCAAAAAATGGTCCTACGGAGCCCCCGAAAACGGATTTTACAAGAGTAAAAAATTTAAGGCAATTTCCCCCAAAAAATATGTTTTTGCGCGCTCACGCACACACGGTTGGACTTTGAGAGTTTTCAGCCATCGGCATGGGTGCGTGGGATACTTACACAGTTCCCATACAAATCTGAGCCCTCTAGGTGCCATAGGACCGGAGTAATTGGGACCGGAGTGACACTGACGCGGACGTCTGCGTCGCTGGGGCTCAGTGGGTTAAACAACTACTAACAAAGTTCCTCCCTGCAACAGCAAGAATCGCCAAATATGCTAATGAATCAAAAGTCAAGATAATTCCGTGCCCACTTATTTTGGCTTCTGAGGCGCGGCAAAATTTATAGGCCTATACGTGAGGCTTGACGGGGGTAATTGCATTTTTTTATAGGATGGTAATAAAACAGGTCGTCTCTGCAGTTACACATATTTTTATGTTGGGTTCAACATGAAGAACAGGAGAGTGGCAAGGAAGAAATAATAGGAGAGAGAGAGGGAGCAGGGGAAAAATAGAAGGTGGAAGTAGGGGCAGAAATAATAATACAAATCTGAATTATTTATTCCATTGAGGCAATGGTTATTCACTTTACAAAATATACAGGTTATAGGGATAATGTCGGACAGGTTGCGAGAGGTATTCTGACCAGGATTCGAACCCACTCCAGTTATTTTTGGAACTATTGTGTCTCACGAAGGTTGCTGAATGAGACTGATACAGAGCAAGGGTTCAGTAGAGTTAAGGCAAGTACTGTATAACTGAAACCCAGTGACCTTCCGAATAATCTTTCGTGTCTGGCCTTGGTGGATTCTTTGCACTTCTTGGTGGTGATTGGGGGGGGGGGGGGCGTTACTCTGGGGTGTGGAAGGGTTTTTAGGCCCTTGTTTTCCTGGCACTTTGGTGGGAAATAAACTTCACTCGGTGTCAGACTCAGGAGGGCTGGCAGGTAGGTAGGTTGCTAGCTGCACGACTTGGAAGCAGAACTCTGACGTCACTGGCTTCTTGTTCTCTTTTGTCTGTAGGATAGAGAGAGAATATGTACTGGAGAGGGAGACTCCCTTATTTCTCTCTGAGTCATGCTGTATGGATGCCACCCGTGTTGGTGGCGTTGCTGTACCTTTGGTGCTGGTGGGGGTCTTTTGGTGGTCTCTTCCTCCAGTATACGTTACAGTACGTTAGGATAAGTTCATGTTCAGTAAGGGGGCAGTACTTGTTTTTGGGGCTATGTATTTATATATTTAATTATTTTTTAATTTCCTTGCTAGACCTCCATCAAGCTTAGAAAAACACCCCCTAGACCTCCTTTCAAGACAAATTTGTAAATTTTTCGGTAGAAAAATGTCCTGGCCGATTCCTTCTAAAATTAGAGGCTCGCTATCGACACCTAAAGGGCACGAAAGGTCTTAATATTGAATACAAAATGAAGTGAAATGTCTCAAAATCGCCAAACTAACGGAATGAATGTCTTAAAACCTCAAAACTAATATGCTAAACATGAGGGAGAAGGGGGTCCATAAAAAGCGAGTACTAGAACTATAAGTTGACTGATTTAGTTGGCCTTGGTAGATATAGTCCTGGTTGAGATCTGGTTGACATGATTACTGGTTGAAATGATCGACTGGTTGAAATGATCGATTGGTTGAAAATGATCGACTGGTTGAAATGATCTACTGGTTGAAATTATCGACTGGTTGAAAATGATCGACTGGTTGAAATGATATACTGGTTGAAATGATTGACTGGTTGAAAATGATCATCTGGTTGAAATGATCGACTGGTTGAAAATTATCTACTGGTTGAAATGATCGACTGGTTGAAAATTATCTGGTTGAAATGATCGACTGGTTGAAAATGATCGACTGGTTGAAATGATAGACTGGTTGAAAATTATTACTGGTTGAAATGATCGACTGGTTGAGTTGTCCTGGAACTATTTTAACCCCTTCTGTACCAGCGACTTTCGTTTTATTTTGTTTTATTCTAGCTATATTTATACGATTTTGTGCAGTTTAGGATGGATCTGTGGTAGCTAAAAGGATTAAATGAGATAGCCTGTAGCCATTTAATTGCTAGAGGTCCTTCCTAAGCTGTATATAATCATCTAATAGTTTCCAGAACATAACGAGAAGGACGTCACCGGTACAGAAGGGGCTAAAGGACTCGACGGGATAACATTAGCCCATATTAACACCTGTACCGCAGCGCGTCTTTTTTATTTTCTTCTAGCTATATTTAGACGATTTTGTACAGCTTAAGGATCTGTGGTAGCAAAAAGGGTTAAGTAAGATACTTTGTAGCCTTTTAATGGGTAGACGTCCTTCTTAAGCTGAATAAAATCGCCTAATAGTTGCCAGAATATAATGAAAAGGACGTCACCGGTACTGAAGGGCTTATATTTAATTCTGGCTATCATTAGATAATTGTATGTATCTTTGGATAGATCTGTAAGAATCAAAGGTTTGATTGAGATCATCTTTTCCCCTTTGAATTCTAAAAGTATTTCCTATTTTGAATTAAATATCTTGTGCTAGAAAAAAATATATATAAATAAAAACACGCAGAAGATTTACGACATTGCGATATTGCATAATCTATATGATAATCTAAAATACTTACATAATTCATAACACCACCATGTCTAGTTCAACCAATGTTTTAACCCTTTCTGTGCCGGTGATTTCCTTGTCATTATTTATCTAGCTATTATTGTATTTAGATTAGGGATGACGTTTCGTGGTCAAGGGGTATAAACTACCTCAAATAAACTCTTCAGCACATTGTTATTTTCTGTTCTTATATTCTGGCTAGCTCTATAATTTTATTAAACATATATCAGCGGCTTTACAAACGAGTTCAATATCCGGCCAAATATACCGGTACTTTAGTTATATTTGGCGGTTTATACTGAGAACAAAACTCAAGCACACGATATCAGTTTGTTGCCAAGGCTGTTTACTGAAGGGGGCCGGTGAGGAAGAAAGAACAAGCCAAAATAAAGAGGATATATATATACCGGTATATATATATATATATATATATATATATGTATATATATATATATATATATATATATATATATATATATATATATATACCGGTATATATAATTATATACTGTATACCTCACATAAGGTTATGTTCGCCACTCTCCTAGTGACACCGAGGAGCACGTCACCCCTCGTTCTGGGTAGTGATTTGGTGCAGCAGACTGTTCAAAGGGGCAGCACGCTCCCCTGCGAAGAAGGCTCTCTTGAAGTTGTCTAACGCGACGCCCCTCATGTCTTATTCGCCGTGGGATTTTGTTGAATAGACATGATGGTCCTCTATGTGATAACCAACCCTCTCCCAGAGAACCAATAGCACCCCGCTTATTCATCCGGGGTATATTGCATTCCCAGTCTCTCCTATCACTGAATTTCATGACTATCGGGGTATGTAGGTTTGGTACTAAACCCTCTGCGATTTTCCACGTGTATATTATTAGGTAACGTTCTCTTCTACGCTCCAACGAGTACAGCATCAGTGTTCTTAAACGCTCCCAATAGTGTAGATGTTTTACTGAGTTTATATGCGAGGTGAAATTCCTTTGTACACTCTAGATAATTGATTTCGCCTGCTTTGTATGGGGATGTTAATACGATACAGTATTCAAGCCGCGGTAGCACTAGAGATTTGAAGAGCATCTTAGGCAATTCACCGTGTGTTTTATATGTACGCAGAATCCAACTCATTCGTCGTTTCGCAGCTGCAACTTTGACCTGGTTATGTTCTTTTAATTATATATATATATATATATAGAGAGAGAGAGAGAGAGAAAAATATATAGATAGATAGATAGATAGATATATATAGAGAGAGAGTCTGAAAGTGAACAAAGTTATGTGTGTGTGAGTGGGAGTGAGAAGAAAGAGAGGATGGGATGAATTTACAAAAGAATGGACAAAATAAATGGAAATACTGTACACTAAAACAAATGAAAGGTATAACAAGGGTATGAGAGAGGTATATAGTAAATACAGTCCTTGTAGTAAATGGGTTTATTACTACCAATATACCTATAAGTTTATACATTTATGGACACTGTAGTTACCCTTTTCATACCCATATTGTTTTGATCTATTGTAATGTTTGGAGACATCTTAAGTGTAGACAAACAAATAAATAGAGAGGCATGAGCAAATATGTCTCAATATCTCAAACAGTGGTATGAGAAGGATAAAGAAACAATAAAACACTTCGTATGTATGCGTCGCGTCGACGTGTTATTCAAATGGCCTTCCTATTATTCTAGTATATTATTCGAGTTTAAGACAGCATAGTTATAGAAAAAAAGTAAGATCGGTTAGCATAGTTCTGTTTGAGAGAGAGCGAGTCAGAGTGTGTGTGTGTGTGTGTGTGTGTGTGATGGGAGGGGATGGGGCGATGCAAGGAGAAGGGGGTAGAGGAGGAGGGGGAGGGGGGGAAGGAGCAGGTTGCAGGGTAAACCTGAACCTGGTTGGGTAAGGTCCTGGCGAATTATAATAATGTATGTGTTGTCTGGGTGGTGGGAGGAAGTGGTGGTGGATGGGGGGTGGACTGGTGGTGAAGGTGAGGGAGGATGTGGTGGTGGTGGGGAGTGGATGGTTAGTGGTAGTGGTGGTGGAGGAAGGGAGAGGTGGAGTGGGGGTGGGGGCTGGTAGGAGTTTTGGTGTTGTTGGTGGTGGAGGAGAGGAGGTAGTTAGGGCTGTGGAGAGGGGGTTGGGGCTGGTAGTGGTGGTGGTGGAGAGGTGATGGTGATAATGGTGATGAAACTGGTGAGTTGTGGGGAGGTTTGGAGAGCAAGGAGGAAAACCACGCATGAAAATTAAAATTATTATACAGTATGCATTAACTACCAATATAATATTAGACTTCGCTTTTTTGTTTTTGTTTTTTTGTCCCTCTACTGCTTCACGTGCTCCACTTCTGTTTCTAGTCAATTATTTACCCTCTTTTGTAAAAATAATAATAATAATAATAATAATAATAATATGGAAGAGGTGAGCAAAGTGTTTAATGAAGAGATGTGTGCAGTATGTGAGGAGGTATGTGAAGCCAGGAGAAGAGGGAGAGGAGTGAAGGGAACAGCATGGTGGACTAAAGAGGTGAAACTAGCAGTTGGTGAGCAGAAGAAAGCATATAGAGAATGGTTAGGTAGTAGGCTAGTGGGAATGAAGATTTGGAGAGACAGAAAAGGGAAAGGTACGTACTTGGAGAAAAAGAGAGTGGTGAAGAGAGTAGTGAAGGAAAGTAAAAGAAGACTGGATGAGGAATTTGGCATCTGGCAATAGATAGATAGATAGATGATAATAACAATTAAGTTGAATGTGGAGGGTGAATCGGAAGTAAGACAACTAAAAAACTGAACCCCAGTATTCGTCCACAGTCTTGTATTTGGTTTACTCATTCCACCCTGTTTAGCCTCTCATAATTATTATAACCACTAAAAAACTAATAAAGATAGGTTATCCAGGTAAGACCGGGAGAGAGAGAGAGAAAAAAAACTTAAAGTACTGTAGGCTACTGTATCACCATACATGAACTTCCAAGTGATTTCCTACAAAGAAAAGCCGCAGAGTTAATCATGCTTGTATATCATAATACCATCAACTTATCAGCTCGTAGTAGAGTTCTCAAGCTTACTGCAAACAAGAGCAAATTCGCTAGGTAAAAAAAATAAAAAAAAATAATAATAATAATCATGATAATAATACTAATACTAATAATAGTAATAATAATTATAATTTGTACAACTCTTAATCCTTTCAATCATATGACGCAAATATAAATTTAGCTACCTCCAGACAATTTTATCCACCTTGGTAATGACCAGTCAGTGTTATAGAGTTAGTTGAGATAGTCGTTAAACCCCCTTAGATTCTACATGGCCCTTCCAAAACTATGTAAGATCTCCAGAAAGTTGCATAATGAAATTGATCATCTGATTGAAGGGATTTAGCACAAGGTGAGTTACTACCAATATACTTTTTTTCTTTTTAATTTTAAACTCTTTCGTCTCTGTCTCTCCTCTAACGTCTTCCCTTCTTGCTGGAAGGTTGCTCTCATTCAACCTGTCCCAAAGAAGGGTGACCGCTCTCAACCCTCCAACTATCGTCCAATTGCTCTCATATCTTGTATCTCTAAAGTTTTTAAAACTATTCTTGCTTCCAAATTTCTTAAGCATTTATCTTCTCATAATCTACTCTCAGATGGCTTCCTTAAGGGTCGCTCTACTGGTGATCTTCTTTCATATCTTACTATCTCTTGGTCATCCTCCTTTCGGGACTTCGGTGAGAAATTTTCTACTGCACTAGACATATCGAAGGCCTTCGATAGAGTCTGGCACATATCTTTAATTTCTAAACTACCCTTCTTCGGTTTCTATCCCTCCATCTGTGCCTTTGTCTCTAATTTCCTTTCCGGCCGTTCCATAGCTGCGGTTGTGGACGGCCATCGCTCACTTGCAGGCCCATAAGGCGGGTGGAAAGAAGAAGGGAAAGAAAAAACCGTTACGTCCCAAAAGCAAAGTGTTAGCTATATAGTCCTATGAAATCAAACAGGGCTATGGGAAAATAGGAAGCCTAAGTTAAAAGTGATAGTGAACATCGTATATCACGTAAATAAACTAGGAAAGTATAATACAGAAAATTAAAGTCAGGGGAACTTTTAACTTTTAGCTTGGGAACAGGACGTATGCTGTAAACAAAATACCCTCAGTGACCGCAAAGACCATAAACACATATATCCCCTTGCTCTCCTGGACACGTCCCCTCCCCTCCCCCTATACGATTTTACCAAAAGCGAAACTTAACCTCGACAGGAAAGGGTACCGACAAAACAAATATCGTAAATAATAGCAAACAGAGAAAAACAATATTTAAACAATTAATCAGTGCAGATTATTTCTCGACCATATCGCAGGTTAGTAGTGACGTTATTGGAGAGAAAGATCTCCCACGCAACCAAATGTGGTGAAAATTCGAACCTGCGCAGTGTTGAATCAAGTTGATAGGTAAAATATGAAAATTAAAATAGATAATATTATACAGGTATAGGTAGCCTGGAAAGTTCGTTATTTTCCTAGAGTGCCGTATATTCCGTTAAACAGTCGACCAAAAACGGGAAAAGTGGTTAGGGCAGTGAGAATTCTGTTTCATAAGATAATTATTGAAAGTGTTACTTAAAGTTACTTAAAGTTTAAACATAACGAGTGTAAACGAGTGGCACTCCCCCCCCCCACCCCCCCCCACACAACAAAACCGCGTAACAAACACCTCCTTGTCCTCCAAGCCCCCCCCCCCCCCTCTCTCTCTCAAATGTGGTGAAAATTCGAACCTGAGCAGTGTTGAATCAAGTTGATAGGTAAAATATGAAAATTAAAATAGATACTATATATACTGTAGGTAGCCTGGAAAGTTCGTTATTTTCCTAGAGTGCCAGTGAGAATTCTGTTTCATAAGATAATTATTGAAAGTGTTACTTAAAGTTACTTAAAGTTTAAACATAACGAGGGTAAACGAGTGGCACCCCCCCCCCCCCCCACACTCCCCACAAACCGCGTAACAAACACCTCCTTGTCCTCCAAGCCCCCCCACCCCCTCTCTCTCTCTCTCCCACATGTAAGGGCGGGTGGGGAAAAAAAAAAAAAAAAAATGTTTACCAGAGACAACTGTACGAGTTGTAAGATGAATATACACATGCATGAAGGCACCGCATGTCGGATATGCAAGCAACCATACCACTGGATTTGCATAGGATTGACACCAATAAATGAGGCGTACAATACAAGAGGGAAGAACCTCCATTTCTGCGATAGTTGTTTCGATATCACATGGCAAGTCATACAGACTGTAGAAAATACAGAAGTACAAGATAGACTGAAATATTGCCAAGACATAGCTACCTTTCACAGAAAATGGGGAACTATTGGGGCCTCAGGGCCCATACAAATATCACAACCCACACACGCACACCTTCCCATGATAATGCCCACATTGCCTCCTGCATCAACACACATCGCCTGCCGAACAACAACCTTTCGCACCCTACATATACACAAACCCTGCCGCACATCTCCCCACACCTCCCCAGAAAACACCCACATTAATCCCATCTATGGCCATTGACCACCCTACTGCTGTTGATCAAATACAATTGCAGGATGAACGTAGGATGCAACAAGCCCCCATATCAGGCTCCCCTTCCACATCGTCTCCCCCCTCACCACTGCCACCTGCCCACCTACAACCGACCCGTAACTCCACCCCCCTGCAGGCCTCACCCACCCATACACCAAGCCTACTATCACCCACAACCACACTTAGCTCACCACATAACCCCTTGCAGCCCCAGCCCCACCTACTGGGGTTGTCTACACCAGTGTGCAGATATTATCTGGAAAGAAGGTGCTACTTTGGTCAAAAGGGCGAATATAATGGGAATTCATGTAGATTTGCTCATCACAAAATTTGCAACAACATAACCAGTCATGGAAAATGTAGATTTGGTGAAACCTGCAAATACCACCACCCATCCCTTTGCAAGACATCACTTAAGAACAAGACCTGCTACAATATGAAATGCCCAGCTTTTCATATTAGAGGGACTTGGAGATATGCTAGACCTAACACGAATGGTAGCCCAAAAAACTCTCTAGCTATGCGAGGACGAGACAGAGGAAAAAGGCAAGGAGGGAAAGGGCAGATGAAGATGAAGAGACTGAGGGAGATGGAAGAGCACATAGAACACCTCGAGCACCTCCTGGCCTCCCAAGAGTGGCCAATACATCCCGAAGACTATTAGGTACACATAGTACTCCCAAACAATCCCTCCCCAATCTTGTTTGCAAATATCCAAGGCCTAAAAAATAGAACCACGAACAAAGTACCATTTATTAGGGGCCTGCTAGAAGAAGGAAACGCTATATTTGCGGCTCTCACAGAAACTCACATTAAAGATCAGGAAGATAGTGAGGTATGGATTCCTGGTTACAACCTACATAGGGCGGACAGAACGCATAGATCACATGGAGGTGTAGCCTTGTACATACATGACTCACTGATATGTACTGAATTCCTAAATAACAGTAATGAAGTGGTGGAAATACTTGGAGTTAAAATAGAATCCCTAAATTTAGCAGTTATTGTTACATACAGGCCTCCAGACTCATCCCGAGAAGAATTAAAAACCCAGCTCAACAAAATAAAATCAGAAGTGGAAACCCTGGAGAACCCAACACCAAATATTATATGGCTAGGAGACTTTAACCTACCAAACATTAAATGGAGACAACTAGAAAACCAGTTAGTGGCAAATAACACCGGAGAAGCAAATACTAATACGAGAGAGCTTTTTGAACTTTGTGATTTTTTTAGTCTTACCCAACATATTGCTGAACCCACACGGGAAAACAATATCTTAGACCTGGTCTTCACTAACAACGACTCTCTAGTACACAGCATTAACATATCGGACACAACATACTCAGATCATAAATTCATTGAGATCAAAACAACCTTAGAAAGTGTACAGACAACCTCAGAATCGAGAACAAAAACCGGCCCCTTCAGTAAATTTAACTTCAATAACAAAAACATTAGGTGGGAAGAGGTAAATCAAGAAATGGAGGAAATAGACTGGGAAGATTTAATGGATAACATGACACCAGCAGAATGTCTAGTCTTAATAACAGAAACCATGACCCAAATCTGTAGCCACCATATACCTGCAAGACAAACAAAACGAAGAAGCAAACAAGATCGGGAAAGGAGGAGGCTGTACAGAAGAAGAAAATTACTCACACAAAGACGCACACATCAAAATCTACAGGATAGGCAAAAGGTCGAAATAGATAGAGAAATTGTGGAAATTGAACAAAGGCTAAGAATATCATATGAACTACAACATATGGAAGAGGAGAGGAAAGCTATTGCAGGTATAAAGGAAAATTCCAAATACTTCTTTTCATACGCCAAACAAAAGGCTAAAACAACATCAAACATCGGCCCACTGAGCAAAGGGGACGGCTCTTTCACAGGGGACAAAAAGGAAATGAGCGAACTCTTAAGCAGGCAGTATGAAATGGCATTCAGTGAGCCTGATGAAACAAAAGTCATCAGAGACCAAAATATATTTTTCATGGAAACCTCCCCCACGGAAACCCCTCAGATGCTGGATATTGATTTCGGTCCAAAAGACATAGAAGAGGCCATTTCCAACATGCCATCCCACTCGGCACCAGGCCCGGACTCTTGGAATTCGATCCTAATGAAAAAATGTAAGGAAAACCTCTCAAAACCCCTGGCTATAATGTGGAGGAGTCTAGACACTGGTGACATACCAGATAGCTTGAAAAACGCAATAATTGCCCCACTGCATAAAGGAGGGAGTAAAGCACTACCAAAAAACTACCGCCCGGTAGCTCTTAACCTCTCACATCATTAAACTTTTCGAGCGAGTCCTGCGAATCAAAATTTCAACATTCATGGAGACAAATGAACTACACAACACCGGTCAACATGGGTTCAGAGCGGGAAGATCATGTCTCTCACAACTTTTGGAACACTATGACAAAATTCTTAAAGCGCTAGAAGAAAAGAAAAACGTGGATGTCATTTACACCGATTTTGCTAAGGCATTTGATAAATGTGACCATGGTATAATAGCCCACAAACTGAAAGCAAAAGGTATAACTGGGAAAATCGGACGGTGGATATACAATTTCCTCATAAACCGAAAACAATCGGTAGCAGTAAACCAAGTCACTTCTGAGCCTTCGGATGTCAAAAGCTCAGTGCCCCAAGGAACAGTGCTAGCGCCCCTTCTGTTCCTCATACTAATTTGCGACATAGATACCAACACCAGACACAGTACGCTGTCGTCTTTTGCTGATGACACAAAATTAAGCAAGATAGTAAACACACAAGAGGACACGGGCCGACTGCAGGAAGACATGAATGTAGTGTTCCAGTGGACCAGGGAAAACAACATGCAATTCAATGAGGAAAAATTCCAATTAATACGGTACGGAGATAATAATGGTGTTAAAGAAATTACAAATTACTTAACAGAATCTAACCACATAATAGAACGGAAAGACAGTGTGAAAGACCTTGGGGTATTAATGTCTGAAAATATGGGTTTCAAAGTACATAACCAGGTCAAAGTGGCGGCTGCGAAACGTCTAACGGGTTGGATTCTGCGTACTTTTAAAACACGCGGTGAATTGCCTATGATAACGCTCTTCAAATCTCTAGTGCTACCGCGGCTTGAATACTGTAGCGTATTAACATCCCCATACAAAGCAGGTGAAATAAATGACGTAGAGAGTGTACAAAGAAATTTCACTTCGCATATAAGTTCGATAAAACATCTACACTATTGGGAGCGTTTAAGAGCACTGAATCTGTACTCACTGGAACGTAGAAGAGAACGTTACCTAATAATATACACGTGGAAAATCGCAGAGGGTTTAGTACCAAACCTACATACTCCGATAGTCATGAAATTCAGTGATAGGAGAGGCTGGGAATGCGAAATCCCCCGGATGAATAACAGGGGTGCTATGGGCTCTCTGCGAGAGGGCTGGTTATCACACAGAGGCCCACGTCTCTTCAACAAACTCCCACGGCGAGTAAGAGACATGAGGGACATCTCGTTAGACAACTTCAAGAGAGCCCTAGATGTCGAACTGCAAAAAGTGCCAGACGAGCCCATCCTCGCAAGGGAGCGAGCTGTCGCTTCAAACAGTCTACTGCACCAAATCACCACCCATAACGAGGGGCGTCGCGCTCCTTGGTGCCGCTAGAGGAGCGGCGAACACATCCAAAGGTAAGGTAAGGTAAGGTATCCTCATCCTATCAACTCCGGCGTTCCTCAGGGATCTGTCCTATCTCCCATTCTCTTTCTAATTTTCATAAATGATCTTCTCAACTGTACCTCCAGTCCCATCCATTCATACGCAGATGACTCTACCTTACACAACTTAATTAGTTTTCCAGTACGCCCCAGCCAGCAATTCCTCAAAAACAAACGTAATGCAGCCATACAACACTTTATCTTCTGATTTAACTGCTATTTCTAATTGGGGCAGAGAAAATCTTGTTACCTTTAATGCTTCCAAAACCCAATTTCTCCATTTTACTACCCGTCCGGAACTCCCAGAGGATTTTCCCTTATACTTCAACAATACAAAAATCAATCCTTCATCTTCTCTCAATATTATTGGTGTCTCTTTTTCTTCTGCTCTCACTTGAAAGGACCATATAACCAGTCTTGCTAAGGCAGCCTACCAGAAGCTGGGTGTGCTCAACTGCCTCAAAGGGTTCTTTACCCTTGCACAGCTTCTTGCTCTGTACAGGGGCACGATGCGTCCTTGTATTGAGTATTGTTCACATGTATGGGGAGGATCCTCTCACACCGCACTCCTAGACAAAGTTGAAAGTAAGGCCTTTCGTATCATTAACTCCTGTCCAATCACCAACTCTCTGCAATATCTCTCTCTCCACCGCAATGTTGCATCTCTCTCGCTATTATATCGCTACTATAATAATCAGTGTTCCTCAGAGCTCTACCAGTGTATACCACCTCCTCTACGTAGGGCACGTGGTACACGTCTTGCAACACTATCTCACCCCTACTCTGTGCAACTCTCCAACCCAAAAGTGAAACGTTACTTTGACTTTTTTTCTATTCAACAGCTGAGTTCTGGAACTCTCTCCCAGAATCAGTCTTTCCCTCTTCCTATGATTTAAATTTCTTCAAACTCTGTGTCCAGGATTTTGTCTCGAATGTCCCTTGATTTTGGTCCTGTCACTCTTTCAACTCTGGGGGAGGCACTCGCTACAGGCATTGCTGCCTTTTGCCTCCCTCACTCACATAGAAAACAAAAAATGAATAAATAAATAACAGTTACGGTAGTCTGTATATCCCCAACTCCAGGGTAATCTTGCCAGGGTAATCTTGCCTTACAAATTTGCTTAGTTTTTCCTCAGAGGTATATGAAGCAGTAGATAATGACAAGTCAAATGATATTATATATTTAAATTTCAGTAAAGCTTTCGACAGAGTCCCTCATGAGAGATTGATGAGAAAGGTTGAGGCACATGGAATAGGTGGGGCGTTATTAGGGTGGATTAGGTCATGGCTAATTGGTAGGAAGCAGAGAGTCAGCATAAAATTAATGGTACCAAGTCAGAATGGGGAACAGTCAAAAGTGGTGTCCCCCAGGGATCTGTATTAGGTCCTCTGTTGTTTATTATATACATAAATGACCTTGATTTAGGTATAACTAGTAGGATAAGTAAATTTGCAGACGATACTAAAATGGGGAGAAAAATTGATTCAGATAGAGATATAGAGTGTCTGCAAAGGGATCTAGATACATTACACGAATGGTCAGTAAATTGGCAGATGAAGTTTAACATTGACAAATGCAAGGTATTAAAGATAGGGAAGATGCATACAAATGTTATATGTAAACTAGCTAATATGGAATTAGAAAACTCAGACTGTGAGAAAGATCTAGGTGTGTTTGTTAGCAATGATTTGAAGCCTAGCAAACAATGTATAAGCGTTCGTAACAAGGCAAACAGGATTCTCGGGTTCATATCTAGGAGTGTGAGTAACAGAATTGCTGATGTTATCTTAAAACTTTACTTGTCATTAGTGAGACCCCATATGGATTATGCTGTTCAATTTTGGTGTCCTTATTACAGAATGGACATAGATTCATTGGAGAGAGTACAACGTAGAATGACAAAAATTATCCATAATATTAGAAATTTTCCGTATGAAGAAAGGTTGAAGAAATTAGGCTTACATTCGTTAGAGAGACGCAGAGTTAGAGGGGATATGATAGAGGTATTCAAGTGGGTTAGTGGGATTAATAAAGGGGACATGTAAAATGTACTAAAGCTCAGTGATAGCGAAAGAACTCGTACAAATGGTTTCAAATTAGATAAATTTCGTTTCAGAAAAGATATAGGCAAATATTGGTTTGGTAACAGAGTTGTAGATAGGTGGAATAGGCTACCAAGTGATATGGTGGGATCAAGAACGATAGGGAGCTTTAAGATAAAATTAGATAGGCATATGGACGAGATGGGTTGGGTGTGAGGGGGATCTACCAGGTGTGGGCCAATCGGCGTTCAGCAGACCCCCGTAATCTTGTGATAATCCCTGACCGTTTTGGTGGGGGCAGTACTCAAGGTAGTGAGTTGGGCCTTGTAATTGGGATTGGGTGTGACAGGGATCTGCCTTGTGTGGGCCGATCGGCTTTTTGCAGACTCCCATTTTCTTATGTTCTTATGTAATAATGTAGGTATAATAGTTACAGTAGTCTGGATATCCCCAACTAATTGCAGAATATAATATTGGTGTCACTATATACCTTAGATTTTTCAGTCAACTTTGTAAGCTCTTTCCGTTCGTAACACCGCCCTTCACAAGCTTCTTATACCAACAAAATTCCACCTTGATTAGACCGACGATGAAGCGAAACTTGAAGAAAAAGTGTACTTCCAGTCAGGAATATCTCCCTAATAAACAGCTCTCTTTCTCTCTCTCTCTCTCTCTCTCTCTCTCTCTCTATATATATATATATATATATATATATATATATATATATATATATAATATATATATATATATATATATATATATATATATTATATATATTATATATATATACTGTATATACAGTATATACTGTATATATACATAATATATATATAATAGCAAAAGGTTTTACAATACAGCAGCACGTAGCTAGCCCACACTCTACTTCAGAATCTACTTCCAGGGCCAGGGGTTTCCTAGGGCAAGGCTCCAGGCCCATCGTCTACACGACAATTTAATTTGTCTCAGCCATGTGACACGTGACTTTCCCATATGTGTATTTCATTAGGGTTTATTACCTCCGCCAGCGAAGTTGGAAGAAGTAATGTTTTTGCCTCTGTTTGTCTGCCTGTCTGTAAACAAGATATCTCAAAAAGTTATGAACAGAGTTTCACGAAAGTTAGTTGGCAGATAATATATGCGCCAAGGAAGAAATGATTCAATTATATTTTTTCACCAACCAACTTCACTTCTAAACTCAATTTATTAAATCAACAAATACATGTGGCACTCCAAGGACTTGAACCTAGGATACTCACACCGAAATTCCGCGCACTTATATGCACTATCAAATATGCACAAACCTACGATTTATTATGCAGTTTCGAATCTTGCATATTAATATGAGCATGCACATACATTCCAACTGCGCTATGGTAGCCTAATGTATAGACGAATGGAAGGAGTAATTAATGGGGCACTTAAACCCTCGGGAAGGCCTTGCTATAAATTGCTCCTGAACCAGAATTAATTATATTTTTTCACCAACCAACTTTACTTCTAAACTCAATTAATGAAATCAACATATATATGTGGCATTTTAAGAGGTGATCGGTTGGCAGATAGGATATGCACCAAGGAAAAGTTATTTTATTTAGGAGGCGATAGGTAGATCGCATACCTCAGCCAGCGTAGACGGAATTACGCACTCTCCCAAGTAGCCCTCTAGTTTTCTGCTGAAACCACCACATGAGCACTGTCAACTCTAGATCTGTATATAGATCTTGTGTCAACTGAGAGATTCCCCACGTGCCCATATAGCCGTCATCAAGAATCATTAACCCCTTCAGCACCATAACGCCTTTTTACCTTTGACTCTGGGAAACAAGATTCAAGCCAGAGAAAGAGAAACAAAGCAGGTCACCCCCCTTACCTTCTTTAAGCAATTTATTCCCGTTACATTATGTTAGCATATTGCGTTACAAATGGCTCGATATGATCTTTTGTTAACAGGCCGCACAATTTACCCACTTGCTATAGTCTATTCGCTGTAAGTAGGCGATAAATCAAGACCTATAACCTCTGTAACTCAAAAACGACAAGAGTAATCGAGCTAATATTTCTACCATTTGGGAAGGGTCAGCCAGAGAATAGGTGTGAACATTTACAGCCCATTTGCTCTAGCCTTTTTTGAGTTACAGAGGATAGAGGTCATGATTTCTTGTCTACTTACATCGAATGGACTATAGTTTGAGGCTATAAGGAAGTTGGAGCCGTAAGCATTGTTATGGGCAGAAATGCAATAGTAATGTAGGTTTCTGATGGATAAAAAGTATGTTGAATTGTTCTTTATGTATTTATGGATGTACTATAACAGTATTGTAGCTTTTATTCTGCTAAATATCGATGTCTACAGCTCCAACTTCCTTATAGAACAAAACTCGCAAGTGGTCAATTGTTTAAGTATCTATAAAGTACCCAATCGAAAAAAATTACTGGTTTGAAATTCGTGTTTGTAATAAATATGTTTAAAATATATTTAACAATGGTGGAGTGTGTTCCAAGATTACCCAAACTGACCTTCCTCTCTATATTGTCTTGTGCTTAAGGGGAGGGGGGGGGGGGATCCTGGACCCCCTTCTCCACCATGTTTAGTCCCATTAGTTTTTGACATTTTAAGACGTTCACCCTATTAATATGGCGATTTTAAGACCTTTACGTATCGATTTTTGCCCAGCGAGTGATAGTGATAAGCAATTTAGGAGGAATTGGCTTTCGGCCGGGGCATTTATCTTGAAGGGAGGTCTTGTTGGTATTTTTTTAAAGCTTGATAGAGGTCTAGGGAGGGGGAAAATAGTAATGAACAACTAAATAAATAACTAAGCATCTCCTCTTAAGCCATGAAGTCCGATGGAGGCATTTTAGCCTTGTTGGTCTAGTCTATGATAACGATTATTGATTTTTGTTCTGGGTATTATTAGAAAATTTTATTTGGGTTAGGAAGGACCTATAGGAACCAAACGCGTATAAGCTTAAACCAATAACCCTTATAATCTCACAGGTTCTCACTAATCTACATAAAAACCAGAACACAAGGTAAAAAACAATAATCGTACTGAAGGGGTTAACTATAAATGGTTTAGTTGCCTTTTCTGGACTCCCTGCTCCCTCATGTTTAGCCCCATTAGTTTTGAGATTTTAAGATAATCATCCCATTAGTTTGTCGATTTTAAGACCTTTCACCCTATTTCTTTGTCAATATTCAGATCTTTCATGCCATTTAGGTGTCCGTTTTATATAAATATCAATAGGTATTATCAACAGGTAAAAGCCAATGATTCCACATCAATAATAAAATAAATAAAATATTCTAAAAATAAATAAAAATAGATTAAAATAAACTGTAACCTATTAACCCTTTGAGTACCAGTGACGTGCGTTATATTCGATTCTAGCTATATTTAGACGATATTATGCAGCTTGGGAAAGATCTGTGGTAGTTAGAAGGGTTGTCTGATATACTAGTTTGAAGCCTTGTTATTGCTAGAGGTCCTTCCTAAGCTGAATGAAATCGTCTAATAGTTGCCAGAATATGATGAAAAAGATGTCCCTGGTACTGAAAGGGTTAAGTAAGGTGTATTAACTCTGGGTTGGTTATAAAGGGGATCTTCCGAGTGTGAGGGACTAATAGGTTGAAGTCATATTTAAGTATTTTCGTATGCATAGGGTATATATATGAGTTCGGATTTTTGTTTTGTTTAACCATTAACCCCTTCAGCACGATGACGCCGTTTTGCCTTTTATTCTGGCTAAACTTGGACGATTTTTTGCAGTTTAAGAAGGACCTCTGTTATTCAGAGGGATTCTTGAGATCGTATTTGGCCTTTTAAGCCCTAGGGGTAGATTAATAGACAAAGAAAATCGCATAATGGCAACCAGAATCAGATACAAAATACGTCAAAGTGCTCGAACATTCCTTGATTTTGGCCCTTTCACTCTTTCAACTCTGGGGGAAGCACTTGTCACAGACAGTTTTACCTTTTGTCTCCCTCATCCACATAGCAAAACAAAATACAGTATACAGTATACCTGTATTCCAAGCGAGTTACCGCTTGGAAATTGATGAGGGCTACAGTAACTGGAAACTACAACAAACTGTGCTGGTTATTATTGGAAAGCAGGCTCAATTTTCCTCAATTTTCCGTCGTTCATCAGTGATTAGCGATCCAGAAAAACTAATTTGATAAAATCCCCAAACCAAACATGCTCTGCTTCATCTCCAGTGTAACCAGTGTTCTCGTTGTTGTTATTCCTGTTGTTGTTGTTGTTGTTGCTGCTGTTGTTGTTGTTGTTGTTGATATTCCTGTTGTTGTCGTTGTTGTTGTTAATGGTGATGTTTACTTTGTTGTTGCTGATGACGTTCTTGTTTTTGTTTTATTGTCATTGTTGTTGTGGTGATGTTTTTATTGTTGTTGCTTTGATGACGTTTTTGTTGTTACTTTTATAAGATGACGTATTTTTTTGTTTTATATTTGGCTATCCTTAGGGGATTTTATTATACTTAAAATTGTTTTCTCGTATCCAAATGGAAATAGTGGTTGAATAACAATTGCCGCTTAATGATATATTTATATATCATTATCTTCTCGCTAACACTAGACGATTTTCTTCACCTGATGATAGTACACTCGTAGTCAAGAGATTAAAGTGAGGTTTTTGTATTTTCTGGACCCCCTTCTCCCTCATGTTTAGCCCCATTAGCTTTGAGATTTTAAGACATTCGCCCCTATAGTTTGGCGATTTTAAGACACTTCGTGCCATTTAGATGTCGATTTTTTCCTGGCGAGCTATAACGAGCCTACAGTTCAGGAGGAACTGGCCTTTGGCCGGTGCATGCTTTACTGAAAAATGCACAAATTAACCTCGAAGGGGGGTCTTGGGTCTATTTGTTTAAGCTTAATGGAGGTTTAGGGGAGAGGCCAAAAAAACAAAAATATATATATATATATACTGTATATATATATATATATATATATATATATATATATATATATATATATATATATATATATATATATATATATATATATATATATATATATATATATATATATATATATATATATATATATATATATATATATATATATATATATATATATATATATATATATATATATATATACTGTATATATATATATATATATATATATATATATATATATATATATATATATATATATATATATATATATATATATATATATATATCATAGACTCCTCTCGTCTATGATATATATATATATATGAATAAATCAAAATACTAATAAATTAATAAAACAAATAACTCCCCTTACTGGGATTACATACTATACAAATATGCTTAATCTGTTTCATTATAAAAACGTCTTCCTGTATTGAAGAAGTCATTATAAAAACGTCTTCCTGTATTGAAGAAGTCATTATAAAAACGTCTTCCTGTATTGAAGAAGTCATTATAAAAACGTCTTCCTGTATTGAAGAAGTCATTATAAAAACGTCTTCCTGTATTGAAGAAGTCATTATAAAAACGTCTTCCTGTATTGAAGAAGTCATTATAAAAACGTCTTCCTGTATTGAAGAAGTCATTATAAAAACGTCTTCCTGTATTGAAGAAGTCATTATAAAAACGTCTTCCTGTATTGAAGAAGTCATTATAAAAACGTCTTCCTGTATTGAAGAAGTCATTATAAAAACGTCTTCCTGTATTGAAGAAGTCATTATAAAAACGTCTTCCTGTATTGAAGAAGTCATTATAAAAACGTCTTCCTGTATTGAAGAAGTCATTATAAAAACGTCTTCCTGTATTGAAGAAGTCATTATAAAAACGTCTTCCTGTATTGAAGAAGTCATTATAAAAACGTCTTCCTGTATTGAAGAAGTCATTATAAAAACGTTTTCCTGTATTGAAGAAGTCATTATAAAAACGTCTTCCTGTATTGAAGAAGTCATTATAAAAACGTCTTCCTGTATTGAAGAAGTCATCAACTGTCTGTAATGGGATTTGTATATAACAGTTCCTCATGTAACTGAAATAGTTATATGTAGGCTAATGATTTTAGATATTTGCACTTAAGAGTTTGTTTCGTAGCTCAATTAAATTTATGAACTTGATTAATATCCAAAATTTAATGATAGCACATTAATTTAATAACAACACTTTGTTCAAAAAATCAATTACTTTACTAAAGATACCTACATATATATATATCCAGAGCTCTTTCTCTGTTTAATCTTCACTTGTTTTATATTTATATAATTAATTTGCTTGCATTTCTTCATATATGATTTTACTAATATCAGTAATAAACGTTATAGTCTTACGTTGTAAATAATTCAAAGACATATGTTCTTCATCAATAAATACTGTTTTACTTTACTTATTAACACAAATGGTGAAACTGACTTGAAGAGAAATACACGAGATGTGTACTCCTTAACATTTCGGGTTACATAGAACCCATCCTTAGAGATAATTCAGTCTCTCTAAGGATGAGTTCTATCAAGCTAAAACGTTTGTGAAAATAATCCCAGTGTTATATATTCCAAGAAGTGAAGGTGTATTAGAGAGATATTTATATTAATTTGTTTATATATACCGGTATAAATATATATATGTATATATACAGTATATATATATTTTTTTCTATGTGAGTGAGGGAGGCAAAAGGCAAAACTGCCTATAGCGAGTGCCTCCCCCAAAGTTGAAAGAGTGACCGGGCCAAAATCAAGGGACGTTCGAGCCAAAATGCCTGGACACACGGAGTTTGAAGCAATTTAAGTCATAGGAAGAGGGAAAGACTGATTCTGGGAGAGAGTTTCGGAGCTCAGCTGTTGAATAGAAGAAAGACTGAGAGTTACGTTTCACTCTTGGGTTGGAGAGTTGCACAGAGTAGGGGTGGGATTGTGTTGCAAGACGGGTACCACGTGCCCTACGTAAAGGAGGTGGTATACACTGGGAAAGTTCTTAGGAACACTGATTATTATAGTAGCGATAGAATAGGGAGAGAGATGCAACATTGCGGCGAAGAGAGAGAGATTCCAGAGAGTTGGTGAGTGGACGGGAGTTAATGATACGAAAGGCCTTCCTTTCAATTTTGTCTAGGAGAGCGGTGTGAGAGGAACTTCCCCACACATGTGAACAATACTCAATACAAGGACGCACTATGCCCCTGTACAGAGCAAGAAGCTATGCAGGGGTAAAGACCCCCTAAGCACACCCAGCTTCTGGCAGGCTGCCTTAGCAAGACTGGTTATATGGTCCTTCCAACTGAGAGCAGAAAAAAAAGAGACACCAAGAATATTGAGAGAAGATGAAGGATTGATTTTTGTATTGTTGAAGAATAAGGGATAGTCCGCAGGGAGTTCCTGACAGGTAGATAGATGGAGAAATTGGGTTTTGGAAGCATTAAAGGTAACAAGGTTTTCTCTGCCCCAATTGGAGATAGTAGTTAGATCAGAATTTAAGTGTTCTATGGCTTCATTCCGTTTGTCGTTGAGGAATTGCTGGCTTGGGCGTTCTGAAAAACTAATGGAGTAGTGTAAGGTTGAGTCGTCTGCGTATGAATGGATGGGAGTTGAGAAGGTAATTTATAAAAATTAGAAAGAGAATAGGAGATAGGACAGAGCCCTGAGGAACACCGGAGTTTATAGGGTGAGGAAGTGAGCGATGGCCGTCTGCAACCGCAGCTATGCAACGGCCGGAGAGGAAATTAGAGACAAAGGCACAGATGGAGGGATAGGAACCGAAGGAGGGTAGTTTAGAAATTAAAGATTTGTGCCAGACTCAATCGAAGGCTTTCAATATGTCTAGTGCAATAGAATATATATATATATATATATATATATATATATATATATATATATATATATATATATATATATATATATATACAGTATATATATATATATATATATATATAATATATTCATGTATTTATTTATCATTATTATTTTTTTTAGGTTCCTCCCAAGCTTAAAATAAAAATAAAGTAAACACACATATATATATATATTTTTTTTAAATACATTTGTGCATTTTCAAGTAGAAAAATGGCCCGGCTAAAGGCTAAAGGCTAAAGGCTACAGCCAAAACACAGCTCTGGGTATGATGCCTTTCTATAAAACAAGTGGCGGGAATCTCCATAAAGATAAGGTAGTGTATTTACTATCCTCTCTCCCGCACTAATTACTGTCACCTCCATAACACGGGCGTCATAGTAAAACACTAGTATTATCCGGCTCTTTTGATACCTTACCTTAACATTTCTTGCCTTTCTGTGTTGGCTATGACTTTTCGGGGAAGTAATTTGTGAAAAGACCAGCAGCAGATAAGATACAGTCAAAGGGGTGGTCGTGTATATGGTAGAGTTTTAGAACTGGGTCACTGGGACTGTATAATTATATGTGTGGTTAACCCTCTTAATCACGTGACGACAAAATTATATGTGTGGTTAACCCTCTTAATCACATGACGCCAAATTGTATATTATATTATTTATCGGTTGATTATTTTGTTCAACTTAGGAAGTGTCAAATTTGGAGTTTTGATTTAGATAGTCCTTAACTGTTTTATTCTTAGAGGTCCTTCGTAAACTGAGTTAAATTATCTAGAAGTACCACCAATGTAGCAAAATTATATTAGTATGAATGAAGGGTTAAGTTAATGATGTAGTATGACCTTGAAACAGGCTACACAACCCCCACCAATCAAAGCCACAATTTCAACTCAGTACGAGGAGGAAAGCCACCATAGAGTTTTGTTTATAACATTTACAAGTGCATTGTAATATACGACTTATTACGAGTTTTGAATACCAGCTGTTACGGTAATGCATTTATAATATATATATATATATATATATATATATATATATATATATATATATATATATATATATATATATATATACCGGTATATATATATATATATATATATATATATATATATATATATATATATATATATATATATATATACCGGTATATACAGTAGAAATTCAGTGATAGGAGAGGCTGGGAATGCGAAATCCCCCGGATGAATAACAGGGGTGCTATGGGCTCTCTGCGAGAGGGCTGGTTATCACACAGAGGCCCACGTCTCTTCAACAAACTCCCATGGCGAGTAAGAGACATGAGGGACATCTCGTTAGACAACTTCAAGAGAGCCCTAGATGTCGAACTGCAAAAAGTGCCAGACGAGCCCATCCTCGCAAGGGAGCGAGCTGTCGCTTCAAACAGTCTACTGCACCAAATCACCACCCATAACGAGGGGCGTCGCGCTCCTTGGTGCCGCTAGAGGAGCGGCGAACACATCCAAAGGTATATATATACTGTATATATATATATATACAGGGTGTTTTAAAACAACACTGCCAGACCTCATCTGCTAATTAGTAAATACAATAATGAAGAAGATTATCTAAGGACAAAATGCAAAATAATATACCATTAATGATTTAAACCGCATAGAGTAAAATAATTAGTGACACCCAGGTATGAGCTATAATCCGAACACGGGCTAGTGTCCCCCCTCCCCCCCAAATAGCCTACCTCTTGCGTCCCATCCCAGTTCGAGTTTTTCTTCGAAGCTTTGGAGTCATAACGAATCTTCTCATCTGCTCGGCCATGGCGCTATCTTCTTCTGGCATAGTGATTTTATTTACCTTATAATATCACATAAATATGGATTATCGTTATTTAGGTGTGTCTCTGCCTTTGTTATTTTATACTCGTTAAGTCCAAGTGACGTAAATTGTTTGTTTTGGGTACCATTAGATGATTTTAAATATTCATTAGTGAACACTGTATACTTGTATGTCTACAGCTACGTAAAATCGTCAAACTTTCAACCATAAAATTGATAGACATATTTCGTTAGTACTCTGTGATAATAGTAACGTAATGAGGTATTTGTATTGAAACAGTAAATTGCGCAGGAACAATTTTGTCCCATTCAAACAGTTTCACGAACGATTAAATTACCTATAGCAGTGTTCGGATACCTGACCCAGACTTGAGATTCATTATTTTACCTCTTGGTCATCGTTACAAATGGTGCATATCTTTTTACGATACTTGGATTATAATACTTAGCAGTTTTCTTCTAATTGCAAAATATCATTACCAATTTTATGTTACTTTGATTTTGTAATTATTCATATGTGATTAGGTCATTAGATATCTCCTCTTTACCTTTTTAACTTGGTAATCATTCATATTATGTATCATATGTTTTGTGCTGAGCTCAGAACCCTGTTTTGCTACATTTCTAAATAACCATTTATCTCCGTTACAATATATTTTTGGTAAAAATAGAATAGAAATATGTGTATTATATATGTTGATCAGTGTGGTCGTCATACTCTGGCAGTGTTGTTTTAAAACACCCTGTATATATATATATATATATATATATATATATATATATATATATATATATATATATATATACCGGTATATACAGTATATATATACTGTATATATATATATGCTCATTATCACATGCAAAAGTTTGTCAATATAGTGTTAAATTTAAATAATTAAACGTACCTATTTCCAAGCTTCTCTCTCTCTCTTTGTCAGGACTGATTAAAGATGAGGTACCAAAGACGGCTTGCATAAGACACAAATAGAAGAGACAGAACAAAATAATTAACAACAGGATAAAAATACATTGGAATTAATGGGGTAGTACTCACTTTTTCTGGACAACCTTCTCCCTCTTGTTTAGCATATTAGTTTTGAGATTTTAAGACGTTCAGTCCATTAGTTTGGCGAGTTTAACACCTTTCGCCCCATTTGGTTGTCAATTTTAAGACCTTTCGTGCAATTTAGGTGTCAATTTTTCCCTGGCGAGCGATATCGAGCCTGTAATTTTAAGGGGAACCGGTCTTCGGTCGAGGCATTTTTCTACCGAAAATTGTACTAATATCTTGAAGGGGGGATCCAGGAGGTGTTTATCTAAGCTTGATGGAGGTCTAGCGAGGAAATTAAGAAATATATAAATACATGAATGAATAGACCCAAAACACAGCCACTAGCCCCTTAAGATGGGTATATTTGTAGTGATAAACTCATTTAAGCCCTTCAACACGATGACGTACTTTTCATCATAGTATATATATTATTAGACAATTTTTCTTTAACTCATAATCTACCTCTAGGACTGAAAGGGGTAATTAATAAGATGTCAATAAATCCTCTGAATAACATAGGTCCTTCTTAAGCTGCACAACATCATCTAAGTTTAGCTAAGATATAAGGTGAAGAAGCTTAATCGTGCTGTATATACAGTATGTAGGCCTATATCAAATAATCAAAAGAAAATCATTAGTGATGTACCCAACTTATTTGTATTTACCTCTTCTATACCCTTGATATTGTACAGTGTTGGCCAAATATGTTAGTTATGCATTAAGCCTTTAAGGGGGTATCGTAGTGCTTGGTTTTTGGTCTATATATTAATTTATAAACATATTTTTGAGTTTCCTCGCTAGACCTCCAAAAAGCTTAGAAAAACACCCCAAGATAGATTTGTACATTTTTCGGTAGAAATTTTCCGGCCGAAGGCCGGTTCTTTCTGAAATAGAGGCTCGCTATCGCTCGCCAGGAAAAAATCGACACCTAAAATATGGCACTAAAGGTCTTAATATTGACAACAAAATGAGGCGAAAGGACTCAAAATCGCCAAACTAACGGAACGAACGTTTTAAAAACTCAAAACTAATATGCGAAACATGAGGGAGAAGGGGATCCAGAAAAAGCGAGTACTACCCCCTTAAATCAGATGATGCCTATTTGTTTCATTCTGACCGTGTCCTGATGATTGTATTCACCTTAGGAACACTATGAAGATTATGGTACGTGTGCACAGTTTATTCTGGCTTACCTGTAGTAGATGATTTTATTCAGATTAGGAAAGGTATTTGGAAGTCAGAGGGTTCATTGAGATAGTATTTACCCTTTTGATGCTCGCAGATCCTTCCTAAGTTGCATTGAAATATCTAATGCTAGCCAGAATAAACCGTCAAAATCCGTCATATTCCTCAAGGGGTTAAAATAATCATTGATGTGTTTTTTATCGTTTTCTTCCAGTGAGGCTCTAATTTAGGGGATTTTTTTCTGGTCGTCCCCCCCCCCCTTCTCACCCATGTTTAGCATCCTTAGTTTTGACATTTTCGGACGTTCGCCCAATCTCTTTGCCAATTATTAACACCTTTTGTGCCACTTAGGTGTTGATTTCTTCCTGGCGAGCGATAACGAGTCTGTAATTTAGGAGGAACCTGGAAATTTTTCTACCGAAAAATTTACAAATAAATCTCGAAGGCGGGTCTTGGGAGTGTTATTTTCAAGCTTGATGGGGTTCTAGGGAGCAAACTACCCCCCCCCCTCCTTCTTAAGTTGGGTAAAATTATCTAGCTGTAGCGTTAATAAAGTATACAACCTCGTTATTTGTTTCAAGGCGGTAGTAACAGTAAGGAAAGGAGGAGAAAAATATAAACTGGGAATATAGAAGTGAAGGAATAAACCAATAAGTATGTTTATCAAAGAGTACACAAAGGGAAGGAAGCCGGTGTGGTATCTTCAGCTGCCAAAATGTTATCCTGTAGAGCAGGATTTTATATATATGTTTATATAATAGCCAGGGCTAGGATTCGAAACTGTAGGCTACAATATTATGGCCTTGGCCTTGCTCAGGAACTTGGGGCTGCTCGGCCAGACAGCCTGGGGAACAGCAACAACAACCTAAAGTGATACAGAAATAGGACAGCAAAGTCAGAAGGCTTACCAACAACCAACAAGCCCTCCATTTTAAGCCCTTGCTTACTGGAGGCTTTTTTGAGTGTATTACAATCATTTAGTGTTAGCCTGAATACAAGAACATGAGGCAAAATTGTCCTAAAGGAGTTGCAGGAGGCAGTTTTACACCTGTCTATGAGGCGTTGTTCCTAATCTGAGCAAATCCGTCTAATACTGGTGGTGTAATGGTTAAGGTGGCAAAAATCTGTGTGTGATAACCCGGGTTCGAATCCCGGCGGATCATATATACTTTAATTAATTTCATTGGGGGTGTTTGGTGTTGTGGTGAAATTAATAAAATATAGATTACCCAGAATGAAATAAAATAAACTCCATCATCTGTATTAAAAGGGTCAATACAGGTGAAAAGAGGTATAGGTGATTGTTCTTTAGCAGTTGGATGGATGTTGATTCAATGCAAAGGGAATTCACAACACTTATCTATATATTTATCTATCATTCGATCTATCTATCTATCTATCTCTCTCTCTCTCTATATATATATATATATATATATATATATATATATATATATATATGAAGGAAATAAACGGCAATGCTGCCTGTAACAAGTGTACCCAGCCCCCCCCCGAAGTTGAAAGACTGATAGGGAGCCAAATTCAAGGTACAGTCATGAGCCATAATACCTGCACACCCTTTTGAATCTTTGAACCAAGTTGTGAAGCCTCTGGAATAAAACAGAATATTGGATTATCTCTCTTTGGTTCGATACAGATTCAAATAGGTGTGCAGGTAATATAGCTCATGAATGTACTATTGTGGACATAAGTCCCGCTACACCTGCCTGAGAGGGATCCGCGAATTGTGTTGGTAACATTGGTACCTCCCCCCCCCCCCCCCCCCGTCCCCCCACTCCATCCCCACTATACCACCCTCTCTCAGCCAAGCCCTCCCTTCCCCCTCTACCTCTTTCGTTCTTGTTCACGTCTATAAGACTATAAGACTATAAGCCGTTATTTATTTATCTCTCTCTCATCGAATCATTGTATTTTTATGTATGCTTTCCAAATATTCTTCCTAAAATTATATATCATATCGTTACATACTTCATATATATTGGATATTTGTCATTGTATACAAACCTAACAGAATATAAAGTTTGATAATCCATTCGAATATGGAAGTTTATTAACAATATATGTTATTTAAGTCAAATACAACTGAGACTTTAATTTACTTTTGCATTATCATATTTCAATTCAGTTATAATTATCTAAGCTCGTATATCCCACTGTTTGGAGTAAGCATGTATTTCACTGTCAAAGTGTATATATTAATGAATTAAGTAATTGACACACACATAAAATGGGTTCTCATACTTAATTCATTGAATATTAAAATGTATAAATATATGGTTACGTGTGTATTCTCAATACTCATATTTCGTAACTAGTCAACTCAGACACACGGCCACACACATTAATGTGACATTACATTACACAAACTTGCATGTTATTTTCTTACTTGAGGATATTTGGCGTCTTTCAACTGCCTCAGCGAACACGGGTCCCTCCGAGATTAATTTAACCCTTTCCGTATCGGGGTTGTGTTTTGTTTTATTACAGCTATATTTACACAATTTTTTGCAGATAAGGAAGGATGTGTGGTATTTAGAAGAATTAATTGAGCTAGTATGAAGCCTTTTAATTGTTACATTTCCTTCCTTAATTGAATAAAAACTTATATATTTAGCTATTCTCCATTCACTCGAACCATAGCCTACATCTGGCTCCTAGTTGGTGTTTGTATCGACGCTCATGATTTCCCATCTTATCAATACCGTAGCTCACTGGCCCAGAAGAGTCGCAGAACTGATAAATTATGTATTGCTATAATTTATTAGTCTATATTCATTCATTATACTGGACACGCTTTAATAATGTTAATGATTACTTAACAATCTACAATGATATCCCAACCTTTAAGCTCGGTTCACACATGCACGAATTAACGTCACGTCCGTCCCCGACCAAGAAAACAGGCAGGACGGCATCAATCTGGAGGCCCCATGTGGCCACGATGGCCACTAGGGCCGTTCCAACGTTTTTTTGCCGCCGTTCTCATCCCGTTAATCGTCGTCTAAACGCCGCCAGTCGTCGTGTAGACGCCGCCAGGCTGCGTCTAGACGACGACTGCTCCCGTGTGTGTCCTGTGGGTGTCCCCTACATAACACGTTTTCTGGCAGTTGCCCCGACCCACACGGACCATTTTATGCTGCACAAAAAGGACGCCGCCTAGGCACGGCGAATTAAGGGGTCGGGGACGGACGGGACGTTAATTCGTGCATGTGTGAACCGAGCTTAAGAGTCATGATATATTACATTAATACACATTTATCACATATATAGCATACAGTATACACAAGCGAAATAAAGAAATGATAAACCCAAAAAGTACGGTAAGCAAGAGATGAATACTAACTGACTGGGCCCATGTGGCTTAGAGCCAATCACAGGCCCTGCTTCACTTATTATTCACAATAATATTAAGATAGGCAGGGATGGCATTTTATATCTTGCTTGAGTTTACGGTATTATATCTGCGTTATTTATGTGTTTTCTGTAATAGTTATTTGCTCCTAAAGCTCGGTTCACACATGCACGAATTAACGTCACGTCCGTCCCGGACCAAGAAAATAGGCAGGACGGCATCAATCTGGAGGCCCGATGTGGCCATGATGGCCACTAGGGCCGTTCCAAAGTGTTTTTGCCGGGACACCCACGCGACACTCACGGACACACACGGAAGCAGTGGTCGTCTAGACGCCGCATCTAGACGACGACTGCTTCCGTGTGTGTCCCGGGGGTCTCCCCGACATAACACGTTTTCTGGCAGTTGCCCCGACCCACACGGACCATTTTATGCATGCACAAAAAGGACGCTGCCTAGGCACGGCGAATTAAGGGGTCGGGGACGGACGGGACGTTAATTCGTACATGTGTGAACCAAGCTTAAGGTTTGGATATCACTCTAGATTATCACATTATTTGAATTAATTAAACTTATCTTTATTATTCTATATTTGTTCAATACACTAGATAAGTAATGGTAATTAGAATTATAATGCTAATGTGATAAGTTATATCCAAACCTTAAAAGCTATAAAATATCACACAGAACACATATATAACGTAGATATCATACAGTAAACACAAGCAAGGGAAGAAACTCCGTCACTCCCTATTTAAATGTGTAAATGTGTGGTAGAGGTATTAAGTGTTCAATACAGAGCTAAAATATTTCGAGTTTGAATATTAACTCCGACAAGAGAAGGATATTCTTTGGTTTACCTTGCAACACCATTTACCCCTTGAGATTCATGACGCATTTTGACAGTTTATGGTGGCCCTTTTTCGACGATTTTATACAGCGTAAGAAGAACCTTTGGGATGTAGGATAAACTATAATTTATTAACAGTGATTAAATTATAGAAATATTTCTATATCTATATTAATCACGATTGAAGTAGCTTAAATGATGCAGGACAAGCTATCAAATGTATTATGATAGTTACAGATACAACTACTTATAATAAATTGACAAGTAGAATCTGTGTCATCTTTATATGACTTAATTTACTACCATTTCACACACATTTGTTTTTACTCACGCCATCACCTCCATTAGTTATAATGGTGACACAAGGTTACGTAACATTGTTTCGGTTGTAACTGCTCATACATTACTTCCAATTATGTGTTTTAATTAAGTGCACGTCCGTAATTTGTTAACAAATAACCTATAACTCAAATAACAATATCTACACTGCATCATATTATTATAATAATAAATTTTGAAACAAACTGCCTGGGGAACTTAGTATATGGTGAAACCACAACAAACACTTCGGCTTATGACTCTAAAACGTGTTTTTTTCTTCTTCTCTTAAGTACCGTAAATAAAGCCCAGAGCGAAGAAGTGATTTTATATATTTCATATAATTATTTTATGTTTATTTTACTTCTCTGTTTATTTTTGTTATCCTGGTATACAACAGGTTCGGCCTTACATGGACACTTCACGTATACGCTATATACGAACACGTGAACATTGTGTATATCTATCTATATCAATTAATTGCACGTGGAAGAAAGAAAATGGTTCCGGTATTTTATAATATGTAACCAACCCTTGCATTTACTTTTCACAGCATGAATTTGAGAAATATTGGATTGAAAAATACATTCAACAAATTGATGGTGTATACAGCTGATAGCTACAAACAAACTTAATATAACAATATTTAGGACAAAAAAAGTGTACAAATAAATGCCACCGTATAAGGCTATATCAATAGTGTTCTTAGTTTAATGACGTGTTGCATAGGAAACCAAAAACTTTACCGGTACTCTTATTGTTGGACAAGACGATAATCAAACGCAAAACATTTCCGCTGCTTGTTTAACAATACCTCTATCACTCTAGTGTAAATCTAATATCTTTGGAGGACAGCCTAATTTTATTATCATTAACATAAATAATAATTCAATGTTTTATTGTATGATCTGTTTGACCCAATAGCAATTTTGTTGAAGCACCTATTAAATAATTGGACATTACATATTTAAAGTAATAAAGGGACAACAATAATATTATTTACATTAGGTGAATTCCCATTTGTTCAGTATTTACAAGATTCCTAAACCATTATATTTATATCCTACTTCATGAATCATTAGGTTGTTGGTTTTTGTATTAGTCTCTTTGGTTGGTGTTTTATTATAATGGTATGGGCAGGAATCTCCCCACCCAATTAACGCTACGATTATGAGGTTTAACTCATTCAGTACCGGTGATATTGTTTTCATCATAATATTATCCTGGCAAATATTAGACGATTGTATTAAGCTAAAGAAGGGCGTCTACTATTTGAAATGCTACATACTATCGCAAATAACACCATAGCTACCAAAGCCCCTTTCTTATCTACATATAATATAAATAACACCATAGCTACCAAAGCCCCTTTCTTATCTACATATAATATAAATAACACCATAGCTACCAAAGCCCCTTTCTTATCTACATATAATATAAATAACACCATAGCTACCAAAGCCCCTTTCTTATCTACATATAATAAATAACACCATAGCTACCAAAGCCCCTTTCTTATCTACATATAATATAAATAACACCATAGCTACCAAAGCCCCTTTCTTATCTACATATAATATAAATAACACCATAGCTACCAAAACCCCTTTCTTATCTACATATAATATAAATAACACCATAGCTACCAAAGCCCCTTTCTTATCTACATATAATATAAATAACACCATAGCTACCAAAGCCCCTTTCTTATCTACATATAATATAAATAACACCATAGCTACCAAAGCCCCTTTCTTATCTACATATCTATAAATAACACCATAGCTACCAAAGCCCCTTTCTTATCTACATATAATATAAATAACACCATAGCTACCAAAGCCCCTTTCTTATCTACATATAATATAAATAACACCATAGCTACCAAAGCCCCTTTCTTATCTACATATAATATAAATAACACCATAGCTACCAAAACCCCTTTCTTATCTACATATAATATAAATAACACCATAGCTACCAAAGCCCCTTTCTTATCTACATATAATATAAATAACACCATAGCTACCAAAGCCCCTTTCTTATCTACATATAATATAAATAACACCATAGCTACCAAAGCCCCTTTCTTATCTATATGCTATAAATAACACCATAGCTACCAAAGCCCCTTTCTTATCTACATATAATATAAATAACACCATAGCTACCAAAGCCCCTTTCTTATCTACATATAATATAAATAACACCATAGCTACCAAAGCCCCTTTCTTATCTACATATAATATAAATAACACCATAGCTACCAAAACCCATTTCTTATCTACATATAATATAAATAACACCATAGCTACCAAAGCCCCTTTCTTATCTACATATAATATAAATAACACCATAGCTACCAAAGCCCCTTTCTTATCTACATATAATATAAATAACACCATAGCTACCAAAGCCCCTTTCTTATCTACATATAATATAAATAACACCATAGCTACCAAAGCCCCTTTCTCATCTACATATAATATAAATAACACCATAGCTACCAAAGCCCCTTTCTTATCTACATATAATATAAATAACACCATAGCTACCAAAGCCCCTTTCTTATCTACATATGCTATAAATAACACCATAGCTACCAAAGCCCCTTTCTTATCTACATATAATATAAATAACACCATAGCTACCAAAGCCCCTTTCTTATCTACATATAATATAAATAACACCATAGCTACCAAAGCCCCTTTCTTATCTACATATAATATAAATAACACCATAGCTACCAAAACCCCTTTCTTATCTACATATAATATAAATAACACCATAGCTACCAAAGCCCCTTTCTTATCTACATATAATATAAATAACACCATAGCTACCAAAGCCCCTTTCTCATCTACATATAATATAAATAACACCATAGCTACCAAAGCCCCTTTCTCATCTACATATAATATAAATAACACCATAGCTACCAAAGCCCCTTTCTTATCTACATATAATATAAATAACACCATAGCTACCAAAGCCCCTTTCTTATCTACATATAATATAAATAACACCATAGCTACCAAAGTCCCTTTCTCATCTACATATAATATAAATAACACCATAGCTACCAAAGCCCCTTTCTTATCTACATATAATATAAATAACACCATAGCTACCAAAGCCCCTTTCTTATCTACATATAATATAAATAACACCATAGCTACCAAAGCCCCTTTCTTATCTACATATAATATAAGTAACACCATAGCTACCAAAACCCCTTTCTTATCTACATATAATAGTCTGAATATGGCTATAGTGAAATATATATGAGATGTCCTCGGTACCAAAAGGGTTACTAAAATGTCTCTATTTATGACCTAGCTAAGATTCACCAAGGTCTTCTGCTCTATGATATATAAATTCACCTGCAGCGGAACGATATCCCTTAAGCTACTTCACACGTGATTAATATATACTGTATATAGAAATATTAGTTCTATACATTTGTCATGTTTAAGGAATTATAGTCTGTTTTGTCTTACAAATCTCCACCGCCTTATGTTCGACTTACTAATTCGTGTCAACTGCCATATTTAATATAGCCTACCCAAATTTCATACCATACAGTATATTGGCATTTTGCCTCAACGTTATGATGAAACAGAGTCGAAATTAATTTGGTGCAAATTTACCCCAGACCAGATGTCTGGAGTAAAGTAGGAAAGAAGAGCAATTGGACAGAGGAAGAACAAGCTGAGAAGTGAGAAGTACAGTAGAAGACTGAAAGTTCTCGGGCTCAACCAAGTTGCTTCATTGCAAATTTACATACATGCAATCCAAGATTATATTTGACTGAACTGCACTTCTGTATATTTTTATGGTAATCGAAGGGACAAGAAGAACCAGACCCACTCTCGTGGGTCCATCTATCCACTCGGAAGGAACGTAACCCTAGCACTCCCTTCACCACTTACAGGTGGCCTCGCCCAACAGTTTAATCTCACCCTCTCCAGTGAATGGAGTATAGTTATTTATTAACATTATTATTCACTAAAAGAAGTATAACAGTTACACGTCTTTATACCATCTCAATTAACCTTTCTTAATACCACAGATCCTTCATGAGCTGCATACAATTGCTTAAATATAGCTAAATAAAAAATAAACGGAACCCTGGTACGGAAGGGGTTAATCTCGGAGGGAACAGCGCTCGCTGAGGTAATTGAACGACGCCAAATCTCCTCAAGTAAGAAAATAGCATGCAACTATGTGTAATGTAATGTTACAATAATGTGTGTGGCCGTGTGTTTGCGTTGACTAGTTACGAAATATGAATAGATTAGTGTGAGCTTCCGTAGTTAAGGGGGAGGTGGGTTGACAGGCGAATACTGTATTGAGAATACACACGTAACCATATATTTTTAACTTTTAATATTTAATGCATTGAATCAAGGTACCGGGTACCCATTTTATGTATAGGTCAATGATCTCTTTTAATAGTATTGTATTTATACAGTAAAACGCATAAATACATGCCTACTCCAGATATTGGGATATATTGGCTTAATTAATCATAACTTGATTGAACTATGAGAATATAAAAGTATATTCAAGTCTCAATAGTATCTGACTTAGATAACATTATATAGTTAATATACTTACATATTCGAATGGATCATAACACCTAACATTAAGCTAGGTTTATAATAATTGGCAAATATGAACATGAGCTACGTAACCTATTGCTATGTTAACGATACGTTATATCATTTTAGGAAGATTTGGAAAACATGCATACAAATACATAGATACGATGATAGAGGGAGACATGAGAGAAAGGGAGGAGAAAGAGGTTATCGTGCTATTTATCATTCTATAGTCAGGGCCCTGGTTATAGTCACAGTGGTGGAAACAATCCAGGGGGAGGGGCTTACAAACGTGAAACAGGAAAGAAAGAGGAAGGGAGGGTTTGGCTGAGAGGGGGTAGTAGAGAGGAGAAGGAGTGGGGGCGGGGGGGTATATCAATGTTACCAACACAATTCGCGAGTCTCTGCCGGGCAGGTGTATCAGGACTTATGTCCACAATAGTACATCATGATTACTAATCTCTAACCAGGCAGGTACTGCTATGACCACACACGAGCCATGTATTTGAACACAGCCTCTACAGTTCTGGTGTGGTGGCATCTTCGCCGTAGAACTACCCCTTGGAGCTGCAAGTCGAAATAAGAGGAGCAGCGATGGGGGCCAAACCACCACAACATCCCCCCTCCCGGAGACATGAGATCCTGGGAATGGCTTCGGTCGCCCGGGCAAGTACCACATATTCTCTACACAACACACACACTATCAAATTTTTTCCACACCGAGAAATGCTCCTTAGGCGGTTATTTTTCGAAGACTCCTTCTAGCCTGAGACATTGATTGAGAGAAACCCTAAACCCACTCACACATACATATGTCCGACATGCCCTAAACCAATCACTTCGAGCAGACAGACCAAGGGTTCAGTTCTCTGCAATTCCTGCAGTTAGCTAGTTTATATTTAACATTTGTTTGCATCTTCCCTATCTTTAATACCTTGCATTTGTCAATGTTAAACTTCATCTGCCAATTTACTGACCATTCATGTAAGGTATCTACAGTAGATCCCTTTGGAGGCACTCTATATCGCTATATCTGAATCAATTGATCTCTCCATTTTAGTATCGTCTGCGAATTTACTTATCCTACTAGTTATACCTAAATCTAGGTAATTTATGTATATAAGAAACAACAGGGGACCTAATACCGATCCCTGGGGGACACCACTTTTGACTGCTCCCCACTCTGACTTGGTACCATTTATGCTGAATCACTGTTTCCTACCAATTAGCCATGACCTAATCCATCCCAACAACGACCCTCCTATTCCATGTGCCTCAACCTTTCTCATCAATCTCTCATGAGGGACTCTGTCGAAAGCTTTATTGAAATCTAAATATATAATATTATATTTATTAGTGGCCCCTCCATCATTGACGAACATGCCTATTACATAAGGCATCCTCTTCAAACACTAATCCGCCGTAGTTTGAATCTACCGCGCAGAGCATTTAAAAACTGAGGAGCCTTCATCATGAGCGCACGCGACCTCACTCATGGCTTCAGTCATTATGAATTGGGTTCTCACTACGAAAAAACTTCGTAAAAAATAAAAACAAAAAGAAAATAAGAATAACTATCCAATAAGCTTTCCATCATATCGTGGATGTACTTGTGTGGATTTCTGACCAGACGCTGAATCAGGCGTCATTCCTCCTTCTTTGCTCTGCGCTCAGCCTGCCCGGACGTACCTTTCAGGCTCCGCTGGTTCCGCATTCGTTGCGTCCCTAGTGAGTTTTTTCTCATTTGTTTACTCTAGGATGTATCGAGTAAGGTTAGGATAGGCGTAGCAGGAGTGTCCTGGGCTGGTTGCCCGCAGTGCAGTGTATTTTGGGTCGTGTGTATGGGGCATCTATTTCGGATGTACCCTCGTGGTCCTGTTGTGGACTCGTGAACTTTTCACAGTTGTGTTAGTTGGTGATGCAGGCGGCTTTCATTACGCGTTAATTATTGCTGCCTTTTATCCTTCTGATGAGGTAAGCTGTGTGTTTGCTGACGTTCCCAGCGTATTTTTCTTCACTTAGTGAAGTTTTTTCTGGGTCCGTGTCAGGCTTCCCGGGGTGGGAAGTTATCGCTACGGTGGTGTGTTGGCGGTGGTTCCTGTTGTGATATTCCAGTGTGTGTTTATATTTCAACTATTTTCATGCCGTCTACCTAGGCCTAGCCAGCCGCTCGTAGCTTTGCCACATGTCTAGTGTTATTATTTATTTTATAAATATGCCCTACTGTGTCATGTGTATCCGGGTTTTAGTTGTGTATTGGCTAATTCCTCGGACTATAATTGTTTCCTGGTTTAGTTGTGTATTGGCTAATTCCACGGATTATGTTGTGACCTTGGTTAGTCGTGCGTGTCTCTCCTCGTGTCGTATTGTTCAGATGGTGTCTGTTCAGGGTGGGGTTTGCCTTCCGGCGGGTTTTTTCTCGGTTTCACCATGAAAAATCCTGACCGATGAGCAGTGTTGGGCCACACGTGGTTTTTAACTCTGGCTGGTTCCCCGGCGTGGGGAGGTGTCTGTGGCTCTCCAGGACTGCGTCTCTGTGGGTGCCTGGTTTCAGGCCTCCTTTAAATTCCCGGCGGGATGGCTGTACCCATCCTTACATATATATAGATATATATAAAAAACGACGTTCTTGAGAACACTCGTTTTTATAGGTTTTTCTACCTGGTTTACGACAACCACATGGAAAACCTAGCTGTTGTTTAGGCGTTCCTCCCCGGCGATCTTTTACAAAGAAGTGGGGTCAGGAACTTGTGGGGTTAACTTTTAGACTTCTCACCCGGCGGGTGCACCTGAGCAGGGTGGGATAAACGACTTAGGTCTCATATAGTTAACCAATCCATTTGAGTGATACTCTGTGTATCGCTGCCTTTACTCTTACGTCAATTGAAGGTTCAGTGAGGTTTAACCAAATCGATTCCCACACCCGGCGGGTGCCCCTAAGTGGAGGAACTAAGGAATTTATAAACAAATTCAATTTCGATTAACCTTAATTGGGTGATACTTTCAGTATCGCCGCCTTCTATTTTTACGACGATCGTTTGGGACAATTCGTTAAAAAATCAGATCTCGTATATTCCTGCCCTGGGCTATTCTACTAAAATATTTCAAGGGCCGGCGTCTTTATGAGGGGGGCTTTGTTACAAAATTGAATCTTGAGACAGTCACCACCTCCTACAGACTATAAGTGCCATACTGGACCATTATATCAGAGGGTATTCTTCATGTTCTTTAGCTAAGAAGATTTGTTTAGCCTCTTTACACCCAGCCGCGTAGCGAGATGTGTTAGCTGTGTCTTTGCATCCCGTTACCCGGCGGGTTATTAACACTTGTATGCGAACACGTGGGTTAACCTTATGAGCATTAATTCCTGGAAATTTTTCTTTATTTTTCCAGAGCTGAGCTCCGGCGGACCAATACAGACCCGGCGGTAGTTTCCTCACACCAGTCTCTGTCATGGCTACTGTGGCCCCAGTTTTTGCCCTGTGCATTACCCCTACTTGCGCGGGTATCCCAATTTTTGCGCATACCCTTTGCATAAGGTGTGTTAGATGTCTAGACCGTTCAAGGGGTCTCTGGGTTACACTTAATTGTTCCTTTTGCTCCCAATTAGCCAATAAAGTCCTGTGTGACAATGACAAGACCGCGGCGGTAGCGTTGAGAGAGGTCAGACAACAAATGTCGGCCTACACTACCATTGTCGCACATAAGTCACTTCAATGTGACAACGTCCCACTTTGGGATAAGTTGCTGTCAGAGCACCCTCCCCCTAAACGTACCTCTAGAGTAACGGGTTTTAAGCCGACAGAGACTAGCCAGGGTTCTGTATCGTCTGTGGATACGTCTAAACGCCCGAGAGAGCCTACTCCCCCGGCAGCCACCTCCTCGTCGCAGGCGAGATCGAGGTCAAGGTCACCTCTCAGACAGCAGTCTTCAAGTCGGGCCTCTTCCCCGGCTAGTAAGAAGTGTAAGACTGAAGCTTCCCCCAGTGGTCATGGTGGTGATTCTTCCAAACCTAGGTCTAGTTCGCGGTCACACCGTAGCCACAAATCCTCCAAAAAGGATTCCCATAGGAAGTCCTCTCGACATTCTCCTAAGTCTAGTGCATCTCATCGTACCTCTACACCTGAAAATGTTTCTGTTACAGCCTCAGAGTATAGTGAAGCGCCTGTCCCTAAACAAGATTTACCTATTGATATTTTAACCCTAGAAACGGAAAGTTCAGGAAATTCAATAATTGAGAATGTTTCAGACTCTCAAGAGAGCGTAGGCCAGAGCCTCGGTGTTTGGCGGTTTGCTCAGCCAGGGTCTGACCATCCACGTCCGACTCATACGAGTCACACAGTAGCCGATGTCCACAGGGACGCGGCGACCCCATCCTCTATCCCTGACTTATCTTGGAAACAAGGTGCCCCTGCCTCGGCGGGGTCTTCTCAGGAGGATCGGGAGGAACAAGATGAAGTGTCAATAATTTCAGATAGGGATGGACAAGGGTCAGGCTCAGGCCTGGACGCCGCCCATGATAATACTGATTCACCTGAAAGTTCTGCATCTAACCAGTTTGTTACAGCACAAGAAATTGATGGGTTACTTACTCATGCTCTATCTAAATTCTTTAATCAACAACGAGAAAACCCCACAATGGACTTGGGGGCTCCCTTGACAAGTTCTGCGGTACGGCCTCTGATAACGTCAATCGATTTATCTAAGATTCCTAACCCTCCTACTCTGTCACCGGCAGGGAGCTCTAAGCCAGCTACGGCGGCATTCACTACGTCAAATGTCAGGGTCATTACGGATGTTAATCCACCCCCTCTAGACAAAGCGCCTCTTAGAAAGGTAGCTATGCCCCTGCTTTATGGGCCAGACGAGTCATGGGTTCCTTTGAACCCCTCTAAGCCAGAGCTTGCCCAGCCTACCTTGTCAGGGGAACTCCCGGTACCACGTGAGTGGTTTATCCAGGGAAATAAGTCAAAGAAATTAAGGGCATTGGATGCCTTGGGTAATGTTTTGGACGTAAATATCAAGGCTATACCTAGTTATTATCATCAGGATTATTTTGTTTATGCATCTAAGCCTGCTTTACCCCCTGCCTCAGCTTCAAAACTTTTTTCAGACTGGTCTAAGCTGGATGGGTTTAATGATATTAAGGCTCTGTCGGCTCTTACTCCTGAACTAGATTTACAGACCGTCACAGACGAGACAGCTAATCCAGTGTTGAAGGTGGGACAGTTGGGACCAGGACCTTGGGTGGATTGGGAGGTAGAGGCTCAAAACTTTGCAACCACTTTCACTTCTAAATCTTCCCACCAGATCCCTCAGGGTACACATTCATGGTTCTCCATGCCGGTAGGTTCTGCCGGCGGAGTTCCGTCAGCTTTATTTTCTTTTCTAGCTGCCCCTAAGATTAATCTTTGTGAACTAAAGGAACCATTCACTACCCCTACCCCTTCTCACCTAGACAGAGAATTTAGGCTAAGGGGAAAAGCTTTCCGCCTGTTTTCACAGTACATAGTTTCTCAACAGGTGGCTAAGTCTTTACTCAGGTCTACTCAGGCAATCGCAGACGCGGATGCTCGAAGATCAGTTGAGTTATCCCGGCGTCTGATTCTTCAGTCGTCGATTCAATCCTTAGGTGACATACGCACAGCCTTACTTGAGGCGGTGCGAGCACGACAGGATCTTAGGATGTCATTAGTTCGCAAGCTGCCTGATCGCATTGCTAACCAGGTGGTAATGTCCCCAGTACTTACTCCTTCTTTAATGTCCCCTGATGTATGGCGAACAGTGTTTAACATGGCACAGGCCGTGAAGCACAGTCCCGCACAGGCTAAGAAACCTGCATTTAACTTCCCCAAACCTAAGCCTCCTACTAAAGCTCAGCCAGGGGGTTCTAAGCCGTTTCTTCCGCCTAAGTCCTCCCAATCCCCCCTGGGTCAGTTCAGGCATAGACAGAGAGGGTTTTCAGGACAGAGGGGACGCGGCCAGTATAAGCCGGGGCAGGGCCAGTCTTCGGCCCACACCAGCCAGCCGGCGAAGCGTCCAACACCACCAAACCCACCATCAAAAAACTAAAGTCTCTCTCACTCCCAGTGCCTGTCTTAGAGCCGGAGGAACCGAGGGAAGTACAGCCGGCGAACCCTTGTCTGCTAACTGGGTCGTTCCGAACGTGTCACCAAGCATGGCCGTTAAAAACCTGGGCACGGATGGTGGCACGCAAAGGCATCACTTGGCAGTGGCTCCGGCGACCTCGCTTACGTCAGCCGACAACGGCAAATTGTGTTTCATTAGAGGTGGAGTCGCTGGTCCAGGAGATGATTGCCAAGAATGTCATCATCCCGGTCCCTCCAGATTACCCTGTATTCACGTCAAAACTGTTTTTGGTTCCCAAACGGGACAGTGTTCAGATGAGGCCGGTCGTAGACCTGTCTTATCTGAATCTTCACATTTACAACGAGTCTTTCAGAATGTTAACAGTTCATCAAATCAGGCTAACACTTCCGCCGGGAGGCTGGATGTGTTCCCTAGACCTGACAGACGCCTATTGGCACGTGTCGGTCAACAAAAGATTTCAAAGGTTTCTGGCCTTGAGGATCAGGCACCAAAATTTTGTTTTTTAGAGGATGCCGTTCGGTTTGAACCTAGCACCTCGATTATTCACGAAACTAGTCCGGCAAGCCCTGATGCCGTTGTTAAAACAGGGAATCAGAGTGTTGTGGTATCTAGACGACTGGCTGGTGGTGGCAGAGACACAACAATTATGCATAAAACATGTCAATATCATTTTAAATCATGTCAAAACTCTAGGCTTCAAGGTAAATCTGGTAAAGTCAAACCTTGTTCCCTCAAGAGTAATTCAGTGGATAGGGCTGGTCTGGGACACCGCCGCTCTCACTCTGAGTCAGAGTGTGGACAATCGCAACAGGTTTCGCAGGAAACTGTTCAGGTTTCTTCACAGTCTGACTACGACACGAAGAGTCTGGGAGTCTCTGGTCGGCTCTCTCAACTGGATTCAGCTAACTGTCAAGTTGGGCCGGTTGAAAGTAAAACGATTAATATTGGAAGGCAACAAATATTTCCCACTCTTACCGGCGGGAAAATTATGGCCCATACCAAAATTAATCCACACCTTACTAGCGGTCTGGGCGAAGAGGGAAACATTGCACTCAATCATGTCATGGACCTCTCCTCCTCCAACGGTATGGGTAGACACGGATGCGTCAGGCACCATAGGGTGGGGATTTCAGTCAAATCAGGGGCACCAGGGTCAGGGACTTTGGTCCCACTTAGAAATCTCTCACATAAATGTCAAAGAGTTACTAGTCCCCTTGTATTTCCTTCAGGCTCACGGCCCGGCGTTACGGGGCAAGTCGGTGGCCTTCAGAATGGACAATCTGAATGCAGTTCACTGTATTCAGAAACAAGGGTCAACGAGGTCAAGGAAGTTGCTACTCGTGTCGGAAGAGATTTTTGTTCTAGCCAGCAGTCTAGATATTTATCTTCACGCATCTTATCTCCCAGGCGTAGCGAACGTCTGGGCAGACGCTCTGTCCCGGAGACAGAGCACGACAGTAGAATGGGAGCTCAAGCAACCCATTTTCGACCTAATGATTGCGGAGCTCTCCCATCCACAAGTGGATCTTTTTGCGTCCGAGGAGACTCACAAGCTCCCTCTATACCTCACCCGCCGGGCGATAACGCCGGCAGGGGGGCCAGACGCCCTAGTGACAGACTGGAACAGATGGAGCTCCATCTATCTGTTTCCGCCGCCAGATGCGTCACTAATGTGCCACGTTGTGAACAAACTACGAGTTTATCGAGGCTTAGTCTCGCTAATCGCGCCCCTGTGGCCGGCGCAGGTGTGGTACCAGCAATTAATAATGTGGTGCCCGGACCCGGTATCGCTCCCGGTCGGGTACTTCCACTTAGACACGATTGGCAACCTAGAGACCTCGCTGACTTTTGCATTATGGACATTCAGGAGGCCAAGTGGCTAGCACCATACGGTAGGGATGTGACCAATAAATTGCTCAATCAATATACTCAGTCTACTAAGCGACAATATCAATCTCATTGGAAAGCTTTTACTTCTTGGATTGTTAGAACGGAACAAACTGTACCCTCAGTGGCATTGGTTTTTAATTACTTGAACTATCTGCTTGAGCAGAAACGTTTATCTGTGGTTACTTTGAAGAATCACTTAACTGCGATTAGAGTGCCCTTTTTCGACCTTATAGGTCTATCCATACCGGTGGCGGAGGAAACAGGATTTATGAGAGCGTGTTTTAAAACTCCGCCCACCTCCCCGTCAGCTCATGCCTACTTGGTCTCTGGACAAAGCTTTGTCTTTACTTCATTCTCGTCTGTATCAAAATACTGCAGACTTTGCTTTAATCTTAAAGAAGGCAGTTTTCCTTTTGGCTTTGGCCACCGGAAACAGAGTGTCTGAGCTGGCGGCGATGAGCAACACACCTAATTGTCTTAGGTTTGGTAGACTTAATGATTCAATTTCCATTGCACCCTCCCCGGCGTTTGTAGCCAAGAATGAGCATAGTGCACACATGTTTTCTGAGTTCACGGTGCCGGCGTTAAAAAGGGGAAAGGTGCATCATAATTTATGTCCAGTGCAAGCTCTAACCAAATATTTGAGAATAGCTCCTCATAACCCCCAAGGTGCTTTATGGGTAGCGAGTACGGGTAAACGCTTACTTAAACGGCGATTAGCCTCTCTTCTGGTAGAAGTCATTAAAGAGAGTAATCCCGGCGTTGTGGGTAGGGCCCACGATTTACGCAAGTGGGCGGCCTCTTTACGTTTCCTGAAAAACTTTTCAGTTGAAGATATTGTGTCCACACAGTTGTGGGCGTCTAATCATACGTTTCTCTCTAGATACTTGTCAGTAGGTGTGGTGGAGTGGTCTTGCCACTGGCCTGGTAATCCAAAGGTCCCGGGTTCAAATCCCGATGTATCAATGGGAAGATATTATTGGGATGGAATTTGTGCTGTACCTAGTGTCAGTGCATTATCACAAGCCCACCGAAACGTCAATAAAATACCCTCATTGTTCCCTGATTAAATAGCAGTGTATGAATATTCCCATATTCAAAATATGCTATAGGGGTGCAATGCCTGGTGAGTTATCTGCTCAACAGGTGGCGTTGTGTGTGTGTAAGTGTGAGAGTCCGAGTGTAGGAGGTGAGACGGTGAAGCACGGGAACGAGATGGCTTCAGAAATGGGGTCGTTTCGGGCCATGAGTGAGCGCCGTGCCTCATGTGAAGGCAAGATGGCAGGTGCTCGTTGTGCTCTACGTGCTTCACACGTCTCACTCCCTAGACTGGAACAAGACCTCACGGGCTTCACTGTTCATTGTAAAGCGGTGAATGTTAAGGCTCTCAGCCTATGCCCGAGAGGAAGTAAGTTGGAATATAGAAAAAAAAAAAAAAAAAAAAAAAGTTGCTCTAGACAAACCTTCCTTACCATGTATAGCTTTAAGGCAGAGGGTCTAGGTGGCCCTGCAGTCACTTATGTTTATTTTCACGGAAGGGGGGGGGGGGGTGCAGTCAGTTGACATAGGACACCCTAGACCCCGCCGGAGTATGAGAGCTGTGATACAATTTAAGGTTAAAATGTGATATGAAAATTTCTCTGCGAGAATTTGTGCTAGTACAAGGTTTAGTACAAAACAACGGTGTTGTTATAGTAGTTTTAGCTGCGAAAGCAATGTAATATTAGTTCAATGGAGTTCATTGGCAATTGATCTCCACATGTATTTTGGGGTTTATGATGTGCACATATAAACTTATAACTTATTATTTTTGTCACCACTCGTTGAGTGGGGTGCCTTTTGTAACTACAGATCTGTGTTCAGAATCTTCAGGGTTACCCATTTTTGTCGGGCAGGCTTCTTTGAAGCACGCACCTGCCTGAACCCCTTTTTCTTGTATATTTCCGGCCTACGCCGTATTAAATACATTTTTCAAAAAGTAAGAATACTATGTGGTTGTTTTTATTATCTGCTTTTCTAGAGTTATGATATGATTACGAATGTCCCCCTCCAGTCTTAGATATCAGGCATGTTCGTCAATGATGGAGGGGCCACTAATAAATTATAGGTTTGACTCCTGTAAGGAGATAAGGAAAACCTAATATTTAGTAGTGGCCCCGTAATCATTGACGACTGGGGCCCTCCCGACCGTCCCCTTCCCATTCGTTGATGTATTAAGGATTTTGGTTTACTTGATATGTCAGTGAAGGAGGAATGACGCCTGATTCAGCGTCTGGTCAGAAATCCACACAAGTACATCCACGATATGATGGAAAGCTTATTGGATAGTTATTCTTATTTTCTTTTTCTTTTTATTTTTTACGAAGTTTTTTCGTAGTGAGAACCCAATTCATAATGACTGAAGCCATGAGTGAGGTCGCGTGCGCTCATGATGAAGGCTCCTCAGTTTTTAAATGCTCTGCGCGGTAGATTCAAACTACGGCGGATTAGTGTTTGAAGAGGATGCCTTATGTAATAGGCATGTTCGTCAATGATTACGTGGCCACTACTAAATATTAGGTTTTCTTTATCTCCTTACAGGAGTCAAACCTATAATGACTTGTCACTATCTACTGCTTCATATACCTCTGAGAAAAAGCTAAACAAATTAGTAAGGCAAGAACGTCCCTGAGTGAATCCATGCTGAGAAGAATTTATTAAGTTAAATTTTTCTAAGTGGCTTCTAATTTTCCTAGCAATAATAGACTATAGCAACTTTCCTATGATTGATATGAGACTAATGGGACGGTAATTGGATCCTATCGATTTACTACATATTGGATACCTGAGAAAGCAAACTATTCGATGAATGGCACTCAGCTTAAGAATGTAAACAGAGAAACCGATCTGGGAGTAACAATATCGAGTAACCTAAAACCGAGTCAACAATGTTCAGAAGTTGTTAAGAAGGCAAACAAAATAATTGGCTTTATAGGCAGGTCATTTGAGCATAAATCCAAAGAAGTTATGCTAACCCTTTACAATTCCTTAGTCCGCCCTCTTCTGGAATACTGCGTTCAATCCTGGTGCCCTTATTACCAAAAAGATATAAACAAGCTAGAACGAGTTCAACGTAGAGTTACTAAAATGATACCTAGCCTAAAGAACAAACCATACGAAGAGCGTCTTTGAGAATTAAATCTATTTCCTTTAACCCGGCGCAGATTAAGAGGTGACTTAATTCAAGTGTTCAAAATCATCAAAGGCATGACAATATGAACTGTAGTACCCGGTAAGTACTTCACTATCGACCAATCTAATTACACGCGGGGAAACGGTTGCAAAATTATTGGTAAATCTTTTAACTCACACGAATCTAAGAATTTCTTCTTCAATCGAGTTGTCAACTTGTGGAATGGGCTTCCCCGAGACATTATAGACTGCAGCACCGTTGATTCATTTAAACTCCGCCTAGACAAATATCTCGCATCAAACCCGCGGCTGACTGCGTTTGTAAATGAATAACTTTATTTTATCCTCAGTTACTAACCCATCTGTCCCCTACTAACTTCCTAATCCTGCCACGGACATTAGTTCCCTTTCCCACTCTAAACCACTGTTTGGACACTTGATCCTCAGTGTTTTGGAGGACAAGCAGCCTAGAAGGGTCACTAGACCTGTTGTTGCTTGATTTTCTTTGTACTCCTTTGACCTCCTTTGTACTCACCCCCATGCAGTAGCACCTAACACACACGGCACACATAACATCAATATCCTTCAATTAAACAGATGACAAAAAAAAAAAAAAAAAAAAAATCACTACATTAAACAACTCAATAAACACATTACCATGATGGCCATACACAAAACGCACCCAAGCAGACCTGTCCCCTGTAAGAAGGACAAACCGTGCCAGTTTATTTAAGGACTTACAGGATTGACCACTCAATTTGTCATCCATCTGTGTCCAAGACCCTCTATTTATAATTTTAACACTATTTTACTAGTGGTTTGTGGCTAGTCGATCCACTAACCTGCTTCATCCTTAGGTAAGCATTACGGATTTATATAACGTTTACTCCCCTAAACGAGTTGCCGACCAAGGCTGACGAGCCTCATCCACACGGATTATTGTAAGGTCGCCCTGAGATAGGTTGCCGACCAAGGCTAAAGAGTCCCATCCATTAATACACTTAGTACCGGTACCGTATTAAAATGTAAGAGTTATGTACTGTTTTGACACTAAATTATTTTTCTAGCTCGACTCATTAATCTTGTGGTTATTTTTATCAACATGGTTTACGAATTGGACCGCTGTGTACATATGGATCATTATGGGGTATACGCACATGCATCTCGCAAACTGTTAACCTGTAATATAACCTCGGACTATGTAAGACATCACACGACCCTTTTCCCCTCAACTTGTATCCACATCACTGCAAAGATCTCAGAAATGTTGCCCGAAAAATGTTGATAATCGAATATTGACATCAAGTTGGATTAGCTGTTGGAAAATAAAATTTGAATGCGACCGATATTAATTATGGGCACAATTATTTCAATAATCTTCTAGTAAAGAGGTCAGAGACAGTTGGAATACCTTTCTCCAGTCGTTTATTGATATTTAAGTGCTAGCAGGAAATGCTAACAGCTTAGTCTTCATTATTGGTGTACTCGGTCATTCGCGTGTTGACAGCTCTTGGACGTGGAAGTCCGGGATAATGTTGAACTTGATTGTCGTATAATAGTGTTTTCATGCTTAGTTGCATGATGCTGCCGACGAACTAAATAGTGTTGTGTGAATAAGTGATGAATGATTAAATTATTAAATGATAAATACAGTAAGAGGCACAATATAATTCAAGTTTATGTATAAACACATGTTTGTTTTAAGTAACTCACAGCTCGCAGGCAAAAGATGTCTGAATGAGTTTACGCTAGATCTTCCTTTTTTTTAACAAGCTCTGCATTCGCTGTCATTGGTAATGAAAATAGAGTTTATTAAATCTGCATATACTGCAATTAGAGCAATAACTAGTTGCAGATGTATATTAAGCTTAACAGTATTTGTATATACAAAATTTAACCAAATAATTGGTAGAAATAATTAAAACAATAAACGAAGTAAAACCCCCGCAAAATTCCAAGGCATGTGTATTCACGAATCGCTGCTCAAACCTCAACAATCGCGTTGAAGAGTTCAGTTGCCATTGAACGACGGGGGAGGTTAGACGTGTTTGCCTTCCTCTCCGCCTCTTGTCTCCATAGCTGCAGTTCGCTCACAGGGAATGGTATACTTCGACTGCGTGTACGCAGTGCTAAATTTTTTCTTCGTGCCTGTGGGTGTCGGTGATGAGTGCTAAAGCTTCAAGGTGCGAATCTAGAGGCAAAAGACACTCTAGTAATAGAAGTGATAGTGGTGACCGTGGTGCTGCAATTGCTAATAGAGATAGGCCTAGTGGTGGTGGTGGTGGTCGTGTTGCATCATCGCCTTCGTTATCATTGGATCATCAAACAGCATCACCATCTACCAGCAAAATGGAAGGCGAGCAGAAATTCCCAAGGTAATGTGATTACCTACCGTATTATTATATTTATTCCTCGAGTGTTAATATTACGGCATGGGTGAAATTCTAGGACCTGCCCGATTAGAGTTATTTATGTAGGCCTATGTATTACTGTATTTATGTAGGCCTATGTATTACTGTATTTATGTAGGCCGTTGTATTACTGTATTTATGTAGGCCTATGTATTACTGTATTTAATTTTCTTTTCTTTGATAGGCCTATACCATGGTTTTGTGTACTAAGGGCCGTCGCATTTTAGTTTTTAACCATTAGCCTATCCACCAACCAGCAATCTTAACCCACTAGTGGGGAAGGATCTAATTAGGCTATGGTTGTCGTGGGGTACAGCATGGGTTGTCCTCTCTCACCCCCGTGACTTATAGAATCAACATCTATTTTGCCAGTAGGGAGCCTTAGGCCTAATTGGAGTTCAGGTTATCTCACAATTTTTGCACCGCTGCCGTCAATAGGGAGAATTTTGTTTTTATGTTTTAGATAGGGCCCATCCGCCCATTTAATGCATTTCCGACGGTAATTACATATGTAGCAATGAATTATGGGTTATGACAATTTGACATAGGCCTATCTATAACCCACATAAATAAAAAATCGATGGGTCCCACATCGGGTAGGTAGAATGTAACCACGGTAGCCTATGTTTAACAGTAGCCTAATGTATATTTATAATTGACCAACTTAGGATATGTACACACTCGTTGTACAGGCAAAACATATCCTCTATTTAAATAAGTAAGGTGAGAACTGAGATGTGCACAATATTAGCCTAGGATATAACATTATAACGGTACTTATTATCGAAACTACCACAAATTATTTCTCAATATTTGAAGGCTATTATAGAATAAGGATGTTGCAAAGATCATATTAAAATGTTTTTCAACCTCCGGAGATACATTTTATGGGCACTATATAAAGTACTGTAAAAACAAATAAGCTCTCCCTATAGACGGTAGTGAAACTCTTATTAACCACTTCAGACTCATATGACTCAGAGGTTGCCAGATTAGCAATAAGAAATAGAGTTCTCTCACTCTTATAATTAGGCTACCTCCAAAATTAGTCTTCTGCCCACAGCTAGACAACTGCAGAGGTTGAAGTAACTAAACTAAAGGGTTCTAAATACCCCTGATGGGAACAAAGGTGTTAAAGTATCCCTAATAGGCTCAAAATCGCGTCATATGTCGGGGGGGGGAGCAAAGCCCTCAACCCATCCTGTATCCAAAGGCAAACAAAACAATTATATTTATTCTGAAAATGACTTGCATCTGAGTGTTTTAAGATCGTTGGATAATGGGAGAAATAAAGTTTTCCGGGGATTGTAACTAATTTCAACTACTGATGAAAACTACCTAAAACCAAAAAGAAAAACCATGGGAAAATTAGTGGTAGTTTCGGTTATATTTTCCAATCTTTGTTCCCCACTCCACAACTGAAGCCAGAAAGCTATTTTTCTCCTGTCGAGTAATTCAGAGTATAACTAAATAAGTGACCATCTTATTTAGTTTTTCCTAATTCAGCACTGGAACTCCCTCCCAATGGAAATAGTCGATTCCACTTCCCTTAACCAATTTAAATCCAAGCTAACACACCACCTCCAAAATATTTTCTTTAGCCCATAAACTTCCCCCACCCGAAATATAGCCAAACTAGGCCTAATCTTCAACTCAATTCTTTGCATATTTCCTCCCACCAAGTCTGTTGTTGGACACACTCAACCAGTCACCATTGCTCAACTATAGTATGGTAATATCATGCCGACTGTCTTGACTGGCGTGTCCTTTCTTACAAACTGGGCTGCTTGATCCTGGCGCGCCATGCGCTTCCGATTGGTGGCCCTACCAGGTGAGTAAACACGGGTACCTGTATCCGAGTCTGGTAACCGTAATAGGCTATTTAGTAGCTTTGTCTATATTTGCAATAATTTGTTAATATATTCGTGTTTCAAATTGTTTCTTCCTGGTTTAAAGCTACTACGGTAACTTTAACATAACGTCAAATTGGGGGGGGGGGGGGGGGGGCGGGCATTTTCTTTGGACGCCAATTTGGTGCCTTAATTAACACACAACGAGGTTTAAATATATGTTTAATCATGTCGAATGTACATCCAAAGACTAATCTATTGTATCAGAAAAGAGGAAAATGTCGGCAATGGCACCAGGATGACAAAGGATGCATCTACTGTATGCTACTATAATATATCTGATTCTTTAGGGTACGGTACACTAGCCAAGTCTTGTGCAGTAATCATATTAGTACCGTACGTTAAATGTGTGTTAACTATGGATTGTGTCCGAATCCAGCTCAGTCGATTGATAGCGAAAATCAGTCTCCAGCACGTAACATTACGAACATCACGTGTCACACACCACCAAGATTTCTCATGATTAAAGGACGTCTAATTCTGCGCATCATATGTTTTCCTAATTTGTTTTTATTTTGTAATCTTAGCCAAAAGGGGTTAAGGTCACCACAGGTTAGCCTAACCCTGGCAGAAATTTGTAGACCGTCCTATGTATTTTTGTTTTAGCAAACAATATCTTCACCACCATTATATACAATGATTTCTTTACTCATTAAACACAGAATAAGTAGGAGCTACCGGTATTAATTCTATAGGTTCAGGAATTAGGCTAATGTCTAGCGAGGCCGATCTTTAGTGATCTTGGCCTCATTCATTGTTCTTTCCTCTCACTAAAATATTACGCTTTCCATAATGCAGTTGGGTCGAGTAGGCTACATGATTAAACTGATATCCAACATCCGAAAATGGATATTAATTGTGATCGTGTATTCAACCTTTAACTGTGTTGGTGGTGTAATGGTTTAGATGCTTATGTTCTGGGTGTGGTGTCCCGAGTTCGAATCCCGGGAGGAACATAATTATATGCTTTCATTAGTGTATTCAAGTACATTGGGGTTTGTAATTGATGATTAATATTAAGCACGGGGTGTTTCTTAATTCCATAGGTTCAGGAACTAGGCTAATGTCTAGCGAGGCCGATTCTTATATAGTGATCTTGGCCGGTGGCCCCATTAATTGTTTTTTCCACTCGCTAAAAAATACGCTTTTCATAGTGCAGTTGGGTCGAGTATATGATTAGATTCATATACAAAATTCGAAAATGGATATTAATCGTGATCGTGTATTCAACCTTTAACTGTGTTGGTGGTGTAATGGTTTAGCTGCTTATGTTCTGGATGTGGTGTCCCGAGTTCGAATCCCGGGAGGACCATATGCTTTCATTAGTTTATTCAAGTCCATTGGTGTTTGTAATTGATGAATAATATTAATAACAGGGTGTTGCTTAATTATATAAGTTGTACAGTACTACAAATATGCGCTCATGAATAATGATTAGTTTAGGCTACGGTAAAACGAATTACGCATAATGAAAGTTTATTCACTTTATTTTTGCCAGTACTTAAACGGTATTTTTATAATTTTGTGAATTTTTCTACAGTACCGGTACCGTATACAGTATACACAATACTTGCATTACGGTATGTAGATACATAGCCTAAGTACCGGTACATGGTATTAGCCTACTCTGATAGTAGGCTACGGTATATGACGTAGTAATTATAGATGACATCACGCATTATATGTTCGATACCGGTATAGGGCTATTGAAAAATAAGAAACTTACAACAAATTTGAGAACACCATCGTCTTCTGTACGTATGAATCTACATAGGCTAATGCAAAAGCTTTCAACTGTAGACAATTTTGAAAATTACCGTACGGTACCGTACCCAAAATAACATTTGTATAAACTATTATTGTGCATAGCCTAATTCGTCTTATACTCATGATTATTCACATAAGTATTTGTAGGCCTATTGCAACTTTAAAAATACCAGCAACTTCTACTACCGATTCTGCGTTTAATGAGTTAATTTCAAATCAATGTAGGCCCTATATACAAATGGTGAAGACATTGCTTGTTAAATCAAAATAACCTATCGATATAGCGATTCATGCAGTTTTCCATTTTCTGTCAGTTTAACATGCGGCGAATTCAACGCTCCTATTGGCTAAGATGATAAACGAATCCCGTGACTGACTGAATGAATGATAGTGATATATTTTCATAATCCATTCCTGTTAACTGAACTATCCGCGTTAATAATATATTTAATGCATAATTTCTTTCGTCTACGAGTTCTTGATCAACACTTACTGGTATTCTTTAAATGTAGATCCACAGGGCTGACCTTTCTATTGGTACAGTACTGGCTCAGAAACGTTAGTAAGAGGGAAAGTTTAGAGTAGAAGGATAGTACTAGAGATTTTTTTTTTGGGACCTACCTACCACGTCTTCCCCCCCACCCCACCCCACCTACCCATTTATCTGTCTCCATATCCTCTCTAGTGTCCTCTTCATCATCTCCATGTCTTGCGTTTCCATATTGTTTGTTAGCCCCAGTAATGCCCCTACCCCTCTATCGTATCTCTGCTTTATTTCCTCCCACCTTAGTTCCCCAACTCTATATCTCTCCAACTTGTTTATCTCCTCTTCATATGTTGCACATTTTGCTACTATGTGTTCGATGTCCTCGACTATTGGGTCTCCTAGCTCACATTGGTTGCAGTGCGGTCCTATCCCGTTCCACCTCCTTGTTCTTTCATTTGTCTCTAGGGATCCTGTCCTTGCCGTTTAGATCCCCATCCCCCATCATAAAAAAGTTCTCGATAAATCTACAGTTATACTACCCCTATTTTGTCGCTATTCTGTTGGTACTAATAGGTTAATATTATTAGTAGTAGACTTAGTATGGTTTGATGATGCGCGGAAATGTATATTTGACTTGAAATAGATACATTGAAGTATTACAAACCTTCGCGAACCCATAAACAGGGAACGTGAGCTGGGCTTAGACCGTCGCGCACCCATAAACAGGGAACTTGAGCTGGGTTTAGACCTTCAGCGAGACAGGTTAGTTTTCGGTTAGGTTAGGTTAAGTTAGGTTAGGTTAGGCTAATGTTAAAAATACTAAAATGTGACGGTCCTCGGTATTAAGCAACACTGTATATCAAATAAAACATAAAAACAAAAACAAATTACCTGAAAAACTCGTATCTGGTTGGTGATAAATTTGTATCAAAATACCTTTTTTTCTAGTTTCCGTGTCTGCTGAACCATCCAAAAACATGCTAAAAGGCGTGTTTTGAAGGGGGGAGGTGGTGGGGGGTAGTGGGGGAGGGGTAGTATAACTGTAAATCTACATCGATGTTATGATGTTGATATACTTTTCTGGTATTCCACTCCACGGTACGTTTGAAAAAAAACAAAACAATACCGGCACTGAAGTTACCGTTCCGGTACTGAAGTACGGTACCACAACCTTAGTTTATCTCGCTGTACCTTACTAGGAGATAGAGGCAAGATGATGTGACTAATTTACACGTTACACAGTACCGTTTTTATGTTGTGCAACTCATGGTGTTTGGATGATTCAGCGGTTAGGTTATTATACCCTATTTAATGTGGCTATTACGTTCTGACCTTGTTAGTGCATAGACTTGTTCATGAATGGACTTTTGGCAGCCGTCTAAGCAGAATTTTAACTGAGAACTGCCGGTAGAATATATACCTTAGGTTTAAGCTTTTAGCCAAGGTACGGTAGCCTATAGGCTAGTACCGGTACATTATGTCTTACCGTACTTATCGCTTTTCCAAATGCCTGGAACCGGTACCGTATGGTCAGGACCTACTGTGTGGGTCCTGGGTAGGCCTACAGGAATATTTTATTTTGGCTTGCGCAGCACGCTACGATAATTATGTTCCTTCCAACAACCAACAATACTCCTAAAATCGATTAATGAAATTTACAAACACATGTGGCAGTCCGTGGACTCGAACCCAGGATGCTCACACCGAAAATCAAATACCGATACCGGTATGAAATAAATAATTTTCTTTTGTAATCAATAAGAGGCAATATCAGCTCATAAAAGCTTATCGATAATTCGATGTGATAGTGTACAAAATATTACCGTACGGCACCGGTACTACAACATCGATACTCGGTAGCCTACAGTAGGTTACGTAATGTAGCTGGGTTACCGGTACGCTGGAGAGATTCTTTATATTGTGTAATTAACATTGATGGCTGAGAAGTGTTATTGAGGGTATTGCACAAAACATATTAGCTTGCCTCCGGTACCGGTACCGTAACGGCAATAGTAAACCATTGAATACCGTAACTACCTCCATAAATTATAGCCAATAGTAAACCATTGAATACCGTAACTACCTCCATACATTATAGCCAACAGTAAACCATTGAATAACTCTCCCCATACATTATAGCTAACAGTAAACCATTGAATAACTCCCCCCATGCATTATAGCTAACAGTAAACCATTGAATAACCCCCCATGCATTATAGCTAACAGTAAACCATTGAATAACTCTCCCCATAAATTATAGCTAACAGTAAACCAATGAATAACTCTCCCAATAAATTATAGCTTACAGTAAACCATTGAATAACTCCCCCCATAAAGTACAGCCAACAGTAACCATAGAATAACTCCCACACAAATTATAGCCAATAGTAAACCATTTGAATAACCCCCCATAAATTATAGCTAACAGTAAACCATTGAATAACTCCCCCCATAAATTATAGCTAACGGTAAACCATTGAATAACTCCCCCCATAAATTATAGCTAACAGTAAACCAATGTTTAACTCTCCCCATAAATTATAGCTAACAGTAAACCATCTCCCCATAAATTATAGCTAACAGTAAACCATTGATTAACTCCCCCCGTAAATTATAGCTAACAGTAAACCATTGATTAACTCCCCCCGTAAATTATAGCTAACAGTAAACCATTGATTAACTCCCCCCGTAAATTATAGCTAACAGTAAACCATTGTTTAACTCTCCCCATAAATTATAGCCAATAGTAACCCATTGAATAACTTTCCCATAAATCATAGCTAACAGTAAACCATTGAATAACTCCCCCCGTAAATTATAGCTAACAGTAAACCATTGATTAACTCTCCCCGTAAATTATAGCTAACAGTAAACCATTGATTAACTCCCCCCGTAAATTATAGCTAACAGTAAACCATTGTTTAACTCCCCATAAATTATAGCTAACAGTAAACCATTGATTAACTCCCCCCATAAATTATAGCTAACAGTAAACCATTGAATAACTCCCCCCATAAAGTACAGCCAACAGTAACCATAGAATAACTCCCACACAAATTATAGCCAATAGTAAACCATTTGAATAACCCCCATAAATTATAGCTAACAGTAAACCATTGAATAACTCCCCCCATAAATTATAGCTAACGGTAAACCATTGAATAACTCCCCCCATAAATTATAGCTAACAGTAAACCAATGTTTAACTCTCCCCATAAATTATAGCTAACAGTAAACCATTGATTAACTCCCCCCGTAAATTATAGCTAACAGTAAACCATTGATTAACTCCCCCCGTAAATTATAGCTAACAGTAAACCATTGATTAACTCCCCCCGTAAATTATAGCTAACAGTAAACCATTGTTTAACTCTCCCCATAAATTATAGCCAATAGTAACCCATTGAATAACTTCCCCATAAATCATAGCTAACAGTAAACCATTGAATAACTCCCCCCGTAAATTATAGCTAACAGTAAACCATTGATTAACTCTCCCCGTAAATTATAGCTAACAGTAAACCATTGATTAACTCCCCCCGTAAATTATAGCTAACAGTAAACCATTGTTTAACTCCCCATAAATTATAGCTAACAGTAAACCATTGATTAACTCCCCCCGTAAATTATAGCTAACAGTAAACCATTGATTAACTCCCCCCGTAAATTATAGCTAACAGTAAACCATTGATTTACACTCCCCCTAAATTATAGCTAACAGTAAACCATTGATTAACTCCCCCCATAAATTATAGCTAACAGTAAACCATTGATTAACTCCCCCCGTAAATTATAGCTAACAGTAAACCATTGATTAACTCCCCCCGTAAATTATAGCTAACAGTAAACCATTGTTTAACTCTCCCCATAAATTATAGCCAATAGTAAGCCATTGAATAACTTCCCCATAAATCATAGCTAACAGTAAACCATTGAATAACTCCCCCCATAAACTACAGCCAACAGTAAATCATTGAATAACCCCCCATAAAGTATAGCTAACAGTACACCATTGAATAACTCCCCCCATAAATTATAGCTACCGGTAACAGTAAACCATTGAATAACTTCCCCATAGACTATAGCCAACAGTAAACAATTGAATATTTCCCCCATAAACTAGGTACCGGTAGGCTATAACCAACAGTTAAATATTAAATAGCTTCCCCATAAACCATAGCGACAAGTAAACCATTTAATATCTCTCCCATAAATTATAGCCTACCGGTACAGTAGGCTATACTGGTACCATTTAATAGATCCCTTCAATATTATAATTTGTAGCTTACATTAATTCGTTGAATAAATACCAGTACCTATGCCCTCCATAAATTATAGGATAGCCTGCAGCAATCTCTTAAATAGGTAGCCTATCCCATGAAATTTAGCTTACAGTAGCCTAATCCGTTGAATAAGACCCCCCCCCCCCACCTCGAGATTATAGCCTACCGGTACATTAAACCATTGGATAGAGCCCCCCTCCCATAAATTATAACCTAACCGTACTATAATCTGTAATGTGAGCTACAGTTTGGTAACTTGTTGAGTTCGGGCCCCTCTGATTTATGGTCTTAGAAACTCACACCCCTGCCTTCGATATAAAAACAATAATAATGATGAAATACAAATAGAACAAAAAGACATGTACGGTAGATGAGGATTATTTTATTTGTATATTCTTATGTACGGTATATACTTTTTGTTTGTATGTTCGGAATGAATCAGAAATTGGTTAGAGTTCTAGAAGAGGGCCACTAGGATAAAGGCGAGGTTACCGTACACGAATGCTTTTTCCGTCAATTTGCTATGGGCAAGTTTTTTTTATCGTACCGTACTATTTCTTGGCATTTTCGCATTGAAATCGACAACTAGACTGACTTTAGATGATTTTAAGAGACCAAAATAATATACAACAGCTCAAAGGAGCGCGAAAGTGGTCCCGAACCCTGATAAGAATTTGAACTATTGTTGTAGGCCTACTTAAACTTAAATACACTGTTCTATTAGGGTGGGCATAATTCGACAGTTGTTTAGAAGTTGGCATTTGTATTTAACATACTCTCATGGTAGCCGTAATCCCCATAGCAATTGATTCTCTGTTCGGGTCAAAATGAGTTCAAGCTATTATTTGAATATCTACGACGGCCCACTATAGTTTGCACTTCGGAATTGTTACATTCCCATTAAAACCTATTTGGACAATTGCTATTCAGAGTCTTGACTCACTTCGACTTCAAGCCAAAGGCACATCACTATCTTCACAATGGTTGACAAAACTATATTATAACTATTCCTCAATATGTCCTTTAATCACCTTAACAATATAAGGGCCGAGGATTTTACCCATATGTTCTCACCTCACCATGACAATATCAGAAACACTTATTCCTTTACATGGGATCAAATCACCTTAATCATATTAGGCACGAATAATAAATCCTTAGATAATTACATCACAATGACCTTACAAATAAACAATTAGACTATTAGTTCCGCGTTCTTAAATCCCCTTTGCAATATTGTACACAATTACTAAATCAACAGGCATTTATGTCACCTTTACAATATCAGAACACAATTACTAAATCAACAGGTATTTACGTCACCTTTACAATATTAGAACGCTAGTCTATGTCCTTCAGGTCTATTTAACTTACCGGTACCCTACTCGCTCCAAAGCCGAAATCGTCAGTCAAGGTCCATATTTATGGACATTGAGTCTAGTTTGAGTCACAAACCTTCTATACCATGTCCCATCCAACTATTACCACTAACTTTCATATTTTTTTTCTGGAGGCATAGGTGAACTTGAATTGAAAATGAGAGAGAGAGAGAGAAAGAGAGAGAGAGAGAGAGAGAGAGAGAGAGAGAGAGAGAGAGAGAGAGAGAGAGAGAGAGAGAGAGAGAGAGAGAGAGAGAGAGAGAGAGAGAGAGAGAGAGAGAGAGAGAGAGAGAGAGAGAGAGAGAGAGAGAGAGAGAGAGAGAGAGAGAGAGAGAGAGAGAGAGAGAGAGAGAGGGACGAAAATAAAGTGGAATATGTATTTACAAGGAAGTAGAGACAGGGGCGAGCAAGAATACAGAATAAAAGTGTCAGTAATGTTAAGCGAGGAAGGAGGTGAGTTACGGCAAGAGACAAAGGAAGGAAGGGGTGATATAGGGCTAAAAGAAAAGAGAAACAAGATAATGAGGGACTGAGATAAAAGCAAAAGGGACAAGACAAAAGAGAAGAATAAGTGAGGGAACAAAGGAACAAGAAATATAGAGGAAGATATACCGGATAAATGAGAAACAACAGATTGAGAGAGACAGAACATGATAAAGAGGTGTTAGGGTACCGGTAAGTGAGGTAGGGGTGAGGTCGAACAAGAGAGGTAGGGGTGCGGTAGAACAAGAGAGACAGTGGTGAGGTAGAATAAGAGAGGCAGAGGTGGGGTAGAACAAAAGAGACAGTGGTGAGGTAGAGGTGGGGTAGAACAAAAGAGGTAGGGGTGAGGTAGAACGAGAGAGACAGTGGTGAGGTAGAACAAGAGAGGCAGTGGTGAGGTAGAACAAGAGAGGCAGTGGTGAGGTAGAACAAGAGAGGCAGTGGTGAGGTAGAACAAGAGAGGCAGTGGTGAGGTAGAACAAGAGAGGCAGTGGAGAGGTAGAACAAGAGAGGCAGTGGTGAGGTAGAACAAGAGAGGCAGTGGTGAGGCAGAACAAGAGAGGAAGTGGTGAGGCAGAACAAGATAGGCAGTGGTGAGGAAGAACAAGAGAGGCAGTGGTGAGGTAGAACAAGAGAGGCAGTGGTGAGGTAGAACAAGAGAGGCAGTGGTGAGGTAGAACAAGAGAGGCAGTGGTGAGGTAGAAGAAGAGAGGCAGTGGTGAGGTAGAAGAAGAGAGGCAGTGGTGAGACAGAACAAGAGAGGCAGTGGTGAGGTAGAACAAGAGAGGCAGTCGTGAGGTAGAACAAGAGAGGCAGTGGTGAGGTAGAACAAGACAGGCAGTGGTGAGGCAGAACAAGAGAGGCAGTGGTGAGGCAGAACAAGAGGGGCAGTGGTGAGGAAGAACTAGATAGGCAGTGGTGAGGAAGAACAAGATAGGCAGTGGTGAGGAAGAACAAGAGAGGCAGTGGTGAGGTAGAACAAGAGAGGCAGTGGTGAGGTAGAACAAGAGAGGCAGTGGTGAGGTAGAACAAGAGAGGCAGAACAAGAGAGGCAGTGGTGAGGTAGAACAAGAGAGGCAGTGGTGAGGTAGAACAAGAGAGGCAGTGGTGAGGTAGAACAAGGGAGGCAGTGGTGAGGTAGAACAAGGGAGGCAGTGGTGAGGTAGAACAAGAGAGGCAGTGGTGAGGTAGAACAAGGGAGGCAGTGGTGAGGTAGAACAAGAGAGGCAGTGGTGAGTAAGAACAAGAGAGGCAGTGGTGAGGTAGAACAAGAGAGGCAGTGGTGAGGTAGAACAAGAGAGGCAGTGGTGAGGCAGAACAAGAGAGACAGTGGTGAGGAAGAACAAGAGAGGCAGTGGTGAGGTAGAACAAGAGAGGCAGTGGTGAGGTAGAACAAGGGAGGCAGTGGTGAGGTAGAACAAGAGAGGCAGTGGTGAGGTAGAACAAGAGAGGCAGTGGTGAGGTAGAACAAGAGAGGCAGTGTTAGGTAGAACAAGAGAGGCAGTGTTAGGTAGAACAAGAGAGGCAGTGGTGAGGTAGAACAAGAGAGGCAGTGGTGAGGTAGAACAAGAGAGGCAGTGGTGAGGTAGAACAAGAGAGGCAGTGGTGAGGTAGAACAAGAGAGGCAGTGGTGAGGTAGAACAAGAGAGGCAGTGGTGAGGTAGAACAAGAGAGGCAGTGGTGAAGCAGAACAAGAGAGGCAGTGGTGAGGTAGAACAAGAGAGGCAGTGGTGGGGTAGAACAAGAGAGGCAGTGGTGAGGTAGAACAAGAGAGGAAGTGGTGAGGTAGAACAAGAGAGGCAGTGGTGAGGTAGAACAAGAGAGGCAGTGGTGAGGTAGAACAAGAGAGGCAGTGGTGAGGTAGAACAAGAGAGGAAGTGGTGAGATAGAACAAGAAAGGCAGTGGTGAGGTAGAACAAGAAAGGCAGTGGTGAGGCAGAACAAGAGAGGCAGTGGTGAGGCAGAACAAGGGAGGCAGTGGTGAGGAAGAACAAGGGAGGCAGTGGTGAGGAAGAACAAGAGAGGCAGTGGTGAGGTAGAACAAGAGAGGAAGTTTTTTTTTTTTTTTTTTTTTAAGAGACAATGAACGGAGGAAGGAAAAACACAGATAAAACAAAAAGGTCCATGTGCCTAAAGGCATCCTCCATTCATAAAATGTTTGTAACAACTGGATTTAAACATTTGTTGATTGTAAGTTTGTGGAAAGCAATTCGAGGGAAGTGAATTCCAAAGAGTAGTAGCTCTGGGGATAAATGAATTCTGATAAGCAGAAGTTCTGCATTGTGGAGGAGAAAGTGTAAATTCATGGGCGCTCTCAGCTGCCCTAGTTCTACGGGGAAAGATGTGGAGAGGCGGCACAATTGAAGCAAGTTCCTCGGAACAATTGCTGTGAAAATATCTGTAGAATAATGCAAGGGATGCAACGTTTCTTTGTATGGCTAATGTAGGAAGGTCCTGTGTGATTGCAGGGTTATTGATTAATCTAATAGCTTTATTTTGAATTTTGTCCAACTGCCTCAATGCAACCACTCCACTTCCACCCCACAGAGGTGAACAGTAATCCATCTGAGAGCGCACATGACTTTTATATATTACGGCCAACTGCTCGTCAGTGAAGAATTCTCGAACTCTGTACAGGAGTCCCAGTTTTTTAGAGGCATTCTTAGCAATGCTTCTAACATAATGTGTCCAGCTCAAGTTAGTAGTTAATGTTACACCGAGAATGTCAATACTAGGGGAAGTGGGAATATTTACATCATTAAAAAATATATGGGAGTCAGTGAGATTCTGTCGGTTAGAAAATTGAATGTACTTGGTTTTCTGTGCATTAAAGGAAACTAGATTCTCTTGTCCCCATTCATTAATTCTAGAAAGGTCCCGGTTCAGAGAAATTGCAGTGTTTATTAGTTTATTAGTTTATTAGTTTATTGCAGTTAGTGGTGAGGTAGAACAAGAGAGGCAGTGGTGAGGTAGAACAAGAGAGGCAGTGGTGAGGTAGAACAAGAGAGGCAGTGGTGAGGTAGAACAAGAGAGGCAGTGGTGAGGTAGAACAAGAGAGGCAGTGGTGAGGCAGAACAAGAGAGGCAGTGGTGAGGCAGTGGTGAGGCAGAACAAGAGAGGCAGTGGTGAGGCAGAACAAGAGAGGCAGTGGTGAGGTAGAACAAGAGAGGCAGTGGTGAGGTAGGACTGAACTCAACCCTAACAGTACCGGTAGTGGGGCAGGGATGTAAATAAAGACATGAGGCGTGGCAGAGGTCCAGAGGACCGTAACCCACTTAGTATAATGTCTGTTATAAGCCTTCCTTTTATTCTGGCTACTCTCGCATGGTTTTATTAAGTTTAATAGTTTATATGATATAATGGCTCTTTCATTGTATCATCATAGCGTTAAACATGTTATATTTCGTTTATTTGGTAGACTAGTCAGAAGTTTCATCGAGATAGGTTCATCCTTTTGATTAGGCTAATGATAGCCTTAGTCAACATAAGAAACAGAGTCTGCAGAAAGCCAATTGGCCCACACAAAGCAGATTCCTTTCACACCCATCCCATCTTGTCCATGTGGCTGTCTAATTTTATCTTGAAGCTCTCTATCGTTTTTTATCCTACTATAGCACCTGGTACCGGTAGCCTAGGCTACTCTGCATATTTACAACTCTGTTATGAAACCAGTACTTCCTAATATCTTTATCTGAAACTAAATGTATCCAATTTGAAACCAATTGTACGAGTTCTCTGGCCTAAGCATGATAGGCCTACGACATAGGCCTACTGGTAATTCTTTTCAGTGACTCAGAGGAAGAATTACAACTCATTTCGGAAGATTATAATAGATAAAGCCTTAAGGTAGGACTGATAATGAATACCGGTACAAAGAAAACAACGATTAAGTTTAATCATCTTGTGCAACCACAACAAATAATGATAGAATATGAGATGACAGAGGCAATTGAAGAATACCTGTACTTATACCTAGGCCCGGTTACAAAGGCAAACCCAGATCACTCTAGATAAATCAAGCGAAGGATAGGTGTGGGATGGAGTGCATTTGATAAACAGATTCATTATGAAAAGCAAGCCACACATTTCTTTAAAAAGAAAAATATACAACCAATTTGTCATCCATGTACCGGTACTAATTTATGGATCAGAGAGTAGAACAAAATGTCTAGAACGAAAACTTAGGGAGTGCCCAAAGAGGAAGGGATAGGATAATGTAGGCATAACTTGGAGAGACAAGAGGAAAGCCTCTTGGATAAGAGCATATCGGTATACAAAAGTAGAAGATATTGTCATTAGAATAAACAAGAGGAAATGGTCCTGGGTAGGTCATATATTTGGAAGAGATGATAACAGATGGTCTACTAGACAACTGAATGGGAACCTGGAAACGTACCGTAGCTAGAGGAAGTGCCAGCCAGAGAACCAGATGGGTGGATGAGATCCGAAAGTTTGCTGAGGTGGGATGGAACAGGCTAACATCTGGCCCGTTTGAGTGGAAGTGTTTGAGAGAGGCATTGCCCTGTCTGATAAGAAATTGAAAAACTTTGTTATTAGCTACCGGTACATACAGTAGGCCTATATAGCCCGGTATATTGACGGTTAACATTATGTTCCCATCTTCGCAAGGACAACATGGGATTGCAGTGCGTACCGTAATTGGGAATTGCAAAACATTATAAATATGAGGTGATAATAGGGGAGGGGAAGAGTGATAACGGTACCGGTAGTTCGCAAATGTTCATGTAAAATGTGTGTTCATGCAGACAGAGAGAGAGAGAGAGGAAATATATTGGTGGGGGTTGGGGGAGAGGGATAGGCTATAAAAAAGGGGAGGACAGCTGTTAGATCTGCGTAGGTGGGGAGGAGAAGGGAATACGGCAAGTGAGGGAGGTGGGGTGTTGCAGCTAGGGGAGGTTAGGGTGGGGGTAAACTGAAGATATGGTAGGGGTGGAGGGGGAAGTGAGATAGTGGGTGGTGAAGAGGGGTAGGGGATGGAAGGGAATGAGGGGGAGAGGGGAAAGGGATAAAGGGTAGAGGGTGGAATGGAATGTGTGTGAAATAGAAGGGTGGATGGGAGAGTTAAAAGGGATAGGGGATGCAGTGGAGAGAGTGATCGGGGTGGAAGGGGAGAGTGGTCAGGTGGTACGTGATGGAGGGGAGAGTGAGGGAGGGGTAGGGGAGATGGGGATTGTAAGTGTGGTTGGTAGGGTGGTGTCATGGACTGTATTAACCCGGCAAGTGAGATAAGCGTCATGGATGTATACCGGTATAGCTAATGCGATAGGCCTCACGGAAGTAAGACCATGATAAACCCTTCCAAAACACCCCAGGGGCTTTCAAACCAAAGGAATATGCCATTAGGTGAGATAATTCCCCTCTAGTAGGCCTACTTCTTACCACTTATCCTCATGTGTCTCAACCCCCCTTCCCCTCATTCCCCATCTTTTCCCCCCTCCTCAATTATCGGCTATTTTTCCTATTTCCCCTATTTATCGGTTATTTTTCTTGCGAATTTCTCTGACACGGTTTCATAAACAAAAGTGAATCACTTAGAGACCCTATGCAACACTAAGATTTTTCCAACAAGCCTCAGTGTAGCGCTAGAGCTTGGAGAGGGAGGGTGTATGTCTTGTGGCATCCCGCCTCAGCATACGACCGGGCGGCGAAATTATGCGGAATTATAAGTTTTTACCCACCAATTGCTGTTCCTATTTCTATTAACGCTCTTCAAGGTTCATATGTTCATCATATAAGTCAAATAAACACACATGGAGAAGAGATAATGCTAAATATCACAAATTCTATCAGAATTGAAGGTACCGTAATTTATTCGCATATAACTACGTTCGTCAACAGGCTATTCTAGCGCTTGCCGGGTTGAGGGCTGGGTGGTGTAGTGGAAGGGAGAGAAAGAGAAGTGGGGGAGTGTTGACACATGAAGTTATAATAGCTATAACTTATCGATATACATATATATACATGTACGGTACAGTATATACTATATTCATAACATATAGCAGTATATAGTATGCACATAGTTTACAGTATAAAACACAATAAATAGGCTACCTAGGGTGGCTGGCGCGTTCTTTTGCCAGTAGGGGGCGTGGCCTCAGTCAATACACTGGCTACACTTTCTGACTGGGTCCTGGGGACCCCCTTCCCTCCTCTTATATTGTACCTCCATGTGTTGACAGGCAAGGGAGTGTGTGTGTGTGTGTGTGTGTGTGTGTGTGTGTGTGTGTGTGTGTTGCCAACTTTATCGCTGCCTGTCTTTTGTTCTGCTGTTCTAACGTCATAACCTTCCCAACTGATCAGTGATATGCTGTAGATTAGTTACGGTAGTAACCGGACGAACTTCTGCAGCTTAGGAACGGCTGTTTGGAGGCAAAACTACTGTAGGTTTATTTATTTATTAATATTTTTTACCGAGGTATGTATTTGTAGACGGCTAACTTTTTCAATTAGTCGGTGGTTGCTTGTTATTCTACTTAATGTCAACTGGTTTGATTAAGTATAGGAAGAACCTTGAAGCGCCTAGTGAATAAAGCAAAGCACAGTGGTTGTGGAAGGGAGGTGGGGAGGGAAGGAGAGGGGGGGGGGGGGCATGGGGGAACGATATAGGCCAGTGGGAGCATGAGTGGAGGGGGCGTGGAGAGAGAGAGAGAGAGAGAGAGATAAAGAAAGATACCGGTAATAGGGGGAGAGGATACATTTAAATAAGTGACAAAGGATACCTGTACATGACAAGAAGAGAAGAGGGAAAGGCTACATGAAAAACAAAGCAAAGAGAGAAGGGGGGGGGGGCAGAATAAAAGAGGAAGGGGAGAGAGAGGGTCTGGCGTCGCATTGGCTGCCGTGTTGCCGAGAGGAGTTGTCTAGGTTATCCACACACACACACACACACACTTTAAAGCTGGTGGTGTGAAGGGCTAGGCGTCGCGCTTAAGACCCCCTCCCTTGGGTCTGGTCAGTGTTTCGTACAGTGGGTCATTGGGTACCGGTACTGGTTTAGGGGGTCACACCTTAGGATAGGTCAGGTTTAGGATCCTACAGTATAGTACTGGTTCAGTTCAGTGGGTCATGTTTGGGATATGGTAGATAATTTATAATTTAGGGTCTCTTAATATACTGTCATATGTTGGAATAGGTCAGGTTGGAAGTTCCTTTGTATTGTGTGTCATATGTTGGGATAGGTCAGGTTTAGAGTCCCATAGTACAGGAGATAGCCTATACCGTGCTGATTTAGGGGGTCAGTTATGGTACCGTTACCGTAATATAAAGTGTCATGTGTTGAAATCGGTCAGGTTTAAGGTCCTATTTTACAGTGAGTGTTCTGGTTTAGGGGGCCATATGCGGAGATAGGTCAGGTTAAGGTCCCACAGTACAATGGGTCTGCTGGTTAAGTAGGTCATTATATTAGGATACGTCAGGTCAGATTTGGGGTGCCTTAGTACAGTGGGCCATATGTTAAGATAGGTTAGGTTAGGTTTAGGGTCCTTTAGTGCAGAAACTGGTTCAGGGGGTAATGATTTGGGATAGATCAGGTCAGGTTCAGGGTCTCATAGTTCGAAGGGTCTTGCTACTGGTTTAAGGGATCAGGCATTAAGACACGATACCGGTAGGTCAAGTTCATGATACCATAGTACGAGGGTCATATGTTGAGATAGTTCAGGTTTAATGCCCCATAGCACAGAGGGTCAAACTTTAGGATTTAAGGTCCTTTAAGTGTGTGTGTGTATAGGTAAGAAAATTAAATAAACTACGTAGGACTACCGTACTGTGTTTTTTTTGTTTTTTGTTTTTTTAAATTACCATTCTTAAGTAGGCTAAGCCATTTTATATTTACAGAAGAGCGTCCATTAGTTACATTAATGTATGCCCACAAACATAAGTAATGTAAGCATGTTGCCTTCTATTTTTTTAATACAGGTTTAACAAAAAAAAAAAAAAAAAAACAGTAGTCCTACGTAGTTTATTTAATTTTCTTACCTATATTCAAATATTGTATACCTCTCTAAACTAGAGAAGATGCTGTAGCCTAAATTAGTTAGACACCTCACTATAGACCCCTTCACTTGAATCGGGTCAGTGTTGTACAGTGGGTCACAGGGTCTACTGGTTTAGGGAGTCATATGTTGGGAAAGGTCAGGTTAGGGGTTTATCTACAGTGCAGGGGATCTATTGGTTTACCTAAATAACCTACAGTATAGACGACCTCCTTCCCACATGTTTAAGAATTCGGCCGTTACAGAGTCATTAGTTGGGGCACGGTATCGGTATCGTATTATATATATATATTTTTTTTTACAGAGAACGACTGTCCTATGGCTGATGAGGTGGAGTCATCAAGTAATTAGGCTATAGGCCATTTCAAGTTGAGGGTTTCATAGTACAGACAGTACTATCCTATGGTTTATGCCTAGTCATAATGTTGGGATTGGATAGTAAAGGTTACCTTTTCATATTACAGGGAGTGTATTATGTTTGGTGGGGCGGGTTCGGGGTTTTAGAATATGTTTATGTGGAGTGTGGAGTACGGTATAGCTATAGAGAGTCAGGAATTGGGATAGGTCAGGGTGGGTTTAGTGTTTCTTGGGAATTGTACTAGCCAGCGTTTGATAATACAAGGTCATTATTTTTGGATATCGTAGATTAATGTGGAATATACGGTACTGGGCATGGGATCGTAATACCGGTATATGTTGGGATAGGTCAAGTGAGTGTTATATGCTGTCGGGTAAAAGGGTCTATTGTGTATAATTGGGCTGGGTCAAGGTGTTAGGGTAGGTTAGTGTGGACTACCGGTACTGGACTGGTCATGTGGTAATAATATGTTGTGATAGGTCAGGTTAGTGTTCCACAGTAGATACCGGTAGCTAATGGAAGGTTATTGTTAACTACCGGTACTGGTTATTGTTGGTAGGGTAGGCGGTGGGAGACAATTATTGCCTCTGCCAACGAATTTGGGTGGAGCCTACCGTGGAGGTTAGGTTTTCACCTCCGTTTGTCTGTTTGTATTATTTTGTCTGTCTATTTGTTAACAAGATATCTCACAAAGTTATGAACCAATTGTCACGAATTTGGTGGGCAGATAGGATATGCGTCAAGGAAGAAGTAATTCAATTTAAGAGATGATCGGTAGAGCGCATAACTCAGCCAGCGTTGGCGGCTCATAAAGTTATGAACTAATTTTCACGAGATTTGGTAGCCACCTAGGATAGGCCTATGTGCCAAGGAATAAGTGGTTTCATTAGGAGGCGATCGGTAGAGTGCATAACTCCGCCAGCGTCGGCTGGTGCCCAACCCCGAAAAGGGTTGAAATAGGGGAGCTATCCCCCCGCCAAAGGCGGCTTTCTAGGGCCTTTCCTAGCTGATGCCGAGAGGATTGGGTTCTAGTCATGTGGTGATGGGCTGGTCTATCAGAGTGAGAACTGAGCAATCTCTGCCATCTTACTCTGACTGTTCCTTTTACTTATATATTTTCTAGATCTCAAGTGATCTAACGTGGATCAAGATCTAACGTGGATTGACCTCCCAATCTACCAAGATTGGAAGCCAAAGCGTCACATTTTTCCCTTGCCCCTCAACTTTCTCTTCATAATTGCTGAGGGACACAGGGCCCTGGGTGGGGCTTTGGTTTTCCGGGCATTTCCGCGCCCTCCTCAGCTCCCCGCCATGGAGTGGCTTCGGTCACCCAGGCTTTATTGTGGTCGGCGGGGAGGGTTCTGTGGGGGCGCTCGGTTATGGCCTTGGCCTTGCTCGGGGCCTTGGGGCTGTTCGGCCAGGCAGCTTGGGGAACAACAACAACAACAACAACAACTCCGCCAGCGTAGGCGGAGTTATGTGCTCTTCCGAGCGCCCCTCGAGTTAGTTAAGGTTTAAGATTCCAGTGTATTGGGTCTAATGTTGTAGGGATTATGTTGAGATAGGTCAAGTCGGATAGGGTTCAATAATACAAGAGTTTATTGATCTGGTTCATAGGGTTATATATTAGGATAGATCCGGTCAGGCTAGGGTTCCATAGCAGTATTATACAGGGGTATTTTTAATTATGCGTAAAGCCCTGTACATTTTTTAACAAAAACCTTAAACTACACTGCAGTTTGTAGCTAATAAAACTGGGTTACCGGTACCGGTACCGGTATATATAGTTATCTTTTCCTAACCTACTGTAATTTGTATGGTATGATAGGCTATAGATAACGTCCCTCCTAAATGTTCAAGAATTTTAGCGTAAGGATCATTCGTGTTAGTATAGGCCTAATCTGGCCGGATTTAGGGTTCCATAGTACGCGAAATCGATAAATACTTTCCTTACTACAGAACATTTGTAGAGCTTTAGTACCGTAACCGTACCGGTACCGTATTCTATTGTACGATAGCCAAGTAACTTACATTTGAACACTAGTAACATTTAGTAGCTACCGGGTACCGGTAATCAAAATCTGCAAATTTTATTGTGGTTATCGGTAACGGTATATTTCATCTTATCGCACTCGGTACTTATTGGAACACAGCGTATAAATTGGCTAGTCTACCCTATATACTACCGGTATATCGTCCATCAAGGCGAAGGTGTTCTTCCCAATCTAATTAGGTTTAGAAGTACCGGTAGCCTATACGGTAGACTTACGGGGCTTAAGGGGAGATGGACCGTTTTTCTGGTCCCCTTTCTCCCTCGTGTTAAGCCCCATTAGTTTTCAGATTGTAAGTTGTTTGCCCCATTAGTTTGTTAATTTTAAGACCTTTCGCCCCATTTGTGTCAATATTAAGACCTTCCGTGCTATTTAGGTGTCAATTTGCATATGAAATGATCGACCAAAATACCGTAGGCTATTATACCCTTCCCCCTTAAGCCTGTATTCCTATACAAACTCCATCAGTATCGATGGAAATGACTATAGTTTTGCCGAGCCGGTACTGCTACAGGTATTCCTAGCATCAATATGATACCGGTACGGTACGCTCGTTGTTGTTATTGCACTGGAATTTCTGGGGACATTATTACTTTACTATTTTGCAATCATAACGAATAGGCTTTGCGTATCAAATTGACTAGCTAGATCAAGTTTACACAAGGTCCATAGATACAACGCATACATTCCAACTATACCGTAGTATGGTAGTAATTACCGGTACCATCGGCAATAATGGGGCATGTCTAGGAATGCAGGCCTGAACACTGAGGACTCAATGAGTACGGTACGATACTGTAGATTACCGTATAGAATATATAGCAAAACATAAAATGGGATTTATTTGCTGAGAGAGAGAGTGAGAGTGAGAGAGATGCTGGGTCTCGTAATACGGAAGTACGGGAAAGTGAAGATGTTTTATGTTGGGGTAGTGGTGCATAGTTGGCTACCGGTAGCATTTGTGAGGGGGTGGGGTGTTTATGGGGGTGTATGCAGGGTGGTGGTGGTTTTTGTTTAACCCATTCAGTTCCCGTGACGTCCTTTTTATTTTATCATGGTACCGTAACTATTAGATCTTTCGTCCCATTTCTATATACATATCAAGACCTTTCGTGCCAATTAGGTGTCGATTATTTCCTGGCGAGCGATAGCGACACTCTACTACGATTTAGCACAGGTGGCTCGAACAGCAAAATTAACCATTGATGATTTTGATGTAGGCCTATCAACGTTAGTTTTTGCTTTCCATTGCAATCAGTTCTTTAAATGTCAGCCAAATAAAATATTGCACAAATATTTGCTTGCAAAATGTTTTGTACAAATAAATATCTCATATATATATTTTTTTTAGCTTGAAACGAACGAAATTCGAACGAATTCAAACACACTCTTCAAAGTGTCCGAAGCCTACAAGTTCGAAATAAAATAAAACTGTTTAAGCAATACTATTTATACAGTAGTAACAAGACACTATTTTTTAACGAAGGTCATAATACAATGGATAGGTATAAAGATTGGCCAACTAGGCTATATTCAATCCAAGCTACAGTATATCGCAACTCGAAGTCACAAGATCGAGTTAAGTCCTTCGAAATAAAAGGCTTGATTATTATACCCAATACCCCGGGTAATTCTATGTCGAATTTTAAAACCTTGCTAAAGTGCTTTCTTAAATCTATAATTAAAGAGATTTAAACAGTTTTAATGTGTTATAAAAGGGTTTAGATTTTAGTCCATTCATAATAAGAAAGATCACTATCCTATTGTTTTATGCTAATTTCGTCCGTGAGGGATTAAGGAAGACTTTCTGTGAGGTTTAATAATATGACTGTAAATTCTGAATACACATAAATCATCATGCAACACATGTCTACTATTTGCGACGATACAAAACCTGCGCAATACCTGACTACCGTAGATAAAACTAAATGTCACATATTGCTTAAATGTATGCGCACTCGACACAGTTTTTTCCTACTCCATTCATATAACTATTCCTGCATGTTACCTGATCACGATATCGATTTTTTGTTCCTTCCCTCTCACTATGTCTAACACAGCAGTGTTGCAAAAATACCACTCTCCAATCTAACATATGTAGTGAAGTATATCTATACCGGTACCGTACCGGTATGTATTTTGTATATGTGTATGAGGGAGACAAAAGGCAGAACTGCCTGTTACGAGTGCCTCCCCCAGAGTTAAAAGGGTATTAGAGCCAATATCAAGGAACGGTCGAACCCAAATACCTGGATACCGGTACACGGAGTTTGAAGGCATTTAAGTAATAGGATGAGTGAAAGATGGTTCAGGGAGAGAGTTCCAGAGTTCACCAATTGAATAGAACAAAAAAGACTGGGAATAGCTCTTGAGTTGGAGAGTTGCACAGAGTACGGATTATGTTCATGAACGGAAGGTCATATTAAACAACATACCGGTAATGATTAAAGGAAGTTGATGGAATATTGATTAACGTTAAGCTGTATACCTTAGATGTTATCCCCTTTTGGGTCATGACGCATGTTTGACAGTTTAGGCCTATTCCGTTTATAGTTTGATGAGTAGCATGGAAATCACAGGATGTACCGGGTATTGAAAATATTTTCCTTGTAATAGCCTACCCACAGATCTTCCACAAGCTGCAACAAATTGAGTTATGATAACAAGAACAAACAGTCAAAATGCATGTTATCTTCAAATACTTAAGTTAGTCGAGAATGGGATTGATTTATATACCCGGTATTTACTTACCGGTATTTAAAAGTTATAATGCAGGCGATTGCGTTACATTTGTCATTATCCTACATTACTTTCAACATGCTGTAATTACGGGGTGAATATTATGACCTTGAAAATAATTCCGAAGTCTTAGATAAGTAAATAAGATAATTCGGGGCTACCGGCACTTCATACTGCCACGAACTCTGTAGGCTATTCAAAAGTCAATAGTATCGCGAAAAATAGTGGATTGTTGAATCATAAAGATGTAAATCTGAGCTAGGTAAAAAATGTAAAATAACATTATTAAACAACTCTCTCTCTCTCTCTCTCTCTCTCTCTCTCTCTCTATATATATATATATATATATATATATATATATATATATATATATATATATATATATATATATATATATATATATATATATATATATATATATATATATATATACCGGTATATATATATACATACCGGGTATACCGTATACCGGTATATATATATACAGTATAAAAATTATATATACTGTATATGCTATATTGAATAAATATATACATAGATATTGAATCTGATAATTGATTTAAGACTAATATGTCCACCTCCCCCCTGTAAGATATATAATGACAGGTACCGGTACCGTATGTTATGATATTATGTTAGCTTTATGCTTACCGGTACATAATTTACACACACACACACACACACACACACACACACACACACACACACACATATATATATATATATATATATATATATATATATATATATATATATATATATATATATATATACAGTATATATATATATATATATATATATATATATATATATATATATATATATATATTGTGGTTGTAAAAACCAATACAGGTATGGTAGGTGAGCATGTGGTATTAGAACAGTGAAACTTTTGGGGTACTGGTACCGGTACGCTAACCAAGACTAGTATGGGGCTGAACCTTGGGTTAGCCTAATTAGGCAACTGTTAGCAAAGTACATTAGAACAGTAATATAGTTGGGTTGCTCAGCCAAGGTGTACAGTTACTCTACTCTGTGCAACTCTCCAACCCAAGAGTGAAACGTTACTCTCAAACTTTCTTCTACTCAACAGCTGAGCTCTGGAACTCTCTCCCAGAATCAGTCTTTCCCTCTTCCTATGACTTAAATTGCTTCAAACTCCGTGTGTCCAGGCATTTTGGCTCGAACGTCCCTTGATTTTGGCCCTGTCACTCTTTCAACTATGGGGGAGGCACTCGCTATAGGCAGTTATGCCTTTTGCCTCCCTCAATCACATAGAAAAAAAAAAAAAAAAAAAAAAAAGTTAATTGCATAATTTTGAGAGCCTTTCATGGTTTTCATATATACATTAGTATATTATTATTACTCAACAAAGCATATCAAGGTACCAGTATTTTTAATATATGAACACGTATTGGCCAATATACTGTATGTTCTAGAAAAAAAAACTAAATTAATGTATACTTATTCCCGATTTCTTTATCTGCATAATGAATACCATTAGATGTCCTCAATTATTGGAACTCAATAGTTTGCACAAACATAAATTAAGTCAAGTAGAATGATGGTGTAAGCCATTTTCATATAAAGATATTTCTTATCTATCCTATTTGGCCCTCGGCCCAACCGTACCGTACCGGTACCTTGAAGTATGGTAATAAAATACTCTGTAGCAATGCTGCATACCCAGGGTACAAATTATTTAAATATATATACCATTACCGGTGTGTATATATACACAGTATATATACCGTATACTGTATATATATATAAATATATATATACCGGTATATATATATATATATATATATATATATATATATATATATATATATATCTATATATATATATATATATATATATATATATATATATATATATATATATATATATATATATATATATATATATATATATATATATACACAGTATACCGGTATATATTGCCGTATAGTTAAATCTAGCCGGGCAAGATTCCCAGAATTTAATACTCGTGTTTAAATATGTTTTCGTTTCATAAATAGAAAAGTGGCTTTTACACACACACACACACACACACACTGCACCGGTTGAACTTTCTACCTATTAATAAACTAGTGAGCCAACTAGTCTTTCAGTTACGGTATAATGCTAACCTATGTTCCCTACTGCATAATACCAACACACCGGTACACTCCCAGTCATAAGTCGCGAGTCATCTAGTGGTGGATATACACGAGGTTAGGCCTACTATCCTACACATTTTAATCTGCAACATTATAATACACACATTTTGAGATTATTTTGTAATAGTATCGGCAAATAGACTGCAGATGGATTATTATGAGTAAACCTGCTGTATAGGCTATATATACTGTATAATACATATAGGCCTATGTGGATTCGAGTACAATAGGAACCTACCAGTTTTTTGTATTGTATTGTGGCTAACGAGTGGAAAATTCACAGTGCCGTTAATACAACGCTGGAGAACTTACTACACAAATAAAAGAAATAATTTATTGTATAGACGCAACAAAATTGGGTCATCTTGAGTTTTCTAGAGATGAAGAGGTCTCAAGATAAACTATACTGAAAGAAACAAATAGATTCGAACCATATAGGCAGGAGGTCCAGCCACCTAGACCACCAAGAAGCTTAAAAGGTATATATATATATATATATATATATATATATATATATATATATATATATATATATATATATATATATATATACCGGTATATATATATATATATATATATATATATATATATCGTTATTTATTTATTTATTTGTTGTACGGTACGGTACTATATAACTTGTTAAACACTTAGATTCGGACCTTAGCAACTTGCAGATTAGTTGGGGTTTTGAGAGTTCTGGTTAGGCTATATGAGTAAACCTGTTCCGACTAATGATATCCTGTACACAGAGGCTGTCCGTGCTATCATACGAGGACATCAAAGAAACAGGAAGATAGCCGTATGTGGCAGATCCGGTTGATTAGGATAGACGGACAGGTTACATAACAAACCTCTTTCCTTTAGTACTGGTTTTCGATGGGACAACTATTGAAAAATATATGAGTTTAAAAGGGGGTAGTGCTTGGTTTTTGGGCTATATATTTATATATTTAATTAATTTTGAGTTTCCTCGCTAGACCTCCATCAAGCTTAGAACCCCCCCCCCCAAAAAAAAAACCCCTCTTTCAAGATAAATTTGTACATTTATTCGGTAGAAAAATGCCCGGCCGAAGGCCGATTCCTTCTAAAATTAGAGGCTCGCTCTCGCTCGCCAGGAAAAAAATTAATATTGAATACAAAATGAGGCTAAATGTCTCAAAATCACCAAACTAACGGAACGAACGTCTTAAAACCTCAAAACTAATATGCTAAACATGAGGGAGAAGGGCGTCCAGAAAACGCGAGTACCGGTACCGGTATTCTTGCTATCACTAGAAGAGTTTTTTTTCAGATTAGTAATAACGTGTGGATATTGCAGCGATAATTGGGATAAATCCTTCTCTAAGATATCGTACTTAACCCCTTCAGCACCATGACGTCATATTCATTTTTTTTTTCGGGCTACGATTTGGCGTTTTTCTTTAGCTTATAGGCTAATCTACCTCTATATAGGACTCGAAGAGGTACCCGTAAATACGATCTCCATATAGCCTACCCTCTGCAAAACATAGTTCCTTCTTAAACTGCATATAATCTTCTAGTTTTAGCCTGAATCAAAGGCGTCATGGTGCTGAAGGGAATGGGTAGGCTAATTGAGATAGATCCTTGCCTCAATTTAATGGACTCTTACAGAAAAGCTAATGCATAAATTGCCGTTCTCTGATTGAAAGTGTAGTAAGGTTAAAAGAATCATAATATACCGGTACCGTACCGGAAAGTCTTTAAGCCCTTTTGTACCGGCGAGGTCTCTTATATTTAATGTCGGCTAAATTTCGACGATTTTCTGAAACTTAGGAAGAATATATGGTAGCTAAAAGGATTAATTGAGATAGTCTGCAGCATTTTAATGGGTAGACGTCCTTCCTAAGCTGAACAAAATTGTCTAATAGTTGGCAGATTATAATGAATAGTACATCAACGGTACAGAAGGGGTTAACCTTGTGTTAGGGTAAGTCACTTGGCACACAGACTGGAAGGGAGATTTCCACTTGAGGGATTTTTTCTTTTGGACCCCTTTCTCCCTCATGTTTAGCTCCATTGCTTTTGAGATTTTAAGACGTACCGGTACCATACGGCCCATTAGTTTGGCGATTTTAAGAACTTTTGCCCTATTTCTGTCAAATTTAAGACCTTTCGTTCCATTTAGGTGTCGATTTTTTCCTGGCGAGCGATAGCGAACCTGTAATGTAGGAGGAATCGGCCTTTGGCCAGTATAGTTTTCTACCGAAAAAATTATAAATTTATCTTGAAAGGGGGTCTAGGGGGTGGAATTTTAATTTTGAGGGAGGTCTAGGGAACAAACTAAAAACCTCCTTTTAAATACCGTACTCATTGTTAGTCATTTGTAAGGCTGCTTAGATGCCTTAGAAGGTACGGTATAATGCGGCCATACACACTCCGTAGGACTATTTACCCTACTACGGTACCGTACCTTGTTATGTAGGTCTACTGTACAGTATATACTGTATATATATCGAATATATACATATACCGGTATATATACATATATACCGGTTTATATATATATACCGGTATATATAGGCTATATATATATATATATATATATATATATATAGGCTATATATATATATATATATATAGGCTATATATATATATATATATATATATATATATATATATATATATTTATATATATATATAAATACAGGATATATATATATATACAGGATATATATCTTCGTATGTACGGTACCGGTTCCCATAATTAGATTTACATTCACTAGGCAATACCGCGTCGTAATAACATTAAAACAATGAGAGGTAATGCTCTAACTACTCTCTATTATTATGTCTGTCAAGGCTCAACATTAATTCACTTATTTACCTCCTTCAATACGCTGGTGTCATAATCGCTTTAGTCGGACTAACACTCAGCAATTTATTTCTACACATGACGGACCTCTCAAAAGTAGGCTAATGTTTAAAAAAGTAACTGAACCCTGACTCACAAGTATTTGCCAAGTTGAATAAAATCACCCACCGATAGCCTTAACATATTTTGAAAAGGCGTCATAGTAATAAAGACGTGTTCAAAAGATTATATCAGATTTATTTATATATATTTATTTATTATTAATATATGCTTTTTTCAAATTATGGAGTTAGTATTTTTGTATCTACCGAACTTAGCCCACCCAATCCTTAACCTGATCGAACCTAACCTACCCTACCCTACTCTACTTAAGTTAAAATATCAAATGCCAACGTGTGGTTAAAACAACTAGCCTAGCCTACTCTGGAGAAAAAAACAACAACACACACACACACACTAAGAGTTTACCGAAAGTATGAACAGGGCACGGTACTACGGTACCGTGTAATTATAGTGCCTCAAATAATTTAGCCTTTAAAAGTACGGTACCAGACAACTAGTTTGTTAAGAAGATTAAGCCAGCTGATCAATGATGCTGTTGCTGGCAGCACGAAGGTGATAGTGAGATAGAGTTGGTTGATCGTCTATTAAAGCAAGGAAGTGATGCAAATCCTTCTTAAACATTTCCAGTTTTGGGTAGTCTTTATTTCTAATTTCTTTGGGTACCGTAATTCGTTATACAGCTTTGCACCACGGGTAGCAAAATAATTTTCCCTTAGCGTCTTCACTCTGGTTAGCGCTCTTGATTTGATCGGTCTGGTATCCCACATTCTCCCAAGGCGTTTAGCCTATGTTCTTTGCATGTGATGATCACTTTATATTCTACTTGCAGATTTGGAGCCATGTTGTTAAGAATTTTCCAAGTGTATAGGATTAAGTATCTTTCTCTGCGTCTCTCGAGAGAGTATAGTTGTAAGTTTTTTAATATCACCCAGTAATCCTGATCCTTTACAAATGTAATTTTGCTGGTGAAGGAGCGCTGGATCCTCTCCAGGCCTTGTTTCTCCCCAGATTTCCAGGGACTCCACAACTGGCAGCAGTATTCTAAAAGAGGTACCGTATCACCAAGGCCTTGTACAGGGTAAACATAGGTTCCACCTCTCGTGTTTTAATGGTACCGTACGCAATATCCAACCAGCCTGGGCTCTGGCCTTTTGAACCACTGATTGGATGTGCTTGCTGAAGCTAGCATCATGACTCATTAGAACCCCCAGGTCTAGCACATTGTTATTGCATTGTATTAGGGAACCATCATGTGCAGTATAGTTGGCGTTTTCATTTATGTTGGTTTCATACTTAACCAATTCAAATTTATTGCTGTTAAATGTCATATTGTTTGTCTCAGCTCAAGAATACAATCTGGTTAGGTCAGAATTTAATTTATCTACATCTTTTGCTGATTTGATTTCTTTTATGACTCTTGTATCATCAGCAAAGGAAGAGACTGGTGAGTGGAGGGTATGTTAGTCAATATCAGATATTATGTGAATAAGGAAAAGCAGTGGTCCCAGAACAGAACCTTGGGGAACACCGCTGTGACGTTGGAATTACAGGAGAGGACCCCACCTGCAGCAACACACTGTTTCCTCTCCTTTAAGAAATTGTGGATCAACATTCCTAGATTTATTAATTTATGCAGTTTAGACCCCATGATCCACCTTGTCAAAGGCCTTGCTAAAATTTAGGTACGGTACCGGTAGATGTCATCAATATTTTTTACTTCTTCGAGTGCAGCAATAATCTTTTCATGGTGTGAGAGGAGTTTGGATAAGCAAGATCTACTTTCTCGGAATCCATGTTGATTTGCATTAATGTTGTTGTTCATTTCTAAAAAGTTTATATTTGTCACTATGCAGCATTCCTAGAAATTTCCTTTATTGCTTCCTTAATGTCAATTTGAGAGATGATCATGTTTTGTATTTGTGGGTCCATGACTTGACCGTTCGAGAAACATTCCTTGGGATCTGTGATCTTCCTTTCTTCAACAGGGGTACTAAACACACCTTCATACTGCTTATGGAGAGCCTCACACACTTCCGTTGGATTGTCAATCTTTGTTCCTTGTGCATTTGCTAGGGGTCCAACAGCCGGCCTGATTTTGGATCGATCGTTTGCATATTTATATAAATATTTAGGATTTGATTTAATTACTGATACCGGTACGGCCTGGACTTCCTTCAACTTTAGTTCATTATCAATGAAGGTTTTTAGCTACCGTACCGGTACCGGTATATTTCTATATTGTGGAATTTCTGCTGGATAAAAAATTGGTTATGGAAAATGGAGGAGTTGGTGGCAATTTCCCTGTGTATTTTAAGCATAGTTCTAGGCACTTATTCAGTAATGTTTCATATTGTTTTCTGGGGTCCTTATGTGCCATCAGTTTCTCCCAAGTTACTTCCCCTATTTCCTTCTCCATGCTTAGATCCCGACTAGTCTTACTGCTGAAGAAATATAGGTCATTTAGGGATGGGGTCTCTTCTGCAGGTCTCATTTGTTTTCTAGATTTGGATGTCTATATTACCGGGTAGTTGAGACAATCATTATCTTGTGATCTGATAAGGTGCTTTGGTCATCAGAGTACTCATACATCAGTTCTTCATTATTTGTAAGGAATAAGTTGAGTAGGCTATATTCTTACCTCGTGTAGGGACTCTTATGTATTAGTTCAAACAGAATTCTCCAGCTAGATGTAGGTGGGCTGTTGCTTGTAGCTGTATGCTACATCCTCACCCAGAAAAAAAGACAAGTGATCGGGGCGAAACATCTTATTATCGCCAAATTAATGGGGCAAAACGTCTTAACATCGTTAGTTAAATAAGTCAAAACCGGGGGTGATCCAAAAAGGCCAACCCCAAGATTAGATAGAGTTAAAGTAGATATGGTAGGACGTCTAAGAGTTCATCGCACTCTAGGGTTTAGGTTATACAGCACGTCTACATTATATATACAGGTACAGAGATACAGTATATAGCCTAGGGGGTAAACTGATGGACGGGATGATAAAAGTGGCTGGGTTTAATTTGTTTGAGTGTATAGCCTACAGTAGCTTACCGGTATATATGGGAGCTACTGTGGGGAGGATAGTGGATTAACTGTGTGTGTGTGTGTGTGTGTGTGTGTGTGTGTGTGTGTGTGTGTGTGTGTGTGTGTGTGTGTGTGTGTGTGAGAGAGAGAGAGAGAGAGAGAGAGAGGTAATGTGTGTGTGCGCGTGTGTAACTGAGTGTGTGTGTAACTTAGTGTGTATGTGTGTCTGTGTGCACAGTAGTTAGGCTAATTTATTCACAAAAAACAAAACATAAGACAATCTTGCTAAGCCTACACTAATATACCAGTACCGGTACTGAACGGTATATACTGGTGTTTTCTAAAGAGGTATATAGCCTGGGCACCCTATAGACCCTTTAGTAACAAAGATCGACTAACCTTCCTCATATTAGTGCCACTGGTGTTACTAACCCCTCTCTACACTCAAATAATATGTCCATAATAATATTCATAATAAACCCATACTAAACTACCGTATATACTGGATACCGTATATAGTTTAAGTGTGGGGTTTACATTGTCCACGGAAACAAGTAGAGTATCATCACGTTGTTTGATGATTAAGGGGGGTCACCGTTTTTTTGTTTTTTATCTTTCTCTCCTTTTCTCTCTTTCCCGGCTTGTATCCATTCGGCCCCATTCAGCCAACTGTTTTATGACGTTTATCCCCATCTAGGTGTCGATATCTTCCTGGCGAGCGAAAGCGAGCCAGTATTGTATGGAGAAATCCGGCTTCGCCGGAGACATTTTTCTATCGAAAAATGTACAAATTTAGCTTGCTGTCAAAACAAAAATATATATATGCAGGCTCGCTACCGCTCGCTAGGAAAATATTTTCACCTGGATGGGGGTAAACGTCTTAACACAGTAGGCTGAATGGGGCCGAATGGATATAAGCCAAAGAGAGAGGGAGAGAAAGAGAAAAAAAGCGAGGTGGGCTCCCTTAAGGCACCAAAATGGCGTCCACAGAAATACTCGGCCACTCTTTCCTACAACAGGATCTCTTAAGGGGAGGTTGGTAGTTTACATCCAAGACCTCTATCAAGTTTTAAAAAATACCCCCAAGACCTCCCTTCCAGATAAATATAAGAAGCAAGGAAAAGGCTAACTGAAGAGGTTCGGTATAGCGCAGAACAAGACAGAAGTTTGGTTGTGATTAGAAAGAACGATTGTTGTACAGCCAACTAGGCCAGGGCCCTTATAGGGCTGGACAATATGTTATATACTTCACACTAGTTATCCTATTTTGTTTTCTTTGGTCTTTTCTTCTAATTACTGGTACCTTAACTTTATGTGTAGGCCTATCTACCCACCTCGCTCCTCTGTTGTTTTTCCTTATAGGCTATCCTGCACCTGCGCACTATAGGCCTACCCACCTTTTGTATTCCCTCTTTCGTATCCTTCACACCAATTGGCCACTAGCGAGTTTCAGGCTATAAGGAAGTTGGAGGCATACGGTACACATCGATTTTTAGCAGAGTGGTAAATTATATCCTAAATGCCAATTACCTTGCATTACCCACGCCGTATGACCTCTGTGCCAATATTTAGACCTTTCGTGCCATTTATGTGTTGATTTTTGTTTTCAGGCAAGTGATAAGGAGTCTGTACCATAGTAAGAACCGGCTTTTGGCCGGGACATTTTTCTACCGAAAAGTGTTCACAATTATCTTGGGGATATTATTTTAAGCTTGATGGAGGTCTAGGGGCAAACTAAAAACCTCCCCTTAATCCCTCTCCTGTATTCTCCCTACCATATACTGTAGGCCTACAGTATATAGTACGGTACTAACTTGTCTTAGGCTGTCTACACTTGTTAACTTCTGTAGCTTCTCCCTAATACACACCTTATATATTTCAACACCACCCTTGTTCTTCTATATTCTCTAGTTTATCCTCATTATTATGAACATCATTTATCCCTCCTGCCTTCCTTGTTTCTTCTCGCTACCTATTTCATAGTTATTAATTTTTATTGTTTTATTCTCTATTGATCTGCATCCCCTTTTATCTGTCTCACCACTAAGGCCTACCGGGTATCCATTATCTTGCCTCCCCTATCCTGATTGTTATCTATTCTGAATATATCTTTTTGTTTTCTTCACTTTTGTTAACCCTCCATCCATCCATCCCCTGCCTAGTCTATCCTGTTCCCACCACATATGCTATATTGCCTTTATGTTCTATGGGTCTACTTCCTCTATATTCTTCATCCGATAACCTGTCTCTGTTTCTCCTTCTCTTCCTTCTTCCTGCAGGCGGACCTGGTCACCTTACAGTCAGTCATGTCCCGTTGCCTAGGTTACGGTAGAGATATAGGGCAGCCCTGCACTCACCTGGGCTACACCAGATCTACACCTTCCTACTGTATACTGCACCATCATTATACCACACCATCCATCATTATGCAGTTACCGGTACAGTACTTCAAAACTCACTTGATGAGGCCATAGCACACCTATCATCTGATTTGTTAACTATTTCCAATTGGGGCAGATATAAGTTAACCTTGTTGTTGTTGTTCCCCAAGCTGCCTGGCCGAACAGCCCCAAGGTCCCGAGCAAGGCCAAGGCCATAACCGGGCGCCCCCACATAACCCTCCCTGCCGACCACAATAAAGCCTGGGTGACCGAAGCCACTCCATGGCGGGGAGCTGAGGAGGGTGCGGAAACGTCTGGGAAACCAAAGCCCCACCCAGGGCCCTTTGCCAATCAGCAATTATGAAAAGAAAGTTGAGGGGCAAAGGAAAAATGTGACGCTTTGGCTTCCAGTCTTGGTAGACGGAAGAGATGCTGTCACTTGAGATCTAGAAACTATATACCGGTAAGTAAGGCAGCCTCCCAGAAGCTGGGTGTGCTCAACCGCCTTAGGGGGTTCTTTTCCCCTGCACAGCTTCTTGCTCTGTACAGGGGCATAGTGCGCCCTTGTATTGAGTATTGTTCACATGTGTGGGGAGGTTCCTCTCACACCGCTCTCCTAGACAAAGTTGAAAGGAAGGCCTTTCGTATCATTAACTCCCGTCCACTCACCAACTCTCTGCAATCTCTCTCTCTCCGCCGCAATGTTGCATCTCTCTCGCTATTCTATCGCTACTATAATAATCAGTGTTCCTCAGAGCTATCCCAGTGCATACCACCTCCTTTACGTAGGGCACGTGGTACTCGTCTTGCAACTCAATCCCACCCCTACTCTGTGCAACTCTCCAACCCAAGAGTGAAACGTTACTCTCAAACTTTCTTCTACTCAACAGCTGAGCTCTGGAACTCTCTCCCAGAATCAGTCTTTCCCTCTTCCTATGACTTAAATTGCTTCAAACTCCGTGTGTCCAGGCATTTTGGCTCGAACGTCCCTTGATTTTGGCCCTGTCACTCTTTCAACTATGGGGGAGGCACTCGCTATAGGCAGTTATGCCTTTTGCCTCCCTCAATCACATAGGAAAAAAAAAAAAAAAAAGTAAAAGGAACAGTCAGAGTAAGCTATGGGTATGGGAGAGATCGCTCAGTTCTCACTCTGATAGACCAGCCCATCACCACAAGTTAACCTTGTTGATTTCAATGCTTCCACAACCCAATTTCTCCATTGATCTACCCGTCACAGTCTTCCACGTGACTATCCCTTACGGTATTCTTCAACAATACACAAATCAACCCTTCCTCCTCTCTCAATATTCTAGGTGTCTCATTTTCCTCTGACCTTTTTTGAAAAAACCATGTTACCACTCTTGTTAATAACAGCTTCCCAGAGGTTAGGGGTGATCAACATTATCCGTGGGTTCTTTACCCCCGCACATCCCCTTGCTCTGTACAGGGATACTGTACGACCATTTATGGATGGAATACTGTTTGTTTGCATGTGTGGGGAAGTTCCACCCATACTGCACTTCTCGAAAGGGTAGGCTAGAGTAAACAAATATTTCGTCTCATCATCCTTTTGCTAGTTCACTACAATCTCTACACACTGTGGTGTTGCATCTCTCTCTCTCTCTCTCTCTCTCTTTTTCAATTAATCATTACAAACTGGAGATGTCCCTGGAGACTGAAAATGGCCAATGTGTCCCCAACCTTTAAGAGTGTCCCAAAAATTATTGGCCAGTTAGCTTGACTTCTATCCAGTAAATCTTGTAGAAAGGATACTATTAAACAGTATAGTTTACTTTCTGTAAATCCACAGCTTAATCCATATTTATTCATTAGTACCGGCACCTAGCATTCAGCCGTTGAATATGATAGTACCGGTACGTTATCAAACATTTGTAGACTAAAGAAAGACCCTTAACTAGTAGGACTTCCTGCCCATTTTTCTTGTTCGTTTGTAAGAGAGAGAGTGAGTGAGTGAGTGAGTGAGTGAGTGAGTGAGTGAGTGAGTGAGTGAGTGAGAGTGAGTACTTCAGAACACTCATTGTTTCTAGTTCTGTCAGTGTCCAGTGCTGAGTGCGTGTAGGCCTATGCTTGCTTGCATTTACTGTAGGCTGTGTGTGCAAGGATCTCTCTCTCTCTGTTTGTATGTGTATGTGTTTATTGGCGTGCTTGCCATTGTGTGCGTGCGTGTGTGTTTTTTTTTTTTCTTTTTTTTTCTTCTATATTCCAACTACTCCCTCTCGGGCATAGGCTGAGAGCCTTTACACTACACCGCCCATGAGTTCTTGTTCCAGTCTAGGGAGTGAGACATGCGAAGCACCCCGGCTCGAAGCAACTCCATCTCTGAAGCCGCTTCGCCTCTGCACTTCACCGTCTCATCCCCCACACTCGGACCCTCACTCTCAGAACGCCACCTATTGAGCAATTACCGGTAACTCACTAGGAATTGCCCCCCTGTAACATATTTTGAATATGGGAATATTCATACAATGCTATTTAATCAGGGAACAATGAGGGTATTTTTTTGGCATTTTGGTGTGCTGTGGTAATGCACTGAAACTAGGTACAGCACAAATTCCATCCCAATAATATCTTCCCATTGATAGAGGTAGCCGTGCCAGACGGAGCGTTATCACCTGCGGATTAAATGATTCCCGTACGCTGGATCTGATCGGGTTACGTGCCTTCCTAGCCTTTAAGGGGGTAGTACTCGCTTTTTATGGACCCCCTTCTCCATCATGTTTAGTATATTTGATTTGAGGTTATTAGACGAGTTTGGTCAGCTTAGGAAGGACGTCTACCCATTAAAAGGCTACAACTACGTCAATTAATCCTTTTAGCGACCACATGTCCTTCCTAAGCTTTATAAAATAGTCTAAATTAAGCTAGAATGCAAATAAATAAGCATCGTCAGTACTGAATAGGTTAATAATAGTCAAATAGTTAAAACTTTCCAAGGAGCTTATACTAATGCCCTTAAGGGGGCAGTACTCGTTTTTTTTCTAGACCCCCTTCTCCCTCATGTTTAGCATATTACTTTTGAGGTATTAAGACGTTCGTTCCGTTAGTTTGGCGATTTTGAGACATTTCGCCTAATTTTGTATGCAATATAAGGCCTTTCGTGCCCATTAGGTGTCGATTTTTTCCTGGCGAGCGATAGCGAGCCTCTAATTTTAGAAGGAATCAGCCTTCGGCCGGGACTTATTTCTAACGAAAAATTTACAAATTTATCTTGAAAGGGGGTCTAGGGGGTGTTTTCTAAGCTTGAAGGAGGTCTAGCGAGGAAACTCAAAAATATATAAATAAATAAATAAATATATGGACCAAAACCCAAGCACTACCCCCTTAATACCCCTGAGGTCATTAATAGCAGACAAGGCTGAGGGAAACACCAGGTCTTATTATTAAGGCCGTGTCTCACACAGTACGGCCACCGTTCGACAGCTGCCGACAGAGGACGACTTGCACTTTTTCGCCGATTGTAATCGAATCACTGGATCACTGCACGATCCTCGCAGGCACACGCTTGCTGTACAACAAACCCTCGACAGTCACTCAACACACACACGTCACAGACACGTCATACACGCCGGCAACACGACCGTTGTAGAATAAATCGCTGACCGGCGACGCTACTCACTCGGCTATCACCCGTTCGTCATACATTTAAAGTACGTTAAGAGCACGATACTGCCGCCTTTGGTTGACAACCATACGTTTACAGCACAACAGACGCACATATGTTGCACGATAAATACGACCGTTGTAGGCCGCACACGATATTGACACGGCAAAGGAACCGCCCTATGTATATATATATATATTTATATATTTATAAATAACACCCCGTTGTTAACATTAATCATCAATTACAAACCCCAATATACTTGAATAAAACTATAATAATAATACGCTGTAGTTAAGTAGTCGATAGGTGAATTTATACCTATATCATTACACGATCTGGTATACAGTACACTGACTTTGATGCAGTATATCATTAGTTTACAAGTGGATGTATTTTAGTAAACTTGTAGATATTTATGTTAACTATAGGCTACACACGCACACCACACACGCACGCAGAGAGAGAGAGAGTGAGAGTGAGTGAGTGAGAGAGAGAACTACTCGCAGACATACAATACAGTATATAGACTAAAATAATACACACACACACACACAATATATATAAACTAAATAATACACAACCAACCACGCAAACGCGCGCACACACACACACTATATAATATAAACTAAATAATACACAACCAAACACGCAAACGCACACACACACACAATATATATACACTAAATAATACACAACCAACCACACAAACACACACACACAATTTATATATAAACTAAATAATGCACAACCAAACACGCAAACGCACACACACACAAACACACACACACAATATATATAAACTAAATAATACACAACCAACCACGCAAACGCACACACACACGCACGCACACACACACATACACAATATATATAAACTAAATAATACACAACCAAACACGCAAACGCACACACACACATACACACACAATATATATAAACTAAATAATACACAACCAAACACGCAAACGCACACAAACACTCACAAACACAATCACACACAATATATATAAACTAAATAATACACAACCAAACACGCAAACGTACACACAAACACACACACAATATATATATAAACTAAATAATACACAACCAAACACGGAAACGCACACACACACACACATAATATATATAAACTAAATAATACACAACCAAACACGGAAACGCGGAAACACGCGCGCGCACACACACACACACACACACACACACACAAACACACAAACTACTCACACACATATAATATATAGACTAAAATCATACACAATCAACCATCGATCAGAGGATGACAATGAAGATATCCCAGGATTCACATACGCTCGTTGCACAACATATACACGGGCGTCACACATCAAATTTAACGTGTTTTTAACCGTTTTTTCTGCCGATTATCGGCCAGAATTTAGTGCAGCCACTATTTTTTGGCCGATCACCGCCGACCATTTCAGCGCCACTCGACCACCCCTCGCCTACCACGATACAAGGCGATCTTTTTACACGATCACAGACGATGTCAGACGATCCCGGAAAAATTCAAATATTTTGAAAAGATCGGCTGTGGTCGGCGGATAACGTACGTGAGACGCGGCCTCATACAGTACGTCAAGACACGACAACGGCCGATGTTAGCCGATTTAACAACTTTTTGCCGAATCGACACGTTTGACACGAGGCTCGCCAGACAAGGACAGCCGCACGTCACTCACACGTCAGTCACACGTCACTCACACGTCAGTCACACGTCACTCACGACACATTTACGTCTGCCACATGTTAACTCGTGACCCTATTACGATGTCAGTACGACACACACGTCCGCGCAACACGTTCACAGTACGCTAAGTTGGATGTTGTTAGGATGTTAGCCGTCTGCCAGACGAGCAGCATATGTGCTGCGCAAGTGTGTCGCACGCTACATACGTGTCACCCGACAGGGTCGACTCCTACGACAGAAGCACGACCAAGTACCCAACCCTATATAAAGGTCGGGGGCCGTAGACCCCCACACAGTCTACCCATAGGTGGGGACTAACGCGATAATGTAACGCGTTAACGATTTCGGGTTAACGTTTATCGGATAATTTTTTTTCCAGCTTTAACGAATTAACGGTAACGTCGATACTTTTTGTTCCAAAATAGCGATAATCGTTAATTAACCCGCTGAGTGCCAGGGACGCATATATACGTCCTCGCCGAAAAAAAATCGTAGCAGCGAAACGACTGCAGCTATGGCTTTCATATTTTTACCACATGTACCTTACCCTTTAGGCTACCCACCACAAAAATCCCAAATCCGTCCTCCCACCCACTCGCTGACTGTCGGTCCCGTCAGAAGGAAACAAAAGGAAAATCTGTGGCGGCGAAACGACTGCACCAATCGGTTCCATATTTGTGTGACAAGTCCCTTACCCTTCTGCCTTCCCCCCACCATACCCCCAACCGCCTCCCACCACCCACTTCTAGCGTATCCGTACGAAGAAAAGGAAAAAAGGAAAATCCGTGGTGGCGAAACTACCTCACCAATCTCTCCCAACTTGATAGATTTAGCAAAAATCTGGCACTCAGCGGGTTAATTGCCAAACAGGCAGAAATCCGCAGAATAGTCAATAAATAGGTAAACTAAAAGCAGAACCGAACCCTCGTAATGTCAGGTGTTTTTTGTTTCTAATAAAATAATTATAGCATTGCTGCATTTAAGATTTTTTATTTAAAATATGATAAATATCCATATCTTCGATAAAAACGATACTAACGAAGTAACGATATCGTTATCAAAAGGATCGGATTTAGCTATTTAACGATTTAACGGTAACGAGCGATAAATGTATCGCCGGTTAAAGGTTACCGGTTAACGAAGTTAAGGTTTTCGTTAACGAAATAACGGTTAACGAAATTAAGGTTTTTGGTTATCGTGCCCACCTATGAGTCTACCACATCAAAGGTGCCGCCTAGACACCTGACACCTGGCCACGGAGTTCACTCAGTACAGTCACTATTCATAGAACTGTTTATATCACACTATATATAATATATATATATATATATATATATATATATATATATATATATATATATATACAGTCTATAATATAATATATATTATATACCGGTAATATATAATACAAATAAAATTAAATATAGAATTAATATAAAATTATAATAATAATAATATAAAAAAAATTAATAATAAAACACTACTATATATATATATATATATATATATATATATATATATATATAATATATATATATATATATATATATATAATATATAAAATATATATAATAATATATTCAATAAATAATAATATATATACGTATATATATATATATATATCTATATATACTATATATATATATATTATATATATATATATATATATATATATCTAATATATATATATATATATATATATATATATTATATATATATTATATATATATATATATATATATATATATAGTATATATATATATATATATATATATATAATATATATATATATATATATATATATAATATATATATATATATACCCGGTAATATAATATAATATAATATAATATATAATTAATATATAATCATAAGAATAGTTAAAACCAATAATAATAAAACACTTTAACTCACCTGTTATGCCCAGGTCAAAAACGATTGCTGCACGTCCGAAAACCGATCGACATAAGTCAGCAGGACGTCCAAAATTTAACGGTTTTTTTCCCCGACCATAAAAAACAGTCGGCTGAAAAATAGTGCATACACTAATTATTGGCCGACTTCACGGACCTGTCGGCGGGCACCCCGTCCAGTTCCAGATCAACTCGAGTAGAGCCGATTGATTTACACGATGTTACTCACTCGATCATGGACGATTTATCAAAAATTCAAATATTTTGAAAAGATCGGCTCTTGTCGGGTCTTTACGTATTGTATGGGAGTTTGTGATTAGGGAGGAGTTGGAATGGAGGGAGGAAATCAGTAACTTAACATAATACCCTTACATAGCAGCGTAACTTAATATTACCCAATGTATCAATCAATCTATCAAATTTTATTTCGTATTTTGAAAATACATATGCAGTAAATAGAACTACCGGTATGTAATTGCATATACCGGTACATTTATGTAAAACAAATAATTTAAAATATAGCAATTCAAATAGAAACAATAACATATATTTCATAGAATAGCAGATACTGTAGAGTTTGGAAGTAGCATTGTTAAATCAAAGTACCGGGACCGTACCTGTAATTATTACATTATGACAGTTAATGATCAAGCTTAAACAACCAAATATATAATTTAAATGAGAGCATAACTACTACGCATTAGATTTATACCGTATATACAAAGTACCGGTATTTCCTGCTTCTTTTGAAATAAACATAAATTAATATTAAATAGATACCGTACAAATTAAGTTAAATATGTTTAAAATGATACCATGGACTGAATCATCAGTATATCAACCAGACGACTATCACTAGTGAACATATTATGTATTTCCACTTGATCTACAACATTTTATAGTAGGCCTATATTAATACAATATTGCTACCAGAAAACCTTTAGCAATTACAGTAAAATTGTGTATATAAAATATGAATGGAGAACATGTAATTATAATAGCATTATTTGTTTCTAGATAACGACTTTTACTATTTAGCTTGAACATATGGTACGGTACATACCGATTATGCTTCATTAATACTTGATTAGCCAATTTCGCCACAACATGACTACTGAAGAATTTTGGTTTATTGAAAAAATTCTTCTTAAGGGGGTAGTGCTTGGTGTTTGGTCTATATATATATTTATTTATTTATTTTTGAGTTACCTCGCTAGACCTCCATCAAGCTTAGAAAACACCCCCCCTAGACCTTTCATGATAAATGTGTAAATTTTCGGTAGAAAAATGTCTCGACCGAAGGCCGGTTTCTTCTAAAATTAGAGGCTCGCTATCGCTCGCCAGGAAAAGATCGACACCTAAAGGACACGAAAGGTCTTAATATTGATAACAAATTGAGACGAAAGGTTTCAAAATCGCCAAACTAACGGAACGAACGTCTTAAAACCTCAAAAGTAATATACTAAACATGAGGGAGAAGGGGGTCCAGAAAAAAACGAGTACTGCCCCCTTAAGGGCATTAGTATAAGCTCCTTGGAAAGTTTTAACTATTTGACTATTATTAACCCATTCAGTACTGGCGATGCTTATTTATTTGCATTCTAGCTTAATTCAGACTATTTTATAAAGCTTAGGAAGGACATGTGGTCGCTAAAAGGATTAATTTACGTAGTCTGTAGCCTTTTAATGGGTAGACGTCCTTCCTAAGTTGAACAAAATCGTCTAATAGTTGCCAGAATATAATAAAAAGGACGTCACCGGTACTGTATGGGGTTGAGAGCTTTAATTTCTAACATAGCACAATACTATAGCATACCGGGTACCGATAACATACTGCGTAGCACAATACTATAGCATACCGGGTACCGATAACATACTGCGTAGCACAATACTATAGCATACCGGGTACCGATAACATACAATATTTACAGATGACAAAAGCCTCTGTTGCTTGTTGTATATTGACAACAATATAATAGTGTATAATATTATGTACCGTACGCACAATGCATTTAAGGGGGGGATGGGCGTATCTATTTGCTCATTTGTGTATCTGTTTATCATGTGTTTAGTTTCCTCCATGACTTCCATCAACCTTAAAAAAGAACACCCCCAAGACTAATTAATTCAAGATTAATTTGTACATTTTTCGATAGAAAAATGTCCCGGCCAAAGGCCGGTTTCGCTTAAACTACATGCTCGCTATCGCTCGCCAGGAAAGAAATCTACACCTAAATGACACGAAATATCTTTATTTTGACAAAGAAATGGGGCGAAAGGTCTTAAAATCGACAAAATAATGAGCCGAACGTCATAAAATCTGAAAACTAATGGGGCTAAGCATGAGGAAGAAGGGGGACTAGAAAAACTTTTGAATTTTAAGTTCCACCAAAGTATCTGATTCAAGCCACTTTTATTGAGGAGAATTTTGTCGAAGAGGAAATATATCCGGCTGGTACCGTATATTGTGCAAGCCCAGGTGAAATGGATCGGGATGACGTAGGAGAACTTAACCCATTCAGTACCAGAGACGTCCTTTTTTTACCATATTCTGACAACTATTAGACGATTTTATTCAGCTTAATGAGGACCTTTAACAATTAATAAGGCTTCAAACTATCTCAGTCAACCCGTTTTAACTACCGGTACCGTACCACAGATCCTTCCTAAGATGCATATTTTCTAAATATAGCTAGAATATACAGTAATATAACACACGTCGCTGGTACTCAAAGGGTTAAGAGGGTAGCCTATCAAATATTAACAAGGAGTAATTAGCATCTCAAAGACCTTGTAGTCCATTCCAGGGAGAAACTGAAGACGGAAAAAAAATGGTACTGGTAGCTTAAATAGTTAAGTAGCTACACTTAGAAGATTTAAATATTACCATATTTGCTCTCCTCTGAAACTGCTGAAAGGAGGACAGTTAGAACAAGTCAGGCAATGCGGTACGTGGAAAAATAACAATACCAACATACGGTTACCGGTGTCATATACCGCACTGAAGTAGTACGGTAAAGCTTTTTCAGCTGTGGTTGCATGTTATCGGTACCTCATATTGAGGCTAAGCATCTTGGAGGGACGGAGAGAGTGTGAGTATGAGTAGCCTATGCCCTTACCGGTAAGGGGTACGGGACGGTATGTGGAACCCATTCTCTGATAAACAACATAGAGGGCACAGAGACTAAAGGTGGTGGGGGGGGGAGGGACGGGACGGTATGTGGAACCCATTCTCTGATAAACAACATAGAGGGCACAGAGACTAAAGGTGGGGGGGGGGGGGGGGGGGAGGGACGGGACGGTATGTGGAACCCATTCTCTGATAAACAACATAGAGGGCACAGAGACTAAAGGTGGTGGGGGGGGGGAGGGACGGGACGGTATGTGGATCCCATTCTCTGATAAACAACATAGCGGGCACAGAGACTAAAGGTGGTGGGGGGGGAGGGACGGGACGGTATGTGGAACCCATTCTCTGATAAACAACATAGAGGGCACAGAGACTAAAGGTGGTGGGGGGGGGGGGGGGAGGGACGGGACGGTATGTGGAACCCATTCTCTGATAAACAACATAGAGGGCACAGAGACTAAAGGTGGTGGTGGGGGGGGGGGGGGGGGACGGGACGGTAAGTGGGAGCCATTCTCTCGTAAACAACATTGAGGGCACAGAGACGAAAGGTGGTGGGGGGGGGGGGGGGGGGGGGGGGGGGACGGGACGGTATGTGGAACCCATTCTCTGATAAACAACATAGAGGGCACAGAGACTAAAGGTGGTGGGGGGGGGGGGAGGGACGGGACGGTATGTGGAACCCATTCTCTGATAAACAACATAGAGGGCACAGACTAAAGGGGGGGGGGGGGGGGGGGTACGGTATGCAGAACCCATTCTCTGATAAACAACATAGAGGGCACAGAGACTGAAAGGGGGGGGGGGGTACGGTATGTGGGACCCATTCTCTGGTAAACAACAAAGGGGGCACAGAGACTGAAAGGGGGGGGGGGAGGGGGGGGGGACGGTACGGTATGTGGAACCCATTCTCTGATAAACAACAGAGGGCACAGAGACTGAAGGGGGGGGGGGGGGGGGGGGGGTGGAGGGTACGGTATGTGGAACCCATTCTCTGATAAACAACATAGAGGGCACAGAGACTAAAGGGGGGGGGGGTACGGTATGTGGAACCCATTCTCTGATAAACAACATAGAGGGGACAGAGACTGAAGGGGGGGGGGGTACGGTATGTGGAACCCATTCTCTGATAAACAACGTATGTGGAACCCATTCTCTGATAAACAACATAGAGGGCACAGAGACTGAAGGGGGGTGGGGTGGGGGTACGGTATGTGGAACCCATTCTCTGATAAACAACAGAGGGCACAGAGAGTGGAGGGGGGTGGGGGGGGTACGGTATGTGGAACCCATTCTCTGATAAACAACATAGAGGGCACAGAGACTGAAGGGGGTGGGGTGGAGGTACGGTATGTGGAACCCATTCTCTGATAAACAACATAGAGGGCACAGAGACTAAAGGGGGGGGGGGGGTACGGTATGTGGAACCCATTCTCTGATAAACAACAGAGACTAAAGGGGGTATCACCACCGTTTTTACCTTCAACTTTTATCAACAACTCTGGTCTGACAACTTGAAGATTGAAGTTTGAGTTCAACTTTTGCACGTATTTTCCCTTAACCCTTTGAAGACTGGAATGCATGTTGACAGTTTATTCTGGATATCATTAGGCTATTGTATACAGTTTAAGAAGGAGCTGTGGGAATTATAAGGGTAAAGACTCTCAATTGACCACTTGTGAGTTTCAGGCTATAAGGAAGTTGTAGCCGTAAACATCGACATAAAACAGATATTCAATAATAAGGTTGGTTTCTGATTGATAAACAGTATGTTGAATTGGGTTTTATGTATTGATGAATGCACTACAACCGTATTTTAGCTGGTAATTCTGCTAAATATCAATGTCTACAGCTCCAACTTCCTTATAGCCTGAAACTCGAAAGTGGTCAATTGACCCTCTCCCTTCCATATACCGGTACCCTTCCTAATCGGAAAACAATCGTCTATAATAGCCGGAAAACAGAAGAGAAATGCATAGGCCCTATTGGATCTTGAAAGGGTCAAAGTAATCTATCTTCAGCGTAGTTGCCGAAACCAATACAAAAGATCCCAGGCATGTACCCTTAACCATTTTGATCATCGGAAATTAACGATATAAGCCCCTTTAGCCTCTGCGAGTTACGGAATGTGATGCAGGTATTTGAAATTCAGGCTGGGGTAAGAGTGGCATGCTGAACCTGTTAATAAGACAAGGGATGTATTTGTGGCACGGAATAAGAGCGGCATGCTGAACTTGTTAATAAGACCAGGGATGTATTTGTGGCACGGAATAAGAGCGGCATGCTGAACTTGTTAATAAGACAAGGGATGTATTTGTGGCACGGAATAAGAGCGGCATGCTGAACTTGTTAATAAGACAAGGGATGTATTTGTGGCACGGAATAAGAGCTGCATGCTGAACTTGTTAATAAGACAAGGGATGTATTTGTGGCACGGAATAAGAGCGGCATGCTGAACTTGTTAATAAGACAAGGGATGTATTTGTGGCACGGAATAAGAGCGGCATGCTGAACTTGTTAATAAGACAAGGGATGTATTTGTGGCACGGAATAAGAGCGGCATGCTGAACTTGTTAATAAGACAAGGGAGGTATTTGTGGCACGGAATGTTGTCTTAATAGGAATCTGGTAGGTAACTCTTTAGGTTACCGGTACGATATTTTTGCTTTATTTTGTATAGCTTTACGAGTTAGCTTGACAGAGCCGCGGCGGTCGAGTGGAGAGCACGCTCACGTGTGAATCTGCTTGACCTGGGTTCGATCCCAGCCAAGGCGGACATTTAGTGAGTGTGGTAGTACGTCCTAGCATGTTTCACATGCTTGCACCCGGTTGGGGGACACCCCGACGACGTATACAGACTAATAACACACACAACAAAGCCACTCCAACAGCTTCCTCTCTCCCCAACACCCCTTCTCCCCTCTCAACACACTTCAGAAAATAGGAAAAGTAGAAAGTAGCTACGAGGTGCCGTTGCAAAGGCTTATCCCTCAATACCTTCACCTGACCTGATGAGTGTCTGGTGAGGCGTGTGCTTAGTAGGCCTATAGGGGCAAACTATAGTTAGATTGTCAGACAGTCAAAACCAACAATAGCCAACATAACATAACACCTCAATTTCTCTCTCTCTCAACTCAACCCCCCCCCCCCCAAGATGTCGGGTGAGCTAGTGTTAACCCTTTGAAGATTATGACGCAATTTGACAGTTTATTCTGGTTATCATTAGACGATCTTATGCAGTTTAGGAAGGATCTGTGGAAATTACAAGGGTAAAGACTATCTCAATTAAACCTCTGACTTCCATATACCCCTGACCCGGATTCACTAACGGTCGTAGCGTGCGATGTCGTACAGCAACCTACGATCGTTCCTAAGGGAGTGCGGAAGGTGTATTCACGAACGCATCGTTGAGCTCCCTTACGGCTCCCTTTCGGTTATTTTCACCAAGGCTTCTCTTGACCAATCAGGCGCTTGGCCTTTGTAAATAAACAATATGCCACCCACATGACCGAAACGCCAAGAAGAACCTAATATAATTTAATTTATGAGCTTTTCATTGTTTAGCATGGCTAATTCGATCCACCACAGCCAACAGGAAGAAGAATAGAGTATCTTGTGAATTGATGATAAGAAATTAGACTAGCTAGGCTACAGGGAAGCCTGTTAGTGGCCCAAGTTAAAGGATTTCCGACGGAATGATCATTGATAATCATCTGTTAGGCTTGTTGGGAAATTAGTGTATTATTTATACCTTAACCACAGTATATTGTTCTACTTTACCATGTCTAACACCTAGACAGGGCGAGCGGCGAGTCAAACCAAAATGCCAGACTTTACTATGTCTATGCCTACACAGGCAGTTCTAGCCAAGCCAAAATGCCAGACTTAGCCTAGGCCTAATTTCTCAAAATAGGCCTAGGGTAATATTTTTGTATTCACAACACCTCAAGGCCTATCTACCTTTTCAAAATAGGCCTAGCATAGGCCTCCTCAACCTATTACCCTAATCCCAATGTCCATGGGATATAATGATAGGTTGAGGGGGGCTTTGTCCCCCTCACCTCCCATGACTTATTGCCATCATCAAATATATTACCAGCATGGGACTAATAACAGCTAGTTAACAATGAGGACGGTACGCCTGAAAACACCATCTTTACCTGCTAGGCTTCTACTTTACCAGGCTTAGGCTACACCAAGCTAGGCATTGTTAGCCTAACCAAAATACCATACGTAGCCCTAACTTTTCTAGCCTAAATAGCCCTAACTTTGGAATTATTTTATAATTGCACCTATACGAGCTAAACAAATTATTATTGTATTTAACAGGAAGGTACAACAAGGTAAGTGATGTGGTATAGGTGGCAATATGCGGAAATGGATTATAAGGGCATTCCGCCCCCTCTGACCCCCTTACGAAAATCTACGGTTACTCGCACCACCCCGACTGGATTTCTACCGTTTTACCCAACCTGCGAGGGTGTGGGGGCGGCAGCCCCCACCCATAATACTAGGATAGGTTAGGTAAGGTTGTTAGGTTAAGCTAATATCTCTCTGAAACATTGTAATATCCGTATCACATCTAGATTGATAGACTTTTGTCAGAGGGCGCGGAATACCCTTTTAATCCATTTCCGCATATTGCCACCTATACCACATCACTTACCTCGTCGTACCTTCCTGTTAAATACAATAATATTTGTTTTAGCTCGTATAGGTGCAATTATAGAAATTTACCCTAACTTTTTCAAAATAAACCTAGGTTATAGCCTAGGCTAGGCTAAACAAAAATATTCACAACCCAATATAGGCTAGCCTATTATTTATTTGTTTAGGCTAGGCCTAGGGTAATTCTTTTCATAATTGTTTTCCTGTGATACTTTCAAATTTGTTGAGGAAATAATCTAACCCAGCTAGGCATTGCTAGCCTAACCAAAATACCATACATAGGCCTAACTTTTCTAGCCTAAATAGCCCTAACTTTTTCAAAATAAACCTAGGCTAAACAAAATTATTCACAACACCGTTTATTATTTATTTATTTTTTAAGCTAGGCCTAGGGTAATTCTTTTCATCATTTTGTTCCTGTGATACTTTCAAATTTGTTGAGGAATAGGCTACCCTAATCTAACTAAGAGGTGGTGGAGAGTTGGAATAAAACATTTCCGCAATAAATGAGGGTTAAAATCTACTAATGGTAGGCTACGTGTTGTCGCAGCACATGAATTTGTGCATCAATTAACCTTGACTAGGTCTAGGCTGGCATATGTAGGCTATTCATAGATTAATTCGGCCTGTCATGAGACATTAAGGATACAAATATATTCATACTTTGTATTAAATGCCTTAATGGTGTTGTAAACACAAGTTAACAATCATATTGCGCTATTATTGCCTCAATAATGACTTAGTGTGTCATAAAGAGCTATAATGCAGACGAATTTGTTATGGTCGCGGGTTGTGTTTTCGATATTTGTGTACCTATATCTGGGTCAAATTCATGTAAGGGTGGTCCGGACCAAGGTTAAGAGATACAACAGGTTGGCGCACGCGCAGCCTGTTGTCGTCAGAAGGTGGGGCGAGAGAAAGAAAGCTAGAAAAACGCTCGCCTGCCAGCCAAAGTGCTGCCACTAGACCAGGGGTGTCAAACATGTTAATTAATATTAGTACCGGTATTTTTTTATACCCGGTATCTTCATTTTGCTTGGTTATTGTTCTATTTTCTTATTCTTATAATATAATTAGCTTGCACAAAGAGGGATAAGGATTACATAAACACGAGTATTTTCACTGATTTTATTAGTTTAGACATTTTAGATTTAGTTTTTCTAAGATCATTAGCATTCATATTTCTGTTTAAAATCCGTATTCTAAAAAACATTCGGCATCTTACAAAAAAACTAATTACTTCCCATGGTAAAGTCACCATACCAACAATTTCTTTACACAATGATTTTACTGAGTTTTTGCCAGCTTTGAACTCCGTTTTCCCATGAAAACACACAAAGATTTTTTCCATTAATTTAAGCTGTTCAAAGAATTCCTTTTTGGGTGTCATAAGCATCCCTTCTTTTCTGCATATTTTCCCAATCCAGGTTGTGTCATCCTCTGACACTTTCTGACCTAGAAATTCATGCTGGGGAAACTTGCTGGCAATATATCCACCAATATACCTCAAACCTTCATTTTAATTTTCTTGGGATAAATTTGTACTTGACATACCAACTGGAATTTCAGTATCATAGTCACTGGAGTCGCATGCATTTCCTTCATAACTAGAAAATAATACTGCTGACAACAGGAGTTCATGTTCAAGGTTTTCTGTTGTGTCAGTTGCAGTAGACTGTGATGGTTCTGTTTGAGAAAAAACAGCTTCGGATATGCTTGAATCATTTTGTTTGTTGTCAGTGTTATAATTGTTTCCTACCAACTCTATGTTCTTCCCAAGCAGGTATGATTTGATTCGATACTTAACTTGTACAGGTGATGGATGCTGGTGGTTTGAAGCTCCTATTTGCCTAAGACAAAAAAAAAATGTTCCAATACATCTTGATTCAACCGATATGTCATTATATAGATGTTATATTTTTCTTTTAGCATCTCATATAAACCGAGCAAAGACTGGCACGATACAATAATTCCTTTTTGAAATTGATACAAGCTACCCCTACCTTTGACTCGCATTGACTTTGTGGTGTTAAGCATTTCATTCAGTAATTTGTTTTGATTGGGTAATTGCAGCCCATATGCCGCTCGTGACAGTTTTTTATCTGTTGGATTTCGGGAATTAAATAAGTCGAACCACGAATCAACCAATGCAATATAAATACTTGTATTCTTCCAGTCTTTGCTCAGCAGTAATCCCTGTTCTCCAAAATACATTAATGCTTTTGCGGTTTTTTCTGACAGCAATTGCGCCGCAAGGCGAACATTCATGCGCTTCACCCCTCTCACATATATATGATTGAAACACAAATGATAGGTTGCTTTTAGGTCCAGTTTACTCATATTTATCAGTTCTCGGACACATTCACTGTTGACATTCTTTTCTTTGTCGTCATATAACTGAAAACCTGAGTCAAGGAAATTGTTCCTAATTAGTTTGATTAAATGGGGGGCATCTGCAAAAACATATATATTCCTGTTAGAAGCAGCTGGATTTGTAAAGAATGGTTTGTCTACATTGATACCTAATGTTTTCCATAGCCTCAGGTTTGTTGGTCCTAAGTCACTGACCATAGCAACTACCAAAAACAACTGCTTATTCCTTAGAAAGAATTTTATACAGAATGTTTTCCATAGCCTCAGGTTTGTGTCAAAATAGCAACTATATATATCCTGTTAGAAGCAGCTGGATTTGTAAAGAATGGTTTGTCTCCTAATGTTTTCCATAGCCTCAGGTTTGTTGGTCCTAAGTCACTGACCATAGCAACTACCAAAAATCCAACTGCTTCTACCTTAGAAATAATTTTAAACAGAATGTCCATGGTCATGCTTGTGTCAAAATCATAATATATGAGTTGTTTCCAAGGGCTCGTCAATCCTCTTATCATCGCACATTGTACTCTGTTTTTGGGTGCATAAAGTGTGTCAGTTGCTTTATCATAAGTCCATTCGTGAGCTATACCGGTAGTTGTCTCATCAAATGACAATACACACAGTCGCTCAAAATCTGTCATTGACGTGGATTTGTATTGTAAAACTTTAATAATTGATGACAGTACTCCTGGTTCCACACTAACTTTTGCAATCCATCGATTTAGGGTACTTATGCATGGTAGTGGAAACTTAATCTTTTCCCTTAAATACCTATAGGTTTTTGTGGGGTTGGGTGTGACAGGGATCTGCCTTGTGAGGGCCGATCGGCTTTTTGCAGACTCCCATTTTCTTATGTTCTTATGTTCATTCATTAGAGAGACGCAGAGTTAGAGGGGATTTGATAGAGGTGTTCAAGTGGGTTAGTGGGATTAATAGAGGGGACATGAAAAATGTACTAAAGCCCAGTGATAGCGAAAGAACTATAACAATTGTTTTCAAGATAGATACATTTCGTTTCAGAAAAGATATAGGCCAATAGTGGTTTGGTAACAGAGTTGTAGATAGGTGGAATAGGCTACCAAGTGCTATAGTGGGATCAAGAATGATAGAGAGCTTTAAGATAAAATTAGATAGGCATTTGGACGAGATGGGTCTCTGTAACGAGTGCAAGACTAATTTATTCAACCTTTCTATATATGGAAGATATATAATATTATGGATAATTTTGGTCATTCTTCGTTGTACTGACTCCAAATAAACTATATATGTCCATTCTGTAATGAGGACATCAAATTTGAACAGCATAATCTGAACCTGGTATATACCGGTATACACACATACATACACATAATTACATTCCGTAAAACCAGGTCGCTTCGGACTTGGGTCGTAACTTCGGACATTGGCGATAATAAGTAATTAGCCACTTTTCAAGATGACTTCGGACACCATTTAGGATAAGGATAGCTCTCTTATTATGGGGGATAATTTTAGGAGGCTTCCTGGATTACCGCGCACTATCACCACGCATCATTTTACCTAGTTATATTATAATGTGTTTAAAGTCAGGAGATATCGTTAAAAAAAAAATCGAAAAATTTCCGAAGTTACACGGTTTTACGGTTCATAGCCTACATACTACACACACACACATATATATATATATATATATATATATATATATATATATATATATATATATATATATATATATATATATAATGCATCCAACAACTTGACAATATAAAGGCATTTTGTTCAGTTAAAATAGAAGAGCTGCACTTTCACAGGGCATTATACAGTAGTTATAGCATCACGGTATGAAGTAAAAGAAAACGGAGGATAGTGCTGGCTCGGCTGCTCCTTTGAGAATGAATGGTAAACAGTCGAGTGACCTCCGACCCTTCCTTCCTCGTGACGTCATGCGCGAGCGGGTACGAGTTTGAGTGACCCCATGCTCCAACCTGTTGTATCTCTTAACCTTGGTCCGGACCACCCTTTGCGAAAGGGGCTTCCTACGATCAAAGATGGCCGCTACGACGCTTCGTGAATACCAGCGTTGAGTCGTAAGGGAGTTTTCGGATCGTACGACCATTAGTGAATCCACCTCCAGGGCCTATCGAATCTAAATAAAATCTTCCATTAATTGCCAGAAAATATAAAAGATATGGTTAATCGGAGCTTCTAAGGGTTAAAGTTCCCTCATGATTTTCCTTTACCCGAGGATTTATTATTGTTGTTATCATAATACCCACTGTAAAAAAAATATATATAATAATAACAATACAAAAATCAAAGGATAGGCCTATGAACAAATATGTAGATATCATTATTGGGTAGGCCTATATTGATAGCGATATACCTTTCTATCCTTATATTAGATGGGTACCGGTATATTACTGCCGATATACCTTTAAGGGGAGATTGGCCGTTTTTCTAGTTCCTCTTCTTCCTTATGTTTAGCCCTTCCTTTGGTTTTCAAATATTATGACGTTCGGCCCATTAGTTTGGCGATTTTAAGACCTTTTACGGTTTTGCCCCATTTCTTTGTCAATATTAAAACTTGTCGTGTCATTTAGGTGTTGATTTTTACCTGGCGAGCGATAGCTCGTCATTTTTCTATCGAAAAATGTAAAAATTAATCTTAAAGGAGGGTTTGGTGGGTGTTTTTTTAAGCTTGATGGAGGTCTAGGGGGGAAACTAAAATAATAATATAAAGGTACATGAATGAGCAAATAAATACGCCGATCCCCCCTTAGAAGAGTATATTGTTATGGACACTTTATATGCCCTTATCATACCTTCTTATACCTGTGTATTATGACAGTGCACATCTGTCTCCCAGCTGCCCTAACCCACCACACTGGCCATTCCACCTTCATTAGTCGGCCAACGCGTTTATTTACTTTATTCTGGCTATCTGTAGACGATTTTATTCAGTTTAGAGAGGAGTAAATTGGAAGTCTGAGGGTTCATTGAGATAGTTTGTATACCTTTGATACCTACAGATCCTCCTTAAACTACCGGTACCGAATATCTGCTAATGATAACCAAACTTTTATGTGAAATAGCGTCTAGTTACTGAAGGGATAGCCTAACTTCGGGAACACAAACTAGCTACCAGAGTCTGATGGGAAGAGCATAATTTATGTTCAACTGCGTATTTGCAGTGGTATTGTCGTGCACACGCACGCACGCACGCACGCACGGGCACACACACACACACGGTATACCCTAAACACGATGGATAATATTATGACATGCCAGAGGGAGGTGGGTATTATGCGTTTATCTTGATCGCATTAACCATTTGTGCACGTCATATATTTTATGGGAACAGTGGGGGGGGTGACGCTTATGGAGAGAGAGAGAGAGAGAGAGAGAGAGAGAGAGAGAGAGAGAGAGAGAGAGAGAGAGTACAAAGGAGTACAAAGGAAATCAAGCAACAACAGGTCTAGTGACCCTTCTAGGTTGCTTGTCCTCCAAAACACTGAGGATCAAGTGTCCAAACAGTGGTTTAGAGTGGGTAAGGGAACATTGGAAAGGGAACTACTGCCCTGCCACTAACGTGGCAGGACTAGGAAGTTAGTAGGGACATATGGGTTAGTAACTGAGGGGAGGATAAAGTTATTCATTTACAAACGCAGTCAGTCGCGGGTTTAATGCGAGATATTTGTCTAGGCGGAATTTAAATGAATCAACGGTGCTGCAGTCTATAACGTCTCGGGGAAGCCCATTCCACAAGTTGACAACTCGATTGAAGAAGAAATTCTTAGATTCGTGCGAGTTAAAAGATTTACCAATAATTTTGCAACCGTTCCCCGCGTGTAATTAGATTGGTCGATAGTGAAGTACTTACTACAGTTCATATTGTCGATGCCTTTGATGATTTTGAACACTTGAATTAAGTCGCCTCTTAATCTGCGCTGGGTTAAAGGAAATAGATTTAATTCTCTAAGACGCTCTTCGTATGGTTTGTTCTTTAGGCTAGGTATCATTTTGGTAACTCTACGTTGAACTCGTTCTAGCTTGTTTATATCTTTTTGGTAATAAGGGCACCAGGATTGAACGCAGTATTCCAGAAGAGGGCGGACTAAGGAATTGTAAAGGGTTAGGATAACTTCTTTGGATTTATGCTCAAATGACCTGCCTATAAAGCCAATTATTTTGTTTGCCTTCTTAACAACTTCTGAACATTGTTGACTCGGTTTTAGGTTACTCGATATTGTTACTCCCAGATCAGTTTCTCTGTTTACATTCTTAAGCTGAGTGCCATTCATCGAATAGTTTGCTTTCTCATTTAGGTATCCGACATGTAGTACTGTACATTTATCCGCATTGAAACTCATTTGCCAAATTTGGGCCCAACATGACAATTTATCTAGATTGTGTTGCATATCGTCAACTTGTTCTTTTGAGAGTACGCTATTTGCAATTTTTGTATCGTCAGCAAATTTTGAGATTGTGCAGGTGAGACCCTCATCTATGTCGTTGATGTAAATTAGAAAGAGAATTGGTCCTAGTACCGATCCCTGGGGTACCCCGCTACTTACATTGGTCCATTTAGATGCCTTACCGTTTATGACTACCCTTTGCTTTCTGTTGCTGAGCCAATTTTCTATCCATTTCAACACACCGTCTTGTATTCCATGCGCTTTTAGTTTTAGCAGTAAACGTTTGTGGGGAACTTTGTCAAAGGCCTTTTGAAAATCAAGGTATATAATATCTACAGCTTTACTCTCATCGTAGAGGTTGAGGATATCGTGGAAGAAGTCTAAGAGGTTTGTTAAACAGGAACGTTTTTTACGAAAGCCGTGTTGAGTATCTTTAAGTATGTTATTTTCCTCTAAGTGATTTACGAGTCTGTCTCGTATGACCGTTTCTAGCATTTTACATACAACTGAGGTTAAGCTAATTGGACGATAGTTACTGGGTAGGGATTTGCTGCCTTTTTTGAATATCGGTGTTACGTTGGCTAGCTTCCACTGATCAGGCATAGTTCCAGACTGCAAGGATTTATTGAATAGTAATGTCAGTGGTTTGGAGAGCTCATTCTTAGCTTCCTTTAGAACTCTAGGCGAGATTGTATCAGGTCCTGGCGTTTTATTTACCTTGAGTTTATCTAAACAATTCAATACTTCTCTCTCTGTAACGGTGATATTGCTTAGAACATCTGAATTATCAATCTGAATCGGCGATGGTGTAGGGATATCACTGAGGTCTTCTGTTGTAAAAACTGATGCAAAGAAGGTATTGAGGGCATTACTCATTTGTACTTCGTCTTTGGTGTATTCTCCTTTTTCATCGACTAACGGTCCAACAGTTGAAGTAACTACTTTTTTCTTTCTGATATAACTATAGAATTCTTTCGGGTTTGTTTTACTTTGATTCGCAATATGTAACTCTAAGGTCTTTTTACTTTGCTTAATTAACTTTTTGGCTTTGCGTCGTAGCTCTACAAATTTCACCCCGTTCTTCGTCATTTTGCGAGGATTTTAATCTATCATTAGCAAATTTTTTAGCAAGCAGGCAGTTTGAAATATCTTTATTCCACCATTTGGGCTTATTATTATGGCCTGGATGCCGTATTTTCGATGGTATGCAGTCTTGCACTGCTTTTTGTAAGTGGCTTCGAATAACTTCCAAGATGTATTTATGTCGTTATTGTTAATTAAAAAGCTCCAGTCAGTTAGTCAGTTTCTTTAAACATAGCTCTAAGTTTATGGAAGTTTGCTTTCTTGAAATTAGGGACTTTTTCGATGCTACTATTTGGTTCGTTACTAGTAAACTTTAAAGTGAAAGTTATCGTACAATGGTCGCTGTTACTGAATTCATCACCAACATTCAAATTCTCTATCAATTCTTCTTTTGTTGCAAGTACAATGTCAAGAACGTTATTACCACGGGTCGGCATTCGAACAAATTGATAAAGCGAACTCTCTTGCAAGTTCGTATACAAGTCATGTCCGGAGTGTGAAGTAAGAGTATCGCCCCACTTGGTCACAGGTAAATTAAAGTCGCCAAAAATTACGGTATCTTGTGAGTTACTTACATCTGCAATTTGTTCGTAAATTTCTCGGTCAGTTTGCACTGATTGAGCTGGAGGTCTGTATATTAACGCAAGTATTATTTTTGTACCTTTATTATTCTTTATTAGCACAAAAGATGTGTCGACGTTCACAATTTGAGGTTTTGACACGAGGGTCGGGTTAAGACTTTCTTTGATATAAAATAAAACGCCACCTCCATTTTTATTTATTCGGCTGTTCTCAAACATTACATAACCGGGAAGTGAATACTCTGCTAAAAAGTCTCTATCTTGTGTATTGAGCCAAGATTCTGTTATGCCAATCACATCATAATTTTCTGTAAACACTAGTTCCTCTAAATCTGAAAATTTATTGCGTATGCTACGAGCGTTTGCATAGAAAACCTTTAAAGTTGCAGTTTTAGAACTCCCAGATCGTTCTTTCATCGAATTTTTGGTTCTGGTCGGATCTACATTTACATTCATGGCTGTCCTTGGTCCTCGGTCGTTATCCCTGACGGTTTTGAATTTGGGTCGTGTTGGTGGAGCTTTATCCAAATTCGCGGTTCTTGACGGATTAGTATTTAATTCCTTTGTAGATTGCCGTCCTCGCTGTCTTCGGTCCTCCTTCCTGGTTGTCCTGTGCTGAGTCGATTTCTTCTCCGAAAATCCTTCACCGCATCGTTGAGAAGACGCCCAAAACGCGCTGCTCCCACCTGGTTCAGATGAACTCCATCGTCCGAAAACAAATAGTCATCGTAGTAGAAATTGTCCCAGGTGTCGACGAATCCCACGTTCTCCTTCCTGCAGAGGTTTGCTAGACAACGATTTGTGCTGGTGGCTATGTTGTAAAATCGGCTCTCTACACCGAGCCGGGGGACGATTCCTGAGACGATGATCCTTGATGACTTCTCCTTAAACGACTTGATCAGCTGCTGGTACTTTAAAAGCAAATCTTCCGATCGGGTTCGCTGTACATCGTTGGATCCAACGTGGATGACGTACATTGTATTAGCAGGGGCCAGCTTTGATACTTCGTCAACTGCTGCAACTACGTCATCCACACCACCACCAGGGATACAAAAACGCTTCCTGGTCTTAGGTGCCCTGGCGCAAAACTCTGTGAGCTGACCACGTATCATCGAGTCTCCCACGAGCCGGACTTCTTCTATTTCCTCTTCGTCATCTGAGTCTGCGAGTATCTGGAAACGGTTTTGACACTCAGTAATGGTATGTGTTTCCTGGTCTTGGGGCAAACGTTGTTCCTCACGACACGGAAGTTGTCTTGAGGGGGAAGAGAGTCGCTATTTGTATCTTGAGTATCGGAAACATCAGCTGAAATGGCTACTGTAGGCGTTGAATTGTTGGCAGTTGACGTTGGGGCGTTGGTGGCTGCTGGAGTTGCGGTGACAATTGAAGTTTGTGGCACTCCAACGTTGAGTGTTACAAACTCTTGGAGTGATTCCAGCTTCATGGTGAGGACGTTGATCTTGTTGTAGGCTTCATCTAATTTCACTGTAAAATTCTCTCGTTGCTGGCAGAGCCGGCAGACTTGAAGATCGATAGTAGCAAACATGGACTCACCAAACCTACCGGCGCATTTCGCACAAGCGCGAGGCATGGTGACAGTCACTTTCTTCAGATCACTTCACTCACTTAAAAAACAATTCACTCACTTTACAACACTTCACTCACTTTAAAAACACTTCAATCACTTCAACCGAAAACAAATATGCTGAAATACGCAGAAATAGGTTATCAGGGGTGATAGCCTAACCGAAAACAGAATTAGGCTTCCAGGGGCGATAGCCTAACCAAAAGTTTTTTTTAAAAATTGAAATACGCAATAATAGGCTACCAGCGTTGAATAGCCTAACCGAATATAATAAAATTGAAATTCGCAGAAATAGGCTACCAGGTGTGATAACCTAACCTTAAACAAATATATGTATAACAAAATATGTAACTAAATATACAATTCACCAAATAGAGATTATATAAAAATAAAGTGTGACTGCACACAAGGGGTTAATATACTGTGTCAACAGATGACCCTGGTGTCACTGTAGCCTAGTAAAGCAGTAGCCTACTCTTTTTAGATAAACAAAGTGTATCAGTCAAAGGTTATTACAAGATCGTGCAAGCAACAACTAAAATTACAGATATATATAGCTACAGTAGGATACTAAATACAATATCTACAAGAGTTAATAATAAACAGATTGGCTGGCTATAGGCTAGGCTAGGTTTGGGTTAGGTTAAAAGCTTGGCAGGTTGGGTTAGGCTAGGTTAGTTTGTACAAATACCACCCTTAGCTTAAAGTAAAATCAGTCTGAGGAGAAAAAGTCAAGAATATATCTAGGGGGAAAAGATAAATGAATGCACTTAAATTTGGTACAAAATTTGCTGGAATTTAATATGTATAATCCCCCAAAAAGGTTTGTTTACAAAATGGTGTCGGCGTTAGTCCCTGTAGGCGGTTAGTTAGTAAACAATATTGTTTATTAGCAAATTAATATGCAAAGCTTTACTTACATACAAGGCAGTTAAATAGATACTTACTACAGTAGGTAATGGGTAAAATTAGGGGCTACGATTTTATATAAAATAGTAATAAGAGAGCGTTTGTTTACAAAGCAAAACAAAACAATAGATGGCGCTAGTGGCGCCCTGTCCGAGCAGGAGTCTTGTGATAAACACAAAGTTTATCAGTCAATACACAGCGAAATATCGTGCAGTGTTACTTACTAAGCTACAGGATGGTTAAACGTGCTCTTAACCACCTTTCATGCACAAGAATGAAGAGGATGAGTAGTTAATACTCAAATTATGATCGATATCGTGAGAGCGTTGACAGATCGTCTGCAGCGTCTGGCGGTAGCACTGGAGAGAGAGAGAGAGAGAGAGAGAGAGAGAGAGAGAGAGAGAGAGATGAAATTCGCTATTTTCTTTCGTACGGTACGGTATTGTAGCTAGCCTATGCAAGCTATTGGCAGGGGCGTAGCTAGAGATTTGGAGGCCCAGGGGGCTTGGTGCCTGGAGGGGCCCCCTCCATGGTTTGGGGGTGGGGGTGGCGAGCGAAGCGAGCCTAATCAGCTGGGGGGTTCGGGGGGGCGCTGTAAGCCCCCCCCGAGAAAATTTTAGAATAATAATGCTACCTAGGTGCATTTTGACGATATCCATGACTCAATAGTGGGGTACTGGTAATAATTTAATATACAATTAATTATTATATCACCGTTATCTAATGGATTAGGAATACATGTGCAATGGATGGTACAATACCGTAAAACATATACCACTTTGATGAACTCTTTCTCTTTGTCGTTCATTAGGCATGTCTGAAATAAGAATATAAAATATAATACTAATAAAATAATAAAAAATAATAATGTACATGAAACGTGATAACATTAAAATATTATTTCAACCCCACCACTGGCGTTAGGGAGTTAAAATATGCGTCATTGGTAGGCCTAATCAAGCTATGCATTACCTCAAATCTCAATACTGGGGGCCTCTTCTTGAGAACCCCAGTAACTTGTTAGAAAGCTTACCAACGTTTGCACCTGACCCTGAACCAGCCAAAGGGCTAGATTAACCTACAAACGAGTATTCAATGCTCACAACTGTGTTCCTTCTTATTTCACAGTTCCTGGGCTTGATATGTACAGCCACCATAGCCTATAGCCTATATGGAAGGCGTATGGTAGCATAAATAAAAGTGATCCAGAGTCTAAATTTGAAAGAATGAGTCATAGTGCTCATAGCCTAACCAAGGTAGCCTACACTCTACACCATTAATGTTGCCTCTCTATGCTCTATTTTAGCTGATGTATTGCACCCATACTTAATTGACTAATATTAAACGACTATGCATCTTTTTCACGATAAAGCTAAGGTTTAGTAAGACCATAAACATTGTATAGGCTATGTTAGGCCCCCTACAGTTCGAGAACAAAATATGAGACCAAAACATAGTCCTACAAATTTCAAGGCCTAAATATTTAGCACTTTAGAAGTTTAGCCTACTCTACAAATATCTTCGATACCACTCAACTTTCTCACAAGGTTAAGTACATAGGTTATCTATGAAATATAGCTATCGATTTGACCATTACAGTTCACGAAAAAGAAAATATTACCGACATTTTTGGTTCATATATTTATATATAATTGTATGTAGGCCTAATCTTCGATTATACACTCAACTTACTAACAATCACCATGTTTCTTGTTGTCAAATTAGGCTATATCTTATTATTCCTTTACACATGCTTACGAAAAACACAGTATATTAACCAACTGTCAAACTCAATAGTGCTATTTTGTAATGTATATAAAGTATAATCATTAGGCCTACCAGGCTACCTGTCCTATAGGCAGTGTGTCCTAAGCAAGTGGCGGGTAGGAGGCTAGGAGCGAGAGCGACGTTGTTTCCCCTTGCACCGCCAAATCAATACTGATGGAGTGATCGTTATTTTTCTAGTTTTAAATACCCATGACGTCGCAGGATAGAAGAAAAGAAAGAGGTTAAATCAGAAAACACACATGGTGTTTATTTTACTCATTATTAATATTACTTATATATACAGTATATACTATTAGTATAATTAATATTATTTTCAGATCCATTTGGGGGCCCCCTTCTCTTGGGGGCCCGGGGGGCGATTTCAAACAGCCCCCCCCCCCCCCCCCCCCCCCCCCCCTTAGCTACGCCACTGGCTATGGGGCTAAAGTTAGCTTTGAATTGAAGGGAGGGTGATCATGTAGATTAATCTCTCTTTTTTTTCTCTCTTTTTTTCTCTCTCTTTCTGCTATCCCTTTCTTCTCCTTTTCTCTATTTAGGGTTCTGCTATCTCTATTATAATAACATCCTGACCATCTCACTTGGTTCGTAAGGTCTGTGTGGTCATCAATATAAATCTACGTGGATTTTTTTGTTTTCTTTCGTGTGAGTTTGCGTACATATGAAACAGTATCCTATGCCTAACGCTGGAAGGTTTAGTGGTTTTAAGGGGACAGATTATTTGTTGGGTAGGCTATATTTATTAATTTATTCATATATTTTTTTAGTTTCCTCCCTAGACTTCCTTCAAAATTCAGTGCTTCCCCGACAGTGAAGGCTGCATCCAGCCTTCGTCAATCGGCAACATAAGGGGAGGCAGACCGTTTTTCTAGACCCCCTTCTCCCTAATGTTTAACCCCACTAGTTTTGAGATTATAAGACGTTCGGCCTATTAGTTTGGCGATTTTAACACCTTTCGCCCCATTTCGTTGTCAATTTTAACACCTTTCCTGCCATTTAGGTGTCGATTATTTCCTGGCGAGTGATAGCGAGCCTGCAATTTTACGAGGAATCGGCCTTCGGCCGGGACATTTTTCCACCGAAAAATTTACAAATTTATCTTGAAGGGGAGTATAGCCTCTAGTTTTTTTTTTAAAGCTTGATGGAGGTCTAGGGAGGAAACTAAAAAAATATATGAATAAAATAATTAATACGCCAAACAAACGGCCAGTCTCCCCTTAAATGTTGTGCTGGAGACTGGTGGTATCTCTGATTTTGCCGGAGAATGGAGAACATTTTGCCTTGTGTGATACACACTTGAAGCATACAATATTTTACATGGTTATGTGCTAGTTTAGAGTAAAACTTATGGGAAACCATAACAACTGTGTATTATTTGTTATAATAACATACTTTAGACAGTTAAACATAATGTAAAGGGACTTTTTGTGGGCCACGGTATGCTCTTTATATTACGGTACCGTACCTGTACTACAGTTTGACAATAGCTAAAGGGTTTATTGCAGTCACCTACACATAGAATATAATGAATTAGTCAAAAGTTAGTCCCTTTTTTTATAATTGTTTCGACAAATTTTAACCAGACCGACCGAGATGCTCACACTTTATTCAGCCTACATATATATTTTCTAATTACTAATGTTTAACTAATTTCAACTCAGAGGTTAGTCCAGCTCAAAGAACATTACATTATGTTTACTAATTTTGTCCTCTCTCTTTACAGGTAAGATTTGACAAGGGAGAATTTCATGAAAGGTGAGTACCGGTATATGAAATATAATACAGCCTCATAACATTAGTATATTATCCTATGGCTCTAGTTAGTTTAGATAGTTATATGAAATATAATACAGCCTCATAACATTAGTATATTATCCTATGGCTCTAGTTAGTTTAGATAGTTATATGAAATATAATACAGCCTCATAACATTAGTATATTATCCTATGGCTCTAGTTAGTTTAGATAGTTATATGAAATATAATACAGCCTCATAACATTAGTATATTATCCTATGGCTCTAGTTAGTTTAGATAGTTATATGAAATCTAATACAGCCTCATAACATTAGTATATTATCCTATGGCTCTAGTTAGTTTAGATAGTTATATGAAATATAATACAGCCTCATAACATTAGTATATTATCCTATGGCTCTAGTTAGTTTAGATAGTTATATGAAATATAATACAGCCTCATAACATTAGTATATTATCCTATGGCTCTAGTTAGTTTAGATAGTTATATGAAATATAATACAGCCTCATAACATTAGTATATTATCCTATGGCTCTAGTTAGTTTAGATAGTTATATGAAATATAATACAGCCTCATAACAAGAAGTATATTATCCTATGGCTCTAGTTAGTTTAGATAGTTATATGCTTGCCACTAAATGTTATTAGCTTGTAGGCATTTTACACAATCACAAATACAGGATAACATGTGTTTCTTGAATGAGTACAGTACTGGTACCTTACCAGTACCCTACCTTTAGTTTTAGTTTTCTTTCTTACAATATTACAGTAGTGCAGTGGTCACAATATATATATAACGCTTACTTATCATAATGTAACGGTACTGAAGCTAAAGACATGGGAAATTTCGCATTCAATTCGAATGATAATATTTCCCTTGAATGTATTGGTATTCCAACTCACAATCTTTTGGTTAATAGTGCTGTGTACACACACACACACACACACACACACACACACACGAATTATGTAGTACCGGTAACATCAGAAAGAAGAAAGTAGTTACATCAACTATTGTACAGTTAGTAGATGAAATCGATGATTACACTAAAGATGAGTAATGCTCTCAATACCTTCTTTGCTTCAGTTTTTACAACAGAAGACCTTAGTGATATTCTTTTAGTATCCCCAGTTCCGATAAACAATTCTAATGCTCTAAGGTATATCAGCATTACATATAGAGAACAGTTTTGAAATGTTTGGAAAAACTCCAGTTGAATAAATCGCCTGGACCCGACACAATCTTACCTAGAGTTCCAAATGAAACTAAATGTGAGCTTTTCAAACCACTGACATTGCTGTTCAATATAATATCTTACAGTCCGGGACTCTGCCTGATAGGTGGAAGCTCCCTAACATAACACCAATATTAAGAGAAAAAAGGTAGAATATCTTTACCTAGTAACTATCGTCGAAATAGCTTAATCTCAGTTGTCTGTAAAATGCTAGCCTCCGATAGTATAGTTGGGATATTGTACATGCTAAGATTGGTATGCAGGATTCGAAACTGCATAATAAATCGTAGGCTTGTGCAATATTCTTTAACTGTCTTCGTGGTGCAGTGCATAGTGTGTTGATTTTCGGTGTGAGCATCCTAGGTTCGAATCCCCGGACTGCCACATTTGTCTGTTAATTTCATTAATCGATTTTAGGAGTAGAGTTGGTTGGTGGAGAGAACATAATAATAACACCAATATTAAGAGAAAAAAGGTAGAAAATCTTTACCTAGTAACTATCGTCGAAATAGCTTAATCTCAGTTGTCTGTAAAATGCTAGAAACACTCATATGAGACAGACTCGTAAATCACTCAAAGATACTCAATGTTTTTTGTAACCAATGTTCCTTCTTAACGAACCTCTTAAACTTCACAATATCGTCAACCTATATGAGGTTAGTAAACCTGTAGATATATTTACCTTGATTTTCGAAAGGCCTTTGACCAAGTTCCCCAAAAACGTTTATTGATAAAAAGGCAGTGTTGAGATGGATAGAAAATGGACTCCGTGAATGAAAGCAAAGCGTAGTCAAACGGTAAAGCATCCAAATAGACCACTGTAACTAGCGGGGGTACCCCAGGGATCGGTACTTGGGCCAGATCTCTTCTTAGTTTACCTTAACGACATAGATGAGGGTCTTACCTATACAATCTCAAAGTTTGCTGACGATACAAAAATTGCAAATGCCGTATGGTACTCTCAAATGAACATGTAGAAGCTATGCAAAGTAATCAAGATTATTTGTCATGTTGGGCTCAAATTTGGCAAATAAGTTTTAATGCAGATACAAGTTAAGTGCTTCATATCTGAAAACAAAATAAGAAAGCAAACTTTTTTGTGAATGGCACTCAGCTCGTGAGTGTAGACAACAGAGACAGCTTTTGGAGAAATAATGTCAAGTACCTGTAACCTAGATCCCAGGCAACAACATGCAGAAGGTGTGAAGAAGGCAAACACAATATTTGGCTGTATAAGCAATTCATTTGAGCATATCCAAAAATGTAATCCTTACTCTTTACAATTCCTTAGTCCGTCCTCTTCTGGAATATTGCATTCAATCCTTGTGTCCATACTACCAAAAAGATGTTGACAAACTGGAATGAGTTCAACATAGAGTTAGCCTACCAAAATTATAACTAGTCTATAGAACAAACCATACAAGGAGCGTTTCAGATAATTAAATCTATTTCCTTTAACCCATCGCAGATTAATAGGTGACCTAATTCAAGTGTTTAAAATCATCGAAGACATCGACAACATTAACTGTAATAAGTACTTTACGATCGACCAATCAAAGTACACGTGTGGAGATGTTTGCAAAATCATTGGGAAATTATTTTATTCCTAAGGGGCTAAGAATTTTTTCTTCAATCGAGTTGTCAACTTGTGGAATGGGCTTTTTCGAGATGTTATAAACTGCAGCACCGTTGAGTCCTTCAAACATCGCATAGACAAATACCTTGCCTTTAATCCGCGACTAACTGCATTTGTAAATGAATAACAATTTGTTTTCTTTTTCCTCAGTTGTATGGAGGATCACAAATATATAAATAAATAACTAAGATGTTATTCACTTTCCCTCAGATACACGAAGGATCACTTATAGCTGTGTATGTTATTAACACAAATTGTCCCCTACTACCATCTCCTAACCCTGCCATGGACATTATTCCCAGGGCAGTACTTCCCTTTCCAATGGTCCCATATCCATTCTGAACCACTGTTGAACACTTTGAGCAGCAGTGATTTATGGGACAAGCAGCTTCGAGGGGTTGCTTAACCCCTTCAGACTCATATGACGCAGAGGTTGCCAGATTAGCAATAAGAAATAGAGTTCTCTCACTTTTATAATTACCTCTCCAAAATTAGTTTTCTGCCCACAGCTAACTCAAAGACAGCTGCAGAGGTTGAAGTAACTAAACTAAAGGTTTGTAAATACCCCTGATGGTAATAAAGGCTTTAAAGTATCCCTAATAGGCTTAACATTGCGTCATATGTTGGAGAGGGTTAAACTGTTGTTGCTTGACTTCCTTTGTACTTTCTCCCTTCATCTGTCTACCTATCTACCTATTTATCTATCTATATCTCTCACCGTGACCTACACTGCCTGTCATAGCTAGGGCAGTTATTTCAGTCACACATTTTATTTCGTCCCCTCTCTTCTTCCTTCATCTCTCCCACATTACCTCTAATTATACAGTCCATCTCAACCTATCTGTTTTGTCTGCCCATTAAACTGTTAAGGCTGTATACTGTATCTGTTTCTTCAATTTTCTCCGTAGGCTACCTGTTTAAGGTTAGCCCTTGTCTTGTCCAACCATATATATATATATATATATATATATATATATATATATATATATATATATATATATATATATATATATATATATATATATATATATATATATATATACACACACACACAGATTCTCTCTCTCTCTTTCTCGTACCCATATGCACCTGTTGGACTTCCTCCCCTCATCCTCCCCTATTCTACTGTTATTGATCACCTTCGCTCCCAGGGAAATAGGGGGGGAGGGGGAAGGGGAGGCAGCGTAGAGGACATACAGAGAGAAAGAGGAGAAGAGAGGGAGGTGAGGGTGGTGGATGTGGCTAAACAGGTGCATACAGTAGGTGGGGGGGGGGGGGGGGGGTGTGCAGTATATATCAGTGACAGGTTGACCTCCAGGGTACCGTATTTTAAAGATAAATAGAAGGATGAGAGCCAAACACGTGTGCATTGTTGCAACTATAGTTCGGACTTCTCTCAGTCCATCTTCAGGTTAATCATCCATGTCCACCTTAAGAGAATGATAAAATACTATTTTAATACAAGCTACTAAATAAAAGTGGATCAGCACAAACACATAGTATTAAAAATATGCAAAGACACTCATTGCTTACCAATAACGATTCCAGTGTTACACGCAGGGAGATATGACAATAAAGTGAGCTCTAACAAGACAACAATGTTGAGCCGCAATAGAAAACGAGTGAGCGAAAAACTAGTGATCATAATCAAATTGTTTCGAGGAACTAAAAAATAACGCCTGTGATAACTATTGTCGTGTAATAAAATATATGTACCGAATGCCAAACTAATTAGCTATAATATATTTGTAAAAGGGAGTTGTTTCGTTATTTATTACTACAAAAGATATAAGATCAATTCCAACCTTTGAATTAATTGAAATAGGCCTACAGATTAATAGTTACTGACATGACTACGAAAACTTATGTTTGTATACCACCTCAGTTTTCTATAGTACCGTACTAAAAGACTCAAACAAAGTAGCAAATTAAACGCAATATAGGGTTAAAGTAAGATTTAATATTAAAAAGAATAGTCTATATCCATATGAATTCTGATACGACCTATACCTAAACATTTTGGACCAATGTACACTCGGATGCCATAGTCTCTACCCCACTCATAAATATTCCTGGACTTCACCTATTTCTAATTATGGAAGTATATGTCTGGAAACGAATTTATGAATATATTTTATGATAAATCAACTACAACACTACTTGTACTATTTATTGAAAGGCAAATTCTATCCAAAAATCAATCCAGATAGTTATAATTGCATAAAGAAAAACATAGGGAGTCTAGGAATTGTTAAGTGTGGGCTAGAGACTATGGTATCCGAGTGTACAAGAAGATAAGTCAACTAACTACTATGGGTTTCAGAGGCCGTGTTACATCGTTTTTCGGGAATAACTTCTTACCAAACAGTTGGATCAGTATGATATTTTGACACGGTTTTGTTCACACCGTGCCCTAATTTTCGTCAATATAGTGCATTACCAAAAGTGTAGAATTAAGTCACTTGTCCCTGTGTCATGGGGTTAAAGTCACACATTAATGACACAGAAACGAACAAGGCTACCGTGGCTTACCTGTGAGAACCACCAAACCATTATTGCTCCTCCATCAAACACGGTAGTTATCACCCACCACCCAACTCTACTATCACCTTTAAATTCAAGTTATCTGTCAATACCAAAATATAAATATACAACAAAATATACTTTTTGTGTATTTATACTTGATATTGACAGATAACTAGAATCTAAAGGCGATAGTAGGGTTGGGTGGTGGGTGATAACTACTGTGTTTGATGGAGGAGCAATAATGGTTTGCTGGTGGTTCTCACAGGTAAGCCACGGTAACCTTGTTCGTTTCTGTGTCATTAATGTGTGACTTTAACCTCATGACACAGGGACAAGTGGCTTAATTCTACACTTTTGGTAATGCACTATATTGACGAAAATTAGGGCACGGTGTGAACAAAACCGTGTCAAAATATCATACTGATCCAACTGTTTGTTAAGAAGTTATTCCCGAAAAACGATGTAACACGGCCTCTGAAACCCATAGTAGGTATGACATAACGCAATACAAATGATAATGAAAACATAACGATTATTAGTGATATGTTCGATAGGCGAGTACTAATGAACAGTTAATATGTATTGGAAATTTACATGTAGCCTAGTTATTAAGTTCCGGTTTTGATGTTTAAATGAAATATTTTTCTCCAAGGAAAACATCTTGTTTATTTCTAAATTTACCTATTATCCTAAAATCGCTCTCACCAAAACGAGGATCTGCTTCTAAGGCATGATTTCTTGCCGAAAATTGCATTTTAGTTAGATAACGCCCTGTGCAAATGTTTTTCCCCATGTGTTCAAATATGCGTGAGCGGAATGCACTGGAAAAGCACCCCACATACCTCACAGGGCAGTGAGGACAGGTGAATTGATAAACGATATATGAACACATGTGGTCATTCATTCTAGTCTTGTGTCTGTGTGTGCGCACGTGTGTATGCGCGTGTGTGCGACCCAAAGTAATGCTGGTACTGTACAGTACAAGAGGCTCTTAAGTCTGTTTTCCAAGACATCTTCAGGAGTACTGAAGATGACTTGAGTTTATATGAAGGACTTTGAAGTTCTACGTTTCATATTTTCGTGCGGATAACTTAATTATATATATATAACTCATACTAGCAGGGGTACCCGGCGTTGCCCGGGTACTACCACCACTACTACTACCATAATCACCATCATCAATCACTACTACCACAATCATCACAATACTACTACTACCATAATCACCGGCCTCGACCTCCCTGTGCCTCATTAAACGGCGACCTCGATTTCGGCCGCTAAATGACCTCCGATTTTGGATCTGACCTCATCCGTACTCCCATTTTGGGGGGCTGCGAACAACTTTCGTGCCATACACCTTTTCGATCGGAGGCCTCCTTCTGCCCCAAACGGCCTTTTTTTTTTTTTTTTTTTTTATTCAATTTCGGCCTCGAAACAACCTCCGATCGTGGCCTCTCCCCCTCTATGACCTGACCCAGGTCAATTGACACCCACATGCAAAGTTTCAGCTCCCCAGGTCCAAAACTGCGGCCGCCTATGAAGAACACACAGACAGACAAACAGACACACGAACTGATTTAATAAATATATATATATATATATATTTATATATATATATATATACCGGTATATATAATCTATATATCTACAGTATATATGTATATATATATATATATATATATATATAATATATATATATATATATATATATATATATACTGTATATATATATATATATATTATATATTTATATATATATATATATATATATATATATATTATATATACCGGTATATATATATTACACAAATAAAAAGAGAGCGAGAGCGAGGGAAAGAGATAGCCTTTACATAGGAGATAAAGTTTTGATGAGTGGTAATTGGAACGAAAAGAGAGTAAGAGTGAGTTCTAAGAGTACGTAGAGAGGTGTAGGAGACAGCAGGGGGAGAGGGTAGCAGGAAACTAGGTTAAGGACGTCTGAGGCAGAGGTCGGACAAAGAAACCTTCCACCCAAATGAGAAAAGGTTCTTAGAATATACACAAACAGGCTACACAACGTTACGAGAAGGGTGAGCCAACCATTAAGTTAACACTTTAAGTAAAGGATAACGCTTTTCTAACCTTTATTCTTCATTAAACTTCATTAACACAATAAGATCAAGTCGAGACTATATTTTTTGTGCTGAACATAGATCGTCTAATGTCCATATGTGTTTGTGTGTATAAGTATGTGTGGGTGTATGTATGTGTGTACGTATGTATATGAGTGTATGTGTCTTTGTGTGTGTAATATTCAGTATAATTAGTCTATTTTCATCATTGTGCACTTTACCACACTTTTAAGGAAAAAAAAAAATTTGATTGACAAGGCCCCGTAAAAATTGTAAGGTCATGGCCACCAGACCAATACCGTGCGGTAATTAGTATTGTGGTCGGACCCCAGCATGTAGGGGGAGAGAGAGAGAGAGAGAGAGAGAGAGAGAGAGAGAGAGAGAGAGAGAGAGAGAGAGAGAGAGAGAGAGAGAGGAGAGAGAGATAGAGAGAGAGAGAGAGAGAGAGAGAGAGAGAGAGAGAGAGAGAGAGAGAGAGAGAGAGAGAGAGAGAGAGAGAGAGAGAGAGAGAGAGAGAGAGAGAGAGAAGAGAGAGAGAGAGAGAGAGAGAGAGAGAGAGAGAGAGAGAGAGAGAGAGAGAGTGAGAGAGAGAGAGAGAGGAGAGAGAGAGAGAGAGAGAGAGAGAGAGAGAGAGAGAGAGAGAGAGAGAGAGAGAGAGAGAGAGAGAGAGAGAGAGAGAGAGAGAGAGAGAGAGAGAGAGAGAGAAGGAGAGAGAGAGAGAGAGAGAGAGAGAGAGAGAGAGAGAGAGAGAGAGAGAGAGAGAGATTTGGAATAAGGGTAGAACGTAGAGAGAGAACCAGGGAAAAAAGTAAAAACAAAAATAGAACTATGGGAAAATAAAAAGGACAAGACAAAAAGCAAGAACGTTCGAAAGAAAGACAAAGAGAAAGAAGATTTTTTTTTTTTTGGGGGAGGGGGAATCTGCGCAAGGAGGAGTAACATTGGGGAGTCCGTAGAGAGAAGTGAGAGTAGACTGTTGAGAAGGGTCCAGATAAAGAGAAGAGAGAGAGAGAGAGAGAGAGAGAGAGAGAGAGAGAGAGAGATATAGAGAGAGAGAGAGAGAGAGAGAGAGAGAGAGAGAGAGAGAGAGAGAGAGAGAGAGAGAGAGAGAGAGAGAGAGAGAGAGAGAGAGAGAGAGAGAGGCTAATTATGTAGATTAAGCTAGGACAAAAGGGAGCAGAGGGTATTACTTATGTGTCATTCAGGGGGTCATTCCTTAAAACAACTGGCAGCTAGCCTACTTGGTTTAAAGCTAAAATTAATAGATTCATAAATAAATACATAAATAAAATAAATAAAACTCAGGGAGTTTATGGTGTTTGAGAATAGATGGGATGTGAAGATGTTTTACCTTAACTAAATATTACAACATCTGGAGTGGAAACGTATAAGTAAACTTATTTCAACCTCGGGGAAATTTGTTATGAGAATTGACAGAACATTTCTTTAACTTTGTTCACGACAAGAAACAGAGAAAAAATAGGAGAAGGATCAGAGAAGGTAAATGAAGGATAGACAAAGACTGTGTAGACGGGGAGGGTCACATTAGACAATTTTTGGAAGGAGCTCTTAAGACTAAAGAAAAAACCCGTAGGCCCTCGTGTAGGCCTCTGCTAAGCTGAATGAAACCGTCCAATGGTACCCAAGTGCAATGGAAAAAGGGGGTCATTGCATACCTACTGAAAGGGTTATTGACCCTAAGTACAGCGGGAAAAGGGGTTATCGTATCGCTATTGAAAGGGTTATTGAAGAACGGTAATATAACGTTTGCAATATGAACTAGCAATGGAGAAAGAACGAGAGGGAAATTGGATAAAGGGTAGAATGGAAACAGGATACAAACGGTGTAAGGAAGAGGAAGGAGTGTGCGGAGATCTGATTTGGTGGACAGGGCGGGGATGAGGAGGAATAAGGAGGTGAAGAGGAGGAGTAAAGAGGAGGTGGTGTGGGGGAGGAGGGGGATAAAGGGAGAACAAAGCTCAAGGATAAAACCTAAGAATTTTAAAGTTAAATAAAGCTAACAGAACCAAAGGTGTAGGAATGTATTAAATCCTAATGTACTGGTATATTAATTGCAGATACAATGATCCACGAGTGCATTACCGGTATATATATTATGGCTGTACAGCCTAGATGACAAACTATGCACCGTACTATGAAGATGGAGCTTCTTTTAACATTCCTCCGTTGATTCCAGTCACCCTTCTATTGTTGCTCATTGTTTTCGCTCGTAAGGTTTTCATATCATGCGTTTCTCTCTTTGACTTGAAAGATTTCTCATCAAGGTTGTCGTGGAACTTTTGACTTCTGGTGTACTTCTAATATTCCACTGCCCCGTTACCATACTCCCTCATCCGTCCAACCTCTGCCACCCATTTCCTCTATAATCTCGCTTGGGTTCGATACAGACACACATGGGTTGGCATACATTAAGGCTCGTAAGAGTACCGTATTTTTAATGTTCCCCTCCACCTTTACCTACTGGTACTCTAACATCCACCCATTTCCCCTCTGATCTTAAGAAAACAAAAAGAGGTAGGAAACAGGTGAGGGGCCGAAGAGAGAAGAGAAGGAAGAGAGCAGGAGAGGGTAGAAGGAGAGGTGGAAGATAGGAGCTAGGGTAGAAAAAGAGGGGGGGAGGAGAGGTGGAAGATAGGGGCTAGGGTAGGAAGAGAGGGGGAGAGGAGAGGTGGAAGATAGGGGCTAGGGTAGGAAGAGAGAGGGGGGGAGGGGGAGGAGAGGTGGACGATAGGAGCTAGGGTAGGAAGAGAGGGGGAAGATAGGAGATAGGGTAGGAAGAGAGGGGAGGAGAAAGGAAGGAGAGGTGGAGGAATGAAGTATGGAATAAAGAAGGTTGGGGAAGGAATAAAGTAGGAGAGGAACAGGGTATCAGGTGGAGGACGTAGAGAGATCATTGGACTCGAGATTTATTCCCAGTCACAGAAAAGTAGGCATGTTTCATAATTGCATCCGTACGGAACACCGACATTGCGGTCCTTGGGGTTTTGGTGAATATTTTGGTTCTTAATGTACGGTAATTGTATTATACTACTGCTTCACATAACTTGATGTCGATGTAAATAAGTAAACCATAGAAGGTACCGATACTCAAGCCTGGCGTCACACAGGCTATCAATATTATACCATTTCTAATTATAACTTCTCATCACAACTATCCTTTTCTAATTTTATCGAGGACACTCCTCGACAAGTAAAGTTATTGATACTGGTATAGGCTTTCACTTTTCATCCCTCTTCTTCTTTGGGTCATTTTTTGTTCGGTTATCATATTTATGTTCGCCCATCATCAACTGGTGGTACAGTTGGCTCTGAAAGTTCCTTGCTCCTCAGATTTCGTAATTCTGCGACTAATTTAATTATTAGAAGCTTAAAAGTTAATGTATAAAATAGATGTTCAATACATTAAATGCAAAAGTGATTAATCCAGAAATATATATGCGATACTGTTTCCTACAGCAATCTGACAAACAAATAATTGCATAACTACAATTGTTGCGACTTTGCAAATTAATCAAGTTAGGAAAATTGCCAGTGTAGCCTTCCTGGTGACAAATAGGATGTTTTTTTAATATTGGGTCTGGTTATAATACTTACCGGTACCTACCGAGACCTGGATTCACCTATGGTACCATACCGGTACCATCATAATTAACATTCCCTTCAACACTACACTAACATCCTCATAAAACTCCCTATTTATCAATGAAATGGTAAGTGAATGGGATGATGAAATACCGGTCGTAGTAAGTCCAAAATGAATTGTGGAACAGTTTGACAACAGGGAAAGTTGAGTTACCGTTGACTTTACAAAGCTTGATGAATCTTGTATCTGGGTACCGTACCCTTGGGACATGGACGGGAGTTCCTCTTATTTGAGTGCCCCCTTCGGAGTTCTATCAAGAGCTTTGTGTTTCTACCAGGATTAAATCTCTAGGGGATAATTATTAAATGACTTGTTGCCGTCAATTGGACGAGTAACGGACCCATGAGTTGGTTGTACTGGAAGTTGGGTACATTTACAATCATTGTTTAGTGTTACATACAGTGGGAAGAAAACACGATACATTACTAGAGGAGCACACGGAAGAGCGCGTACCTCCACCTACGCTGGTGGAGGTGTGTGCTCTGCCGATCACCTCCAAAACGGGAATCCCTGCTTCCTTGGCGCAATTCTTATCTGGCCACCAAATTTCGTGAAAATCGGATTGACATAACTTCGTGAACCGCCTACACTGGCGGATTTATGCGTTCTACCGATCACCTAAATGTAATAACTTCTTACCGGTACTTAGCGCATATCCTAGCTGTCCACCAAATTTAGTGGACATCGGTTCTTAACTTTTTGAGATACATTTTTTTTTTTTTTTTTTTTTTTTTTTTTCTATATTCCAACTACTCCCTCTCGGGCATAGGCTGATAGCCTTTACACTCTACAGCTGAACACGGTGAGGCCCGTGAGGTCTTGTTCCAGCCTAGGGAATGAGACATGCGAAACACCCACTCACGGCTCGAACCCAACTCCATCTCTGAAGCTGCTTCGCCCCTGCGCCTCACAGTCTCACTCCCCAGGCTCGGACCCTCACTCTCAGAACGCCACCTATTGAGCAATTAACTCACTAGGCATTGCCCCCCTGTAGCATATTTTGAATATGGGAATATTCATATAGTGCTATTTAATCAGGGAACAATGAGGGTATTTTGTTTTGGCATTTCGGTGTGCTGTGGTAATGCACTGAAACTAGGTACAGCACAAATTCCATCCCAATAATATCTTCCCATTGACATATTGGGATTCGAACCCGGGTCCATTGGATTACCAGTCCAGTGGCAAGACCACTCTGACAAACGGACAGACAAACTGAGTAAAACATAATATCCAACTTTGTTGGCGGAGGTAACAGGTTTATTTATGACGATGTATTTGAATTAACAAGAGAGAAAAAAACAAAATAAAGGATGTAGGGAGAAGGTGGGAGGATGGTGGTGCAGGGAGAGAGAGGACGTAGAGAGGAGGGGGAGTAGAAAAAGAGGACGGGTTCAATTTATGGATTCACCCACCATGTAATGGCACACACACACACACACACACACACACACACACACACAGCCCGTAGCCTAGTAGGTAGAGCTCTCGTCTCACACACGAGGGGTCGGGGGTTCAATCCCCGGCCGGGCGGAGACAAATTGGGCTTGTCTCCTTTCATGTGTTAGCCTCAGTTCACCTAGCTGTAAATAGGTACCTGGAATAAGTGGACGACGTTGTGACGTCCCATCTGGGGTTGGCAAAAATGGTACAAGGCGAGATGGGTATCATATGGTTCACCTAAGCTGATGGCTACCTAAGCCTTCGGGCGAGACGGTACCGTCTATAGTGAGAATGGTACCATACAGATCCACCCTAAGCCTTCGTTTCCGATGTCGCAATTGGCTAAAAATACAGACTACACACACATCCACAGCCATTCCAACGATACATATAACACCGACACATATAGGAGGCGGGAAATAACGAGCATGCTCACTCCCCCGCAATACAACTAGAGTAAATTCACACACACACACGACATTA